>CM057829.1:48671461-49163961 GCA_030068075.1 Paguma larvata | reverse complement strand
AAAATAAAATTTTTTGAAATTTTTTTGACTTTTAAAAAGTTTATTTATTTATTTTGAGAGAGAGAGACAGAGAGAGCAAGCAAGCAGGGGAGGGACAGAATAAGGGAGAGAGAGAATCCTAAGCAGACTCTGCACTGTCAGCACAGAGCCCAATGGAGGGTTCTAACCCACAAACCATGAGATCATGACCTGAGCCAAAAGCAAGAGTCTTAACCAACTGAGTCACCCAGGCACCCCTTTTATGACTTTCATTAGTTATAAGTGCTTGTCACCAAAATCAAAGCATATAGCGCCAGTGAGAAAGGAGCTTCCAGACCACCTGCCATTATTTCTTCAATTTATGGTTGTAGAAACTAATGCTCAGAAACTAATATCATTCTATTAATTGCAAATTTCAAACCCAGTTTTCTGACTTCCAGGCAATACTTTCCATTATGTTACTCAGTAAAGACAATGTATTTGAATTTTACATCATTGTTTGAAAGTACTATAGCTTGCATTTCATTTTAGGAACACAGGTTCAGTCAGTGCTAATATACAGACCCCTAATCAAAATGAAGAGGACTGAAGTCATAAATAATTACCCTTCAGGGTTAAAGTATTAATAGAATTTGATTCAGTAATTCTCCATGCAGTAAATTAATTAAGTTCCATAAATTAGCCTTATTTGCCCCCTCAAAGTTAGCCAGCATATCATTAATCACTCAACAACGGAGAGTCAGTGGGCCTGAATTCTAATCTAAACATTTTTGTAAATCAGTTGTATGACCTTGGGCATGTTTCTTAATATCCGGTCCAGTTCCCTATAAAAATCAAATAGTAGTAGCACATTGTTGAGATTGTTAAAATATACAGAACCAAGTGCTGATGACAGTGGTGAGCAACTGTATCTTTCCTACATTCCTAGTAGGAATACAAAATAGTACAACCACTTTGGTGGGAACACAAAATGGTACAACCACTTTGTAAAACAGTTTGGCAGCTTCTTATAAAATTGAACATATATTCATCATATGATCCCACATTCATACTCCTGAATATTTACCCTAGAGAAATGAAAACTCATGCTCACACAAAAACCTGTACACAGATGTTTTCAGTAGCACTATTCACCATTGCCCCTAAATGTAAAGAATGCAAATGATAAATAGGCGAATAAGTACATACCTAATTACCAGGTAAGAGATATGCCGTAACAGAAGTGAACAGAGTGTAAAAATGACCTCTATGAGAGGTGAACATTTAAAGTGTAAAGTGGTATAAATAGGTCTGGAAGGGAGGACAGAGAACTGAGTAGGCAGGACTTTGTAGTTATCGTAAAGATTTGGGTGTTTATCCCAAAAAGCAATGGGGAGTTGTTTTAAATTTAAGTACCTTTAAATACCAATGTAAATATAAGCTCCCACTTAAAATTTTCAAAAGATAATTCTGGCTACAATATAGATTGGAGGTTATAGACACCGGTAAGAAGGTTATAACAGTGCAATAGGCTACAGATAGTGGCAGCTTGAAAAGTGTCTGGTGCAATGGACAGATACATGACCAACTCTTGTGGAAGATGGGACTGGACTTGATGATAGATATGTGAAACAGAGATATAGCAGGTTAAGCCCCCAGTTTCTGATTGGGATGAGTTAGTCGATATGGTGATGCAATTTGCTGAGATATTTTGGTGTTTTATTTTCTTGTCGTGAGTGGGCATTAATTATAAGTAATCTACTGGGAAAGCCAACACAATACAGAGAAGGTGATTATATCCAGAAAATATGAGGAACTCACTTAGTTATTTTGAAATTTCCTTAATTATTTTTCCTTAATAAAGCTTGCAAAATCTTGAATATGATATGCCAATTGGTCCCACTTAATCAATACCTTCTTCGATAATTCCTCTTTTTTTTTTAAGAAAAAAAGTGCCATATTTTATTTTTCTGCCCATAACATCACAACTATCATTCTTAAAACAACCTATCATTAATTAAAAATGGGAGGGATCAAAATGGATACACTGAGCTGAAAGTCATTCCAATTGGATAATTCTCTAAGATTTGAGGTTGGGAGACAGTAAAAGGTAATTATTTCAGGGTCTTTAAACACCTGGAGCATAGCACTAATTACAACTATTTGAGAAAAGACAAATGATTTCTCCTGAGAACTCCTGCAATGAAGGCAGATAGCTTGTTCCACTGCTCTGTCCACTCAATACTACTAAATGCTACTGATGTCTTTCCAAAGAGCAATACTCCTTAGACAGAAACTATGACTTGGGGAGGGCTGTGTGTATAAGCTGCAGAGGGCTGAGGAAGGGAAGGGTGAATGTACAAAACTAATTCAAAAGTCAGTATTAAGAGATAATGGTACATCTTTTTTCCTTCCTCCCTTTCATCCTTCTTTCCTTCCTCCATCCTTCCCGCATTTGCCTCTTCCTCCTTGCCCTCTCTCCATCATTGCTAGTCTCCCATTCTACATCTCATTTCCTCTTCTTTTATCCTTTTCTTTTTCCTCTTCTTCCAAACCATGTTTTAAGTCTGAAGTAAAACATGGTACAATTAATGAGAAATAAAAATAATATGTGGGGTGCCTGGATGGTTCAGTTGGTTGAGCATCTGACTTCAGCTCAGGTCATGATCTCAGAGTTTGTGAGTTTGAGCCCCATCTTGGGCTGGGCTCGCAGCTGTACCACAGAGTCCATTTTAGATCTACTGTCCAGCTTACTCTCTGCCCCACCCACACTGGTTCTCACTCTCTCAAAATAAATAAATAAACTTAAAAAATAATAGCTAACATTATGGCACTGGACATATTACTGTTTATATATTATCTTTTGGCAATCAAAAGTTGCTGATCTTTGGCATATGTTGTAACTCTCTGATGTCAAAGAGCTGCTGAATGTGAGACAGGAAACCATCAAAATCCTAGAGGAGAAAGCAGGAAAAATTATTTTTGGCCTAAGCTGCAGCAATTTACTATGCAACACATCTCCAAAGGTGAGGGAATTAAAAGCAAAAATGAACTACTGGGATGTCATCAAGATAAAAAGCTTCTGCACGGCAAAGGAAACAACCAACAAACTAATAGACAACCGACGGAATGGGAAAGGATAATCGCAAATGACATATTGGATAAAGGACTAGTATCTAAAATCTATAAAATACTTACCAAACTCCATACCTGAAAAACAAATAATCCAGTGAAGAAATGGGCAGAAGATATGAATAGACACTTCTCCAAAGATGACATCCAGATGGCCAACAGACACATAAAATAATGCTCAAAGTCACTCATCATCAGGGAAACACAAATCAAAACCACACTGAGATACCACCTTACACCGGTTAGAGTGGCTAAAATGAATAAATCAGGAAACTATAGATGCTGGTGGGGATGTGAAGAAGCAGGCACCCTCCTACACTGTTGGTGGGAATGCAAACTAGTGCAGCCGCTCTGTAAAACGGTGTGGAGGTTCCTCAAAAAAATGAAAATAGAGCTACCCTATGACCCAGCAATAGCACTGCTAGGAGTCTACCCAAGAGACATAGGAGTACTGATGCATAGGGACACATGTACCCCAATGTTCATAGCAGCACTTTCGACAATAGCCAAATCATAGAAAGAGACTAAGTGTCCATCAACTGACAAATGGATAAAGAAGATGTAGTATATATATATATACAATGGACTACTATGTGGCAATGAGGAAGAATGAAATCTGGCCATGTGTAGCAACATGGACGGAACTGGAGGGTATTATGCTAAGTGAAATAAGTCAGTCAGAGAAAGACAGATACCATATGTTTCCACACAAAGATGAATTTTGAGAGACTTAGCAGAAAACCATGGGGGAGGGGAAGAGGGGAAAAGAAAAAAGACACAGAGAGGGAGGGAGACAAAACATAAGAGACTCTCAAAGACTAAGAACAAACTGAGGGGGAGGGGGTGTGGGAGGGGGGAGAGTGGGTGACAGGCATTGAGGAGGGCACTTGTTGGAATGAGCACTGGGTGTTATATGGAAATCAATTTGAAAATAAATTATTAAAATAAATAAATAAATAAATAAATAAACAAATAAAAAACATTTAAAAAAAAAGAGCTGCTGTTTCAGAAAATGCAGGGTCTTTTTTTTTTTTTAAGTCAATTCAGTAAAACGTACTCCAAACAATTTTACAAACAGACTCAATGATTCTTTTTCTAAATGATTATTTAGGTTTCACAGAGACATACTCTTACTATGTTGGTTTTAGGAAAGTGTGTGGTCCTGTTTTATTACTTGAAGATAACATGGGTAAAACCCACTGTGACTGGATCCCTTATTTCTCTGATGAAGAGAGGCTAATGTTTGAGTAATTTACAGGGATTTATGGGTAACACCTGGTTTTTGGTTTGGGCGGTCCTAATAGGAATTGCCATGAGGAATTTGCGACTTGCCTGAATTGCATTGGATCATACTCAGGAAGTAAATGAAACCACTTGGTGCTTTGGTAAGAGGCAGTTGTAATACTCAGAAACCAACATTCCTACCATTAGTGTCTGCCCTGATTTCAGAAAAGGATGTGAACTCCTACAGGTAGTCTGCCGTTGAAGGTAATGGTGTCTTTGTTTTCAAATAGTCCTGAAAAGTAGTGTAATGGCCATCGATGAGTGGGGACCAGTATCTAGAGAGGTCTTAAGCATTTGGTCACTTTAGATCATTTCCTCCTCTGGAAACTCTTATAGCTGGTGTGATTTATAGTATGACTGTAACTCTAGTAAGGCTCTATTTTAGCACTGACCATGTAATTCTCTAAAGCTGTGTTCTAGATAGAATCTGGCACAGGAAATAAGGAACTGGATTGAAGAAGTGAATTTCAGATGGTTTCGATCTCATATGATTGAAGATCCCAAAGTACATCTCCAATGTCCAGCTAAGTACTTTTACTCTACTTTAGATTTTAAAAATCCCACCTTGACTATGAAGCCTTCTCTTGGATATACATACCATGGAAAGGTGTAACTAACACATTCACACGGTTACCCCCATCACATATTTTACCAGAATCCAAAAATGCTATGAACGAGATACTATCCTCACCTTACAAGTATTTAAATATTAACACTGAGGTAGGTGAGAGTTGGGAAACATGAAATTCTCATACCACGTTAGGGACAGTATTAACTGCACAATTCTGGAGTGCAATTTAAGCAATATGTGTTAAGGAGCTTAAAAATGTGCTGTTGACCCAGTAATATTTTTATGTTACAGAAATAAATAAGGATATAAAACTTTATGCACCAATTTATTCAAGCATATTCAAACTCATATATATATATATATATATATATATATATATATATATATATATACCCATTCACATACACACACAAAAAGAAACAAACTAAATTCACCAATGAAAGGATGTTGGCAAAATATAGTAAGTACATCTATGGGAATCTTACATAGTTGAAAAACATGTATAATATCATAGAAAAATGCTCATAATATAATAATATCTAACATTTTTTGCACTCTAATCATGTAAAAGCACTAATTCCTTTATATGCATTTTCTCATTTTATCTTCACCATAACTGCCAGATGAATAAACAGATGCATAGAGTCAAAGTAACTTGCCCACGATTACCCAGCTGGTAAGTGGTAAATAAATAACATAAACCCAAACAGATTGAGTCAACAGACCTTATTCTTATTCACTAAAACAATGATAATTTTTTTCCTCTGGATAATAAAAATACATGGGATATGAAATTTGGTGTTTGCAGTTTCCATATCATCTGTATTTTCTACTCTACATATGCCATTTTATAATCATAAAGTTGTCATTTAATAATTCAAGTTTTCAGAAGACCTTAAAAGATCAATAATGTCCAACAATTGTCTACCACCACTGAGAATATCACTGAAATTTATGCAGTATACTTCAGCCATAAATCCTATAACTTGCCTTCACATATACTCTACTTTTAAGTTAACTAATGATTCTTGTCCACTTGTCCCCTGAATGTTTTTACCAATTCTTTTGCACTCATTATCCTGTTCCCCTAAAACGCCTACCCAGCAATGTCTGCAAATAGACACACCTGGTGTCCAACAACATCTATGCTGTCTTCTACTTTCTTAATATATTGCTAGACTGCATCTCCAAGACCTCTGTGTGGGAGAAGCAGTACATGACTCAGTCTCAACAATGAAATGTGAACAGAATGAAGATATATGGTAGGTATGTGATCGGAAGTCATATATGAGGTATTTGGGGAAGGACACGCCTCTCTATGCTCTCTTTTCTTATCTGCCAATAAAATTCAATAGAAGACTCCCAAGAGCATAGAAGATGGTGATCCAGATGGAAGGAGCTTGCTCCCCTGATGAATGCACTAAGAGAATCTCTCTGTTGACCTATGATGGATGGCAACTTAATCAAGAAATAACACCTCGCTGTTGTTAAGCCACCAAGATCATGGAGTTATTAGAGTAGCTTAGTCTAACAAATACACCTATCCATCTTCCAAACCCCGGATCAACTGCCACCTGAACTATGAATAATCTCCAAATATTTCTTCAACTTGTGTAAAACACAGTAATTATTTTTTCCTCTATAAAGTTTTTCTGAGCAGTGCCCATGAAAGAGCTGGTCACCAAACACTTTATTTCCAGTCTACAGTGAAATAAAGAACCTGCACTAGAATGTAAATAAAGGTGATGCTTTCTTCATTGGTAAAATCTTGTTACAAAAAGAAAAAAAATCATCTGATCTAGATAGTGTGTTTAGTAAGGTGTTTGATTTACATTCTTCTTTGGGGATCAGTAACAAAAGGTCATGGACTTCCAGTAGTATGGAAATCACATTTTTTAATAGTTTCATTTTAGAGAAAGAATTATTTTCTAGTACCTTATGTTTGACTCCTATTTTGTCTGCACTGCTAGATGGTGCATCCTGAGTATTTGAAATTATATTTTATTAATCACAGATACTTCCACAGTACCTAAAAAACAGCAAATGTTCAATAAATATCTGGAGAATAAATGAATGTATATGAGTAAATTTGAAGCATTTTGAAGAAATACATGGAATGTCTTGGCATAATGAATCTTGCAAGAACTAGTAGGTGAGTACTAACTGATAAATGCTTTATGGATAATAATCTTGTGTTTTCCTCTAGGTCAGTGTTTCTCAAATGAGAGATATTTAGCAATATCCGGAGACACAATTGGAAGGGGTGCAAATGATATGAGTGAGTCAGGGGTGGTTCTAAACATTTTATAATCCACAAATCAGCACCTCACAATAAAGAGTTATTGCAAATACCCTAGATTATCGCAGAACTTCAACAATGCCAAAGTTGAGAAACAAAGTTGAGACTGAAATAAGCTAAATACTATTTCAATACATTCAAATGATACTAGTACACAATTTTGTAATATCATCTAGTGTTCAAAAATAAATAGTCCCTTAAAAGAACTATGAAGATATTTTGTTAACTAAAGGTATTTGAGGAAACATGCTTATTGAAATGGAGTTGTGTTCACCCAACTGTTTAGTGAATGATGCTGTCTCTGTGCCTACCACTGCTGTAAACTCTGTGGGACTCGTAAAGAAGGTCTTAAAAACAGTCCTTCACCTTAAGGAGTAGACAGTCTAGTTGGAGAGATAAGTGGATAATGTAAAATACCATGGCAGAACATTTAACTGCTAACAAGCACAAACATAAAGAGTTCAGAAAGGAGAGAGGTCATATACACCTTAGTAATAAAACCAGTAATTCTGAGGGGCACCTAGGTGGCTCAGTCGGTTAAGCGGCCAACTTCAGCTCAGGTCATGATCTCATGGTCTGTGAGTTCGAGCCCCGCGTCGGGCTCCGTGCTGGTGGCTCAGAGCCTGGAACCTGCTTCAGATTCTGTGTCTCCCTCTCTCTCTGCCCTTCCCTTGTTCATGCTCTGTCTCTATGTCTCTCAAAAATAAAATAAAAACGCTAAAAAAATTAAAAAAAAAAAGGACGGCCCTAAAAAAAGCAAAACAAACAAACAAATAAAAAAACCAGTAACTCTGAATAGATTTTCTATTAATGACCATTCTTCATATTTTGGCTAATCTACCATGTGCCACTATTTCTGCATACTTAGAAATAGTCTTTAGAGTTAAATGGGAACAGTTGAAAGGGAAAAAAAAATCCCTTTGCAAAATCATTTTGTCCTTAGCACAGGGGAAGAAAGGCATGGTGGTTGATCACTAAACCCTCTGATCCTGAGGGGAATCATCCTCTCAGGTACTCATTCTGTGCTCCTCTTGGCATCCCTTTCCACAGCTTGAAATGAAGGCTTAATGATTCCACTCACTATAGTTCTATTTTAAGATTAGAGAGGAAGATGATTGGAAAGAAGGAAGACTGTAATAGTTAAGGGGTCTCTGGCTCTCCAAGTAACCCAGAACCCTACATATTGGGAAATAATCTTAATCCCCTCCAGTATTCCAGCCTTCTTTTAGATGTGTATGGTATGGAGTTTTATTATTAAACACAATTATCAGATACCTCAAATAAGGAAAGAAAAAATAAAGAGCATGACTCCTTCCCTGCAATAGAAGGAAAACAGCTGATCTTGGGCAGAAGGGAGTGGTGGCTGGCAAGAGAGGGGAGGCATCAGTTCTAGTTCCATGCTTTTCTCATTATTTGTTTAAATTATACTTCCTGCCTATCTCCATGCCGGCATTTATTAAAATATATTCATTGTAACCATCTAGATGCCTGCCTTCTAACAAGAGTGTCAGCTCCTAAGAATGATTTCTAATTCTTGACACTGTTGACATTTGGTGCTGGATTATTCTTTGTTGGGGGTTGTCCTATGGACTGTAGGATGTTTAGCAGCCTCTCTGGTCTCTGCACATGAGATGTCAGTATAGCAGCCTCACCCCAAGGTATAACAACCAAAAATGTCTCTACACATTGCCAGACGTTTCCAGGGTAAATAGGGGAGATTCACCTGGTTGAGAACAGCTGTCCCTAAGCATGAAGACAATGTTTTAACCATCTTTGAATCCCTAGTACAAAACTCAGTAACTGATGTTCAACAAATACTTCACCAGTCAATTCAGCAATTAATCAAGGTATAGGACCTTAAAGCTCAACTCTTAGAAGTAATGCATTACTTAAATTTAGTAGGTTATATATGAAGGAATACTCGCCTTATTCCCCCCCCCCAAAGATCTCCTTTTGTAGTGCCTTCTAGTTCTTTTTTTTAAAATAAAGTTTATTGATTGATTGAGAGAGTGGGGGAGGGGCAGAGAGAGAATTTCAACCAAGCTCAGCGCGGGCACTGTCAGTGTGGAGCCCGACTTAGGGCTCAGTCTCACACACCCTGAGATGAGGACCTGAGCTGAAATCAAGAGTGGGATGCTTAACTGACTGAGCCACGCAGGCACCCCAGGAGTGCCTTCTAGATCCATTATCTGTAAAATGGGTATTATCTGTAAAATAGCCTAATTTTGTAATTCCTCATCAGCAATTTTCAAAGTTCAAATGCATAAGAATCAACTGGATTCTCATTTGGTAGCATGCACATGATAGATCTGCCAGTGAAGCTCTTAAAATACATATTTAAATGTAATCTCCATCCATCATTACTGGTAGCGGTCCTATTCTGGAGTCTCATCCCAGTTCATCTGGATGCTAAATTTCAGGTGGTGGGTGATGATTGTTGCAATAATCAGTTTGCTCTCTGGAGGAAAAATATGTGACAAAGGCATTCGTAGGTTGTGGGAGAGTGGGGAGAAATGAATTACGGAACTTATCTGTCACCATTCTCCCAGCTCTGATAACCCTGCCGCCCTTAATGAGAAAGAAATACCAAGACCCAGCTGGGGATTAAAGTCAAGCCTCCCAGGCCCCCTGTATGCTTTATACCAGCAGCTCTCCCAGGCACAGACCATACAGAACTCGGGTGAATCCAAGCCCTCAGGGCTTGGCCCTGGCAGTTGGACTGGATTAGAGGAGAATGCAAATCTGACTCCACCAGGAAGAAAATACAAGGAATCAGGGGAGCAGGCAGCTCTCTTCTGCATTGTTGGGAATGATCACTAACAGTTTGAGAAGTACGGATACACAGCCCTTGTAAAATTCATTCTCCACTTGCCAAGCTCCTGTATACGTTGGAAATTCAACTTATTGCTGTGCTCCTTCAGAAGCCAGTGGTGGAGCTAATGGGAGATTTATTTGTAGTGGGAGTGGAGGTGAGGGAGCCGGGAGGGAGGAGTTGCATGGAGAGCAGAACAAGTGAACTGCTGGAGGGAAGTAACCACAGAGAGGGGGAGGTCTGCGAGCAAGTGGCTCCCCATTCCTCCCTCTGCACTCTGCCTCCTGCTAACGTGTCTCTTTTAATGAGGTCCCCCAGTAGTGTGGTGTATTCCTACAGGGTGGAGAGGATGCAAATGTGACAATAGCTTCATTACAGGCCAAAGTCAAGATGAAGCCTTTGGGCTTCTGTGCCTACAGAACTGGTCCTGCCCCTTGTTGTGGCAGTGAAGCCCCCTCCTCTCCCTCAGAAAACAGCATATTGATGCCAGAATTGCCAGAGGTGCCTGCTTGGTGATCAGACTACATCTCATGGCTCTGTCATTCCTTTTGCCTGACTGTCCATCTTTCGGGGACCCCTGGACTCGCTGGAACTGGACCCTGGCACTAATGCAAGGTCATTAAGTGTTTGGTCCATTTACATTCAATGTGATTACTGCTAAGATTCTGTGAAGTGAATGTAGCCTTTTATAAAATGGAAAACTGGGTTCTAGCCAAAGTTCTCTATGGTGAAACCAAAGATAGAAACTGGCATAATGCTTCACCCAAAGATATTCTCCAAGTTGAAAGCTGAACAAGTGATGAATGAGCTTCTGAAGGATTCTAGGCCCCTTGAGGATAAAACCGTGTCCAGTATGTTTTGGCATTCACCCAGAACACAATGCACCCTTTTTCTGGAATAACCAGGCCGTATAAGTTCATCTAGACGACATCGATCTTTATTCCTTTTCCCTCGCACCTGTCCTTATTCTGATTTCTATCAGTCTGGATTAAACCCTTTAGTCGCTCTACCTGGGCAAAGTCCATTTCCTTCTTCTCCCTGCACCAGTCATTATTCTGTCTATATATGCTCTGCCACCAGCACACTACATACCCTGTCCTTAACGTGTAGCTATTACTTCAGGACATTGCCCTCAGAGAGTCACTTGTTATTTTTTTCTGTTGTGAACTGCTTGTCTGGACCATTTGTCGGTACGTTTGAGTATTTCTGTGTTCTGTGTGTCTGTCAGTTTTCCTTTCCAGGGCAACTTCAAGAAACAACCCATAACACATCCAGCCAAAATGACGAGACGGAAGAATTCTCCTCAAAAGAGTCTACAAGAAGCAGTGACAGCTCAAGAATTAATGAAAAGAGATATAAGCAACATAACAGAACTTGAATATAGAATGTTAATCATAAAACTAATTGCTGGCCTTGAAAAAAGCTTAGATGAATGCAAGGGGTCCTACGAGGCAAAGTTCAAAGACCTTAAAAACGGTCAGGAAGAATTAAAGAAGACATTGGAAGAAATACAGGGGAAACTGGAAGCAACCACAGCACGGATTGAAGAGGTAGAGGAAAGAGTTAGTGCATTAGAAGACAAAATCATTGAAAAAGAGGAAGCAGATAAAAAGAGAGAGAAGCTGATCCAGGAACAGGAAAGGAGAATTCGAGAGCTGAGCGATGCAGTCAAAAGAAACAATATCCGTATCATAGGAGTTCCAGAGGAAGAAGAGAGAGAGAAAGGAGTCGAAGGGGTTCTGGAACAAATCATTGCTGAGAACTTCCTCAACATGAGAAAGGAAACGGGCATGGAAATCCAAGAGGCACAGAGAACTCCCCTCAGACGTAACTTGAATAGACCTTCTGCACGGCACATCATAGTGAAGCTGGCAAAATACAAAGATAGGGAGAGAATCCTGAAAGCAGCTAGGGACAAAAGAACCCTAACATACAAAGGGAGACCTATAAGGGTAGTAGCAGACTTATCTACGGAAACTTGGCAAGCCAGAAAGGAATGGCAGGACATCTTCAATGTGATGAGCAAGAAGGACATGCAACCAAGAATTCTGTATCCGGCTAGCCTGTCATTCAGAATAGAAGGAGAGATCAAGGTTTTTCCCAACAAACAAAAACTGAAAGAATTTATCACAAATAAGCCAGCACTGCAAGAGATCCTGAGGGGCATTCTATGAAAACAAGGAGGCAAAGAATACAAACTACCAGACACAGCCTTACAAACATGAAACTTACAGATAATACAGTGACTGTAAGCCCATATTTTTCAATATTAACACTGAATGTAAATGGACTAAATACGCCAATCAAAAGACACAGGATAACAGAATGGATTAAAAAACAAGACCCATCTATTTGCTGTCTTCAAGAAACTCATCTTAAACCTGAAGACACCTTCAGATTGAAAGTGAGGGGATGGAGAACTATCTACCATGCTACTGGAAGTCAGAAGAAAGCCGGAGTAGCCACACTTATATCAGACAAATTAGACTTTAAAATGAACGATGTAATAAGAGATGAGGAAGGACATTATATAATAGTCTCAGGGACCATCCAGCAGGAAGAGCTAACAATTGTAAATATCTACGCACCGAATTCAGGGGCACCCAAATTTGTAAAACAACTAATTACAAACATTAGCAACCTCATCGATAAAAATGTCCTAATAGTAGGGGATCTCAACACTCCACTCTCAGCATTGGATAGATCAACAAAACAGAAAATCTCCGCAGAAACAATAGCCCTGAATGACACATTAGGACAGATGGGCCTCACAGACATCTTTAGGGTCCTTCATCCAGAAGCAAAGGAATTTACATTCTTCTCATCTGCACACGGTACATTTTCCAAGATAGACCACATTCTGGGGCACAGGGAAGCTCTGAATAAATATAAAAGAATTGAGATCATACCGTGTACAGTGTCAGACCACAATGCTTTGAAACTTGAAATCAACCACAGGAGAAAGCCTGGAAAATATTCAAGAACATGGCGGCTAAGAAATAACCTACTAAAAGATGACTGGGTCAACCAAGCCATCAGAGAAGAAATTAAAAAATACATGGAAACAAATGAAAATGAAAATACAACAATCCAAATGCTCTGGGATGCAGCAAAGGCAGTCCTGAGAGGGAAATATATTGCAATCCAGGCCCATCTCAAGAAACAAGAAAAATCAATAACACAAATTCTAACAGCACGCCTAAAGGAACTAGAAGCAGATCAACTAAAACAACCCAAGCCCAGCAGAAAGAGAGAAAAAACAAAGATCAGAGCTCAAATTAACCATATGGAGACAGAAAAGGTAGTGGAACAGATCAATGAAACCAAAAGCTGGTTCTTTGAAAAAATAAACAAAATAGACAAACCTCTAGCCAGGCTTCTCAAAAAGAAAAGAGAGAGAACTCAAATAAATAAAATCGTGAATGAAAAGGGAGAAATTACAACCAATCC
The DNA here is from genome assembly GCA_030068075.1 of Paguma larvata. Taxonomy (NCBI): domain Eukaryota; kingdom Metazoa; phylum Chordata; class Mammalia; order Carnivora; family Viverridae; genus Paguma; species Paguma larvata. Next base: position 49,150,455 of record CM057829.1, on the reverse strand, counting down.
CTCAGAGATACAAGCAATCATCAGAGAATACTATGAAAAATTATATGCCACCAAACTTGGCAATCTGGAAGAAATGGACAGCTTCCTAAATAGCCACACACTACCAAAACTCAAACGGGAAGAAATAGAAAATTTGAACAGACCCATAACTAGTGAAGAAATAGAATCAGTTATTAAAAACCTCCCAGCAAATAAAAGCCCTGGACCAGATGGCTTTCCTGCGGAATTTTACCAGACATTTAAAACAGAGTTAATTCCTATCCTCCTCAAGCTGTTCCAAAAAATTGAAACGGAAGGAAAACTCCCCGACTCATTCTATGAAGCCAGCATCACTTTGATTCCCAAACCAGATAGAGACCCAGCAAAGAAAGAAAATTACAGGCCAATATCCCTGATGAATATGGATGCAAAAATTCTCAACAAGATACTAGCAAATCGAATCCAACAGCATATAAAGAGAATTATCCACCATGATCAAGTAGGATTCATCCCTGGGTTGCAGGGCTGGTTCAATATTCGCAAATCAATCAATGTGATACATCACATCAACAAAAGAAAAGATAAGAACCATACGATCCTGTCAATAGATGCAGAAAAAGCATTTGACAAAATACAGCATCCTTTCTTAATAAAAACTCTCGAGAAAGTCGGGATAGAAGGAACATACTTAAACATCATAAAAGCCATATATGAAAAACCCACAGCTAATATCATCCTCAATGGGGAAAAATTGAAAGCCTTCCCCCTGAGATCAGGAACACGACAGGGGTGTCCACTCTCGCCACTGCTATTTAACATAGTGCTGGAAGTCTTAGCATCAGCAATCAGACAACAAAACAAAATAAAAGGCATCAAGATTGGCAAGGAGGAAGTCAAACTTTCACTTTTTGCAGATGACATGATACTTTACATGGAAAACCCGACAGAATCCACCAAAAGCCTACTAGAACTGATTCATGATTTCAGCAAAGTTGCAGGATACAAAATCAATGTACAGAAATCGGTGGCATTTCTATACACCAACAATGAAGCAGCAGAAAGAGAAATAAAGAAGCTAATCCCTTTCACAATTGCACCAAAAACCATAAAATACTTAGGAATAAACCTAACCAAAGATGTGAAAGACCTCTACACTGAAAACTATAAAAAACTTATGAAGGAAATTGAGGAAGACACAAGGAAATGGAAAAACATCCCATGCTCATGGATTGGAAGAATAAATATCGTCAAAATGGCAATACTACCCAAAGCAATCTACACATTCAATGCAATCCCAATCAAAACTGCACCAGCATTCTTCTCAAAGCTAGAGCAAACAATCCTAAAATTTGTATGGAACCACAAAAGACCTCGAATAGCCAAAATAATACTGAAGAATAAAACCAAGGCGGGAGGCATCACAATCCCAGACTTTAACCTCTACTACAAAGCGGTGGTCATCAAGACTGTATGGTATTGGCACAAAAACAGACGCATAGACCAATGGAATAGAATAGAAAACTCAGAAATGGACCCGCAAGTATATGGCCAACTAATCTTTGACAAAGCGGGAAAATGTATCCAATGGAAAAAAGACAGCCTTTTTAACAAATGGTGCTGGGAGAATTGGACAGCAACATGCAAAAGAATGAAACTAGACCACTTTCTTACACCACTCACAAAAATAAATTCTAAATGGATAAAAGATCTGAATGTGAGGCAGGAAACCGTCAAAATCCTAGAGGAGAAAACAGGAAAAAGCCTCTTTGACCTAAGACGCACCAATTTCTTACTCGACACGTCTCCAAAGGCAAGAGAATTAAAAGCAAAGATGAACTATTGGGACCTCATCAAGATAAAAAGCTTCTGCACGGCAAAAGAAACAACCAACAAAACGAATAGGCAACCAACGGAATGGGAAAAGATCATCGCAAATGACATATCGGATAAAGGACTAATATCTAAAATTTATAAAGAACTTACCAAACTCCAAACCCGAAAAACAAACAACCCAGTGAAGAAATGGGCGGAAGATATGAATAGACACTTCTCCAAAGGGGACATTCAGATGGCCAACAGACACATGAAACGATGCTCAATGTCACTCAGCATCAGGGAAATACAAATCAAAACTACACTGAGATACCACCTCACACCAGTCAGAGTGGCTAAAATGAACAAATCAGGAAACTATAGATGCTGGCGAGGATGTGGAGAAGTAGGCACCCTCCTACACTGTTGGTGGGAATGCAAACTGGTGCAGCCACTCTGGAAAACGGTGTGGAGGTTCCTCAAAAAAATGAAAATAGAGCTACCCTATGACCCAGCAATAGCCCTGCTAGGAATCTACCCAAGAGACACAGGAATGCTGATGCATAGGAGCACGTGTACCCCAATGTTCATAGCAGCACTTTCGACAATAGCCAAATCATGGAAAGAGACCAAGTGCCCATCAACTGACGAGTGGATAAAGAAGTTATGGTACTTATATACAATGGACTACTACGTGGCAATGAGAAAAAATGAAATCTGGCCATGTGTAGCAAGATGGATGGAACTGGAGGGTATTATGTTAAGTGAAATAAGTCAGTCAGAAAAAGACAGATACCATATGTTTCCACGAATAGGTGGACTTTGTGAGACTAAGCAAAAACCAGGGGGAGGGGAAGAGGGGAAAGAAAAAAAAGACACAGAGAGGGAGGGAGATAAAACATAAGAGACTCTCAAAGACTAAGAAAAAACTGAGGGTAAGGGGGATGAGGGAGGGGGGAGAGGGGGTGATGGGCATTAAAAAGGGCACATGTTGGGATGAACACTAGGTGTTATATGTAAACCAATTTGAAAATAAACTATTATAACAAAAAAAAAAAAAAAAAAAAAAAAAAAAAAAAAAAAAAACCATATCAGTAACAAGAAAAAAAAAAAAAAAAAAAAAAAAGAAAACAGCATATTGAAGAGACCTGATCTGACTGCTATGTGGGACTTAACAGAAGCCAAAGACTTGAGGCTTGTGAACTTTCCTCCCGCCTTGCCTTCTGCCACTAATTCTCTGGCGTTAGGCAAATCATTTAACCTCTCTGGGCCTCAATTTTCTCTTTGGCTAAATAAGGAGAAGAATAATGCTGAGCACTACTCACCTCATAGGACCATGTGATGATGAGGAGGGCTGAGCAATGAAACTAGACAATGCTTTGCTCTAGGATTTCCAGGTTGCGTACTGAGGACCCCAACAAACTCATGCGCACCTGACTGTGAAGCTCTCAAAGAGGACAAGGCTAAGTCTCTTTCACCTCTGAAAGCTCCGTGTTAGCCTGGCACCTGGAATAAAAGCTGTCCTTGCTTGAGTACTATTGTGTACTATGCCCTGTTCTTAGCACTTGATGAACGTTAGCTCATATAACCCTGGAAAACCACATGAGGAAGGTACTATTCTTATTCCCATTTGAGGAACTTGCAGAAGTTTTCAACATAGCTGCAAGAGATGGGGTGTGGGTCTCTGCTCTTGGATCTGGAAAGACCTGTGACTGTTTCAACCGATAGAATATGGCAGAAGTAAGGGGAATGATATTCAGGGTGGGTCATAAGAAGCAATGCGGCATCCAGATTATCTTCTGGAACATTCATATGGAGTCTAAGGAGCTCCATAAGGAATGCGATCATCCCGGAGTCACCATGATGTAACAATACCAAGTCACATAAAGAGGTCACATGCAGGTGCTCTGGTGAACAGTTCTAGTATTCTAGTCAGCCCAGCTCATCCTCTTTCAGAGGATGCTGAAAGTCTCCGACCATAACATCACCCTCAGGCTTACAACCCTTCCCTCTGATGCCCCTGCCATCGTAGAATAGAGACAGCCATCCCTGCTGTGCCTTGTCTGAATTCCTGACCCTGGAATCCATGAGTAGAATAAAGCAATTGTTTTAAGGCACTATTTTTGGGGGGGTAATTTGTTACACAGCAATAGTAACAGACAGAAAGCAAAAAGAGGGTTAGGCCTAAGGCCATAGGTTCAGACTGAAAAGCCAGTATTCCCAGGCATGTGGCTCCAGCACTCATGCTTGCTTTTTCTCTTTTCCTTTTAGCACTCATGCTTTTAATTATTAGGTTCTTCTGCTAGATAAAAGTCACTGCATTAACATATGTCTACTGAATGGATGAAAAAGAGCTCTGATTAATAATGACTATTATTAAGGGGCTCAGATGGTAAAGCATCTGACTTTGGCTCCGGTCATGGTCTCACGTTTTTGAGTTTAAGCCCCACATTGGGCTCTGTGCTGACAGCGCAAAGCCTGCTTTGGATCCTCTGTCTCCCTCTCTCTCTGTCCTCCCGCACTCGTTCTTGCTCCTCTCTCAAAAATAATAAAAAAACACTAAACAAAATAATGATTGCTATTAAGGACTATTTTTATTGTTTTTATAAACATATACTTAAATTTTAAATTATTTAAACATGTATTTGTTTACACAAATCAACCAAAAAAGAATTATTTTATTTGTGCCTATTTTCATATTACTCCTTATAGATAATAACTATGTTTTGAGAAACTCTAAACAGCGACAAAATGCATCAATTCTCCACAATACAGTCCCTTAGATGGATAAAAGGATTCAAACATATTAGTGTGCCAAGGTCAGTCCACTGTCTAAACTCAAATACAGACTTTTCTCAGATACTGAGTGGCTGGAAGTAAAATTCAGCAAGGATCTTTTCTCCTTCATTTGATATGCTGAAATGCTTACCATACTATACACTATAGTAAAGAGTACCACAGTACAAACCAACAAGCCATATTAAATGGTCATGTGGTTAAGAGTAAACCCCATAGTCACATGAGTCAATATGATTACTGAGGAAGCTGAGAGTGAGTCTGATCCTTCCCATACTCCAGTTCAACAGCAAATAAGAATGCCCTTCCACAACCTAAAGAGAAAGAAAAACCCCTCACCTTCCTTAACTTTCCCAGCCCCCCTGAGATTCATGGTTTTTAAACTTCCCATCAACAAGTGGGAGAATTCATATCACAATGTTAGTACTGGTTTCCCTGAATTTAAAAGGGAATACTGAGTGTAGGTATTCTCTCCCAGCTAAAGAAGAAAAAAAAGAAAACCTTGTCACAATGTATCATCAATATACTGCATCCCCAAAGCCTCTGCAGTGTTAGCATTGAGCCTGATGTGGGGCTTGATCCCACAAAGTGTGAGATCATGACCTGAGTCAAAATCAAAAATCAGAAGCTTAACCAACTGAGCCACCCAGGCATTCCCAGTGTGCAATTCCTTAAAAGGCACATATGAGCCAGGAGATCCAGAGCCCACACTGCAGAAACTCCCTGGTTTTCCAGTGCATATATCTTTTCCAGTGAGTCCAAGGAGATCACGTTAGTTCGGGTACCCTTATTTGGCCACTTGACTTCTGAGTGAGTCACAAGACACTGGGACATCAATTGTTCCCCTTGTTTTGTGAACATCTGCTCATAAGCTCTTCACCTTCACTGTTCCCTCTGCATCAATGTCCCATGTGCTCAGACCTCTCTGTTCATCCAAGTTCTGCCCTTTTCATAAGGATTTGTTTGAGTTCAAAAATGTCCACCCAGCACATCCCTCCAAAATGTCTTTGTCTTCTGAATTCCAGTAACATTTTCTCCAGATATTGTCTACAGCTGCCATTTTTCATATACTATGGGTCACTTGTCACTGCCATAAAAGACACCCCTTTTACCCCATAAATGAGGAGCCATGTGAGGAATAGAGAGTCATCTGAGACTTTATAGTATCATTGACAATCGTGGGGCTAGTCCATGTCCATTATTTGGTGATGAAAAGACACCATGGTAAGAAAGGAAGGGAGGATCAGATAGAGAGGTTAAAAAAAAAAAAAAAAGAGGAACTCTAATCCTGGCTCTGTCATAGTTCAGAGACTTGGCCAAGTCATTTCCTGTGTTTAAAACTCAGTTTCTTTTCTATAAAAACCTTGGCTTGGGCAAGGTGACCTCTGGGTCCCTTTGAGCCCTCCTCTGAGGTCCATTGGTAAGCGTGTGAGAGGAAAAGACAACTGTTTCTCTGCTTTGGGACTGCATGTTTAATAATTAAAATATACTAAAAGAGATAAACACTGAAGTCTTAGTGACTGAACACAGTATGAATAGATTTTTTGGTTTGTGTACAATCTAATTTGTGGCAGGAACAGGGCTCTGCTCCACACAGTCAGAGATCCAGACAGGTGGAGGCTCTTACAGATTCAGTGTGGCTTCTAACATTTGCTGGGGCACAGCCATGAGGAGAGGAAAGAAGGTCTTGAATGAAAACAAGGTTGCCGGCTACAATACAGGATGCCTAGTTATATTTGATTTTCATATCAACAACGAATAATTTTTAGTGTAAGCATGTGGTATGTAATTATCTAAAAACTTAAATTTATTGGGCTCCCGTGTTTTCATTTGGTAAATCTGACAACTCTGCCAGGAGGTGTGCATGTGTCAAGCCTTAAAGTGGCATTCGTCACAGCTAACTTTCCATTCCTCAGAACTCAGTCACATTGGCCCCACTAAGATGCAAGGGATGCTGGGAAGTACAGCCCCAGCTGGGCAGCTGCTTCCTACCAAAAACTCTACACCTACTGTTTCATGTAGCTCTAGAGGTTAGCCACCTCTGCCACTGCACAGTACTGCTATCAACCTGGTTGACTCAGAGTGGGGAAAACAGTATTTTAAGGTAATTTTTCCAATGATCTCATTTCTTTTTTTTCCTTTTACAATTATTTATTTTTGAGAGACAGAGTGAGTCAGAGCGTGAGCAGGGAAGGGGCAGAGAGAGAAGGAGACACAAAATCCGAAGCAGGCTTCAAGCTCTGAGCAAGTGCCCAACACAGAGATCGAGTCCACAAACTGTGAGATCGTGACCTGAGCCAAAGTTGGACACTCAACTGACTGAGCCACCCAGGAGCCTTTGGCATTCCTTTAAAAAAAAAAGTTTATTTATTTTGAAAAAGAGAGAGAGCACTTACTCAGGACAGAGAGAAAATCCCAAGCAGAATCTGTGCTGTCAGCACAGAACCTGCTGTGAGACCTGATCTCACGAACCTGTGAGATCATGACCTGAACCAAAATCAAGAGCCAGACATTTAACCGAATGAGTAACCCAGGTGCCCCTCAAAGACTTTGCATTCTTAAAGATAAATGGGCTAAGACTAGAACCAAGGGAAATAGATATTTTATTTCATTCTGAGGTCAAGGAAATAGGCTTCACTGTATCAGGATAGTTTATTTGCTAAGTAGAGAAAAAATCAGGATCGATATTCAGGGCTTTTCTTTCCCATGTACCCTAATCAAATTAAATTTTAAATCACATGCGTGCTCTCTATTTACATACTATATTCTCATTTAAAAGACTCTAGAATGTCATTTTGATTCAATGAAACTGGTTATTCTCTATGTTAATTCAGGGGTCCTGTGTATCCTTCCTCCCTCCCATCTTATTTGGATTGACTATACCATGTTATACTAAGAAATAGGAAGAACTCTTATTTTGCTATTTAGAAGTCAAAATTAACTGCTGCTGTGTAAACTGCCCAGTTTTCTTCTTTGCTCTGAAGGCTATGCCAGGACTCGGCGATTACAATGTGAAAACATCTGAGCTACTGTGGCTAGCCTCCAAGACACAGAAAAGGCTAGAATGTCTGAAAGCTAATATGGAGTTGGGGATGGATGGGCCAGACTGCAAGATGAATGGAAAGCAGTGTGGTCTGTAGAGTGTTCGAATTTTTTTCAAAAGGAATTTTTTACCCCAGGCCAGAAGCCTTTGTGTCAGGGAGACTGTCTCATTTCTCTGCTCAAAGGCTGTCAGAGATGACTGAGATTTGAGAACAGTTTCTGATGTTGACGAGGTCAAGGGAGGCAGCACTGTGAACCATCAGTCAGTGCGTCAGCGGTGAGCCGAGCTGAGAAGACACGTGAGCCCCACAGTGAAACCTGGAAAGCCATTTTCTCTGGAGGAAGAGAGGGGAAGGGGGAGGTGCAGATGAGAGAAAGGAAGAAAAGACACAGGTCAAATGGTCACCACAAAGTTGACCACATTAGTATTCTGCTGGAATCAGAGAAACTTTCTCAGTCCCAGCTGGGAGTGTTCTGAAGAAAGAAGTTGACTAGAGGCAAAAATCATATTAATATTACTGTGCTTAATCAATATATGAAACCCTCCAATGTAGTTTCACAAGGCTGCTCCATAAAGTTAGAACCTAAAGTGATTCTGATTCCACCTGATTGTGTTTGCAAACAGCACAGGTCAGGGACATCTGGACTCAGACCACGGGAATATGTACCAGCAATGTATTCCCAGCCTCAGGGACTGGCTGGGTTTGCATAAAACTGGTCAGGCTACAGCCCAGCCACTGTATTTTTCAAAATCAGGCACTAGTTCAAAAGAAACAAGCCTCAGTGGACAGTGCAATGCTCTGCTCTGAGAAGGATGGACCAGCGGAAGTCACCATGCATCGTCCCTGTAGGTTAACTCCTACAGGGCCAGCCCAAGGCCTGAAAGTTGGAAGCACCGAGTGTACCCTAAAATCTTTAATGAGTATACCCTAAAATCTTAAGCCATGAGTGTACCCTCAAATCTTAAATGAAAATGGAAGAATTTCCCAGATTTCAACGTCTATTTGGGATCAAATGTAAAGAATATCTCGAATCCAGTGACTTGGCCAAATATCTTTACTTCTTTCCTGAAACTTCAAAGGCTATGCGAGAAGCCAACAGGCCATACAGAGTCTATACAGAGATACAGAGAAAATATATCTTTCTATTAGAAATCTATAGAAACACTTCCCAATTTGGAGGATATTTTTCCAATTCCATTTATGTAGTCCAGTGCTTCTCAACTAGAGGACAACATTGAGAAATGTATAGATATACACAGCGAGGGTAGTTTGCTACAGGCTTCCGATGGATACAAGCCAGGAATGCTGCTAAATAACCTATAATGCACAGATCGCACACACCCCTTCAAAACAAAGAATTTATGCCTCGAAGTGTCAATAGTATTGAGAATGAGAAACCACTGCTACCTAAAATTTGGGTACTCTGGTTATCAGATTAGGAAAAAAGACCCTCTCAAATCACTTCACTCACTCTCCGAAAATCATGATGTAGGGCTCATACACTTATACTCCTCTGCACTCCTTCTTTCCTTTATTATTCCTCCTGTTCCTACTTCCTTCTGTCTATAAGTAAGAAAATTAAATTGTCTTTATTTTTATTCGAACTTAGAGAGTACAAAGTTCCATCCACCTGTCATAATGAAGGGGTCTGTCTCGTTTTACCTTTATAAAAATCATAAGCAACTCTGAATTGATCAGTGGGACAATTTGGTAAATGTGAATTTGTCAAACCCTTTGGAGTTGGGCCAGCCTGACATGAGATAAGTTCTTATCTTCTGAAATCCTAATGTCTAGAATTAGGAACCTGGAAAAAGCCAGCTGACCCTCCCTACCCTCACCCTCAGAAGGAGGAAAGGGACTACAGTGAGATTTTCTTTTTCTTCCACTGTCTTGCATTTTCAGTAGTACACGGGGAGCACATTCAGTGGTACAGGAGGAACATACAGCTTCTGGTAGCCCACATTAGCCTTTCTAGAGCTTTATATTAAATTTAAGTCCTCTTGCTTGAATAACTTTTTGGACTTTCTTTTCAGCACTGCTGCTTCCAGTGCTTCAGCTGTGTTTCTTCTTACAGATCTTCCGAGTGGAAATTCGTTTTCCCTTTGCCTGCCCGTTAGTCTCATTTCTCTGTTCTCCCTTTTTTGCAATGCCTCTACATTTAGTAGCATCTTCACACTTCATGACTGTGTTTCTAGTTCCTTCAACCAAATCATGAAGAGAAATGTTAAATAGCACTGCTCAGCTCTGCTTGTCCCCTGTGGCACTCCACCAGGCACTCTGCCCAGCTGGGTACACTGCCATTTATCTTACCTTTGCCTCCAGTTTCTTGGCTCAAGTCCTTAATTACTTAAAAGGTAAGGCAGTTTCTGTTGGTGATTCTCATTATCTTTAAAATTAAGTATATTTCTAAATATTTCCATTGTCTTTTCTTGGTGGTTAAAACCTCAGTGTGGCTCAAACTATGTATTATTCGCTACCCCAACACTCTAAGGTAGTTTCAAGTGATCTCTAGAGTGATTTTTTTTTTTTATTTTGAGAGAGAGAGCAGGGGAGAGAGACAGAGAGGGGGAGACAGAGAGAGAATTCCAAGCAGACTCTATACTCAGCACAGAGCTCACATGGGGTTGATCCCATGATCCTGGGTTAAAATCAAGAGTCAAACACTCATCTGACTGAGCATTCAGGTGCCCCTAGAGTGATTTTTAAAATACCATATTTTTTTAAAAACATGAGTCAGAATGATTAAATTGCTAATGCATCCCTAGATGCATTCTTCCTTTGATATCCTAGAAAGTCACTGTTTGGCTCAGTCAAAAACTAACTCTATCCCCAGTCTCCATCTCTTTTCCTCCACCTTGCTGTCAAACACCAAATGGAAACCTTGTCTATGCTCCTCTCTCCAGACAATCGCAGAGCTACATCTGAGGCAGGTACACCATAGCCACCATGTGGTCCGTAGGACTGCCCAAGATGGCACTTGATGGAATAAATCAAGATATGCTTCACAGAGAGCCTCTCCATGCCACTCCCACCTTGGATGCAAACTTGTCAGAAATTCCCTCTTGTGATTTTGAAAACTGGCTGCCCCCAACCCAATTTCAGAGAAGCAAGTGATTTTAAGATGGCAGTTACTGCAATGAAGTTCTGAGATCTCTGACGATGCAAGCCCTAGGATGGAGACCACTAATGTATTTCCTACAATAGAACAGTGTCATGTAAATTGATGCCTATTCTTCTAGATTTCATACGAAACCACTCATTCAACAAGTATTAATTCCAGGCCTACGATGATGGCCTTGAAACTCTTCTAGGTGTTGAAGATTGAGTGCCGAACAAGGGGAAAATATCCTGCTTCCATGGAGCCTAAAATTAAAGTGGAATGGGATAAACTAATAAGCAAGGAAATGCTAGTATGTTGTCAGGTAGTGATAAGTGCTCCATTAAGAAAAATAAAGCAGTGCAAAGAATAGAGAATGCTATGTGAGAAGATAAAGTGGCTATTTTAGGTAGGGTGATAAGGGAAGGGCCTCCCTGAGGGGCAGCCATTTAACACAACCTGAATGAAAAGAAGAAGCCATTCAGGTGAACATTTGGGAGAAGTACCTTCTGGAAGTGAAATTCTGAGACTTGAGATAGCAATGAATCTAAATCTAGCATGGCTGAAGAACAGCAAGAAGGTCAGTGTAACTGGAGCAGGGCAAGAGAGAAGCAAGGTCTGGGATGTGGACAGAGGCTGAGTCACATAGACCCTGTGGAAAAAATCCTGAAGGGTGTGTATTAGCTTCCTACGGGGGCACCTGGGTAGCTCAGTTAAGCTTTCTATAGCTGCTGTAATATATTATCAAAAACGGGGTGGCTTAAAACAATAGAAAGTCTTTATCTCACGGTTGTGAAGGCCAGAAATATGAAATCTAGGCGTCACTAGGATTGGAGCCCCCTGCACGATCTGAGGGAGAATCTGTCCCACACCTCTCTCCTAGCTCCTGATGGCTGCTGGCAATCCTTGGCTTGCAGACACATCACACCAATATCTGCCTTTGCCTTCACATAGCCATCTTCTCCATATCTGTAGCTCTCAAAGTTTCCTCTTTCACTTATAAGTACACCTGTCATTGGATTTCAGGCTCACTCTAAACCCAAGGTGATCTCATCTCAACATCCTTAACTTACTGCATCCACAAAGATCCTTTTTCCAAATGAAGTCATATTCACGTGTTCCTGGAGTCAGGACATAATCCTATCTCTGGGGGAGGAGCACTATTCGACCCACTACAAGGAGACAGCAGAGGACTCCAATGGGGAACTGACCTCACCTGGTATATTTTAAAGGATTGTCCTGTATGTCATGTAGTCTGGTGGGGACAAGGGGGAAGCATGGAATTGATGCACACTTTCCCACGGATTCCACTGCGTTTGATTTGCCCTTTTGTTTTTTGGTATCAAAGGATCTCTGGACAGCCTAAGTGCAGGGATTTGGAAAGAAGAGAGAATAAAATGTTTCTTTTCCCAAGTACAAGAGAGCCATTACTAAGTGTCCTAATGGACAAGTTATATAGTAAATCCACCAAAGTTTCAGTTAGAAAACCTCAAACTTAATCACCTACATAGCAAATGTTCAGTGGTGAATGCTATCTTTATAACAACCAATAATATAAATTTTTATGAAGTGCTTACTATGCACCAGGGACGGAACTAATTGCTTTATACACATTATTTTTCACTGGATTTTAGTAGTAGTCGGTGGGAGATATATCATTAATTCTCTTTTGCTTTGAAGGTCCTAAAATTTGACAAATTCAGATAGGGAGTTATTATAAGCTACAGTTTGGGTTCTAACCATCAACCTACATCATCATTCTCAACAATTCCTTTTTCAAATTCTAGTTTAGTATCATTATTGAGTTGAAAATTTCAAATGCTGCATTGCACTTGACTCTGAATTCAGTTTAAAATCCAACCTGCTCACCTAAACAAATGTCATGTGAACTGCTGTTTGCTGCTAACCCAGTAGGGGCCCAGAAGGAAGAGTATTGCCTACTATGCCTACCATTCTCTATCTCATTTCAGATGGGAATGATCCTCTCCAACCTGGGGGGATGGGGAGTGGTATTAGATGTGTCATACTTAGCAACACTTAGTGAACTGATGATCATTGGTACCTGATATTTCCCCAAATGATGCAAGAGACTATATACCTCCTGATGGAAATATATAACACTACCCAGTAACTAGTGTTACTTTTCCCTGCTCCCCCCAAAAACTCAAGTCTAAAATAACTGAGCTTCTAGATTTAACTATCAACTCACAGGAAATACAAGTCATGTTCAGCAACACCAAGGAGATAAAATCAGCAAATTCCAAAAGGTAAAAAACTCTAAGGACAATTGACTGAATTTTAATAAAATATAAAAAATATGGAAAAAATTACAGATTAAAAAGACTGAAGAGAAATATCAATTGACTACAATGTACAGCAAGCAAACAGTTAATGAGATACAATGTATAATTACAAATTTGCACGAAATTCAAGAGACAGGGGACATGTCCAACAATGCCATGAATTGATACTGACAAAAATAAGGAATTATTATTATTTCAGGTGTGACAACAACATTGTGGTCATATTTTTGTTCTTATCTTTAGAAATATATATAAGAATATATCTTTAGAAATATATATAAGAAAATATATATATTTTTGGTTTTGCTTCAAAATAATCTGAGAGGTGGGGGGTGTTCCTGACTGGGTGTTCCAGTCACAAGTTGATAACTGTGGAGGTAAGAAATGGGTACACCAGGATTATCATATGGTTCTATTTTTATGCATGTTGAAAATTTCCAACATGAAAGTTTTCAAAAAGCTTAAGAATTCCAAAATATAAATAAAATATAAAATAAATGCTATACATGCTCATTGTAGAAATCTGGAAAGCACAGAAAAAATTTAAAATAATTTTACAAAACTACTCATAATATTGCCCCAATAACTCAACCACACAGTGCTCAGGACACCTGCTATCTGCTTTTCGGGCCGTGTTCTAATTTGAGTGTAGCAAATAGAAAGAAGAGCTTCTGTGAAGTCTGAAGAAACTATTCTTTGAAAACATTTTTCCTTAAGTCTCTGCATGTTCCCCTACCTTCAGGTCAAAACAGAAGCACAGCTCAAGAAATACATTCTCCTTGTGCAAAACTAAACTTAAGTGGGTAGCTACAGAGGAGCAAATCTGGGTCTAGGTTTGCAAACCAAATGCATAAGGAGAAGACAGAGCTTTCACACAAACACCCGGATTGAAGCTTTAAGGCTTTTATTATAGGGTTCTTGCTTTCGTAGGATGTTGCTCCCTCCTTACCCTTTCCCCTCTTCTAGATATACTGATACTGTAATTAAATCTCTTCTAGAGGCTTGGAGTTTACCCTCTTCTAGAGGATATACCAACCAAATAACAATTTGAGAGTGGGGACACTGAACTTCGCAATACTTACTGCCATTTAGGATTGTTTTCCCAAATGGGCCAGGAAAGTCTGCTGCAGTGACGGCTGAGCTCCGCCATGCTTCCACACTGAAAGTGCTATTATCTTTACACAGTTAAATCCTGTCCTAAGGAGCCCACACATGTATCCTGGCTTCCTTACTGTGGCAAGTGTCCTTTCTGGCTGCTGCTTCTGCATCAAACAGCTCTGGCATTTGTCACTAGGACTGTTAAGACAATTTCCCCATTCTAACAGCATTTTACTCTTGAGTAAAATCATTTTTCTCAGTATGGCTTTAGATTTTTTTTTTATAAACATAATCAGTTTTCAATGAAGGGTGGATTTTTTCCCCCACATTCGCAAGTGATTTATACTAGGCATTTGAAGACAAATATGGACATTTTTATTATTTTTAAAAAATTTCTTCAAGCAAGCAAGAGAAATCCAACAACTTGGAGTAGATATACAGTTAGTCCTCGCCCCCCCACCCCCACTTTGTCTTGCCCTGGAGCCTGATGGGACTTGAGTGTCCTTGGAGGAATGGCAGAGGGAAATGCTAGGGGCCAATTGCTGATTTTATCATTCAAACACAAAATTTGTTACACCACTTTATCGGTCACAGGGAAAGCAATTATACTGTGGTTCAATTTTCCACTCAATGGCTGTACTGGGGATCAAAGTCAGTTTTTATGATGGGAAAAAATGTTTTGCTATTTTATTTGTTACCTAAAATAAAAAAGTACATTATTATAATGCTTTCTGAGGTTTTCCTACCCCCAGCCCCTACTCCTTCATGAGGTACAGTGGATTATTTTGGCGTTCTTCCTTCCTTTGACTCAATCAGTTTTCTTCCTGTCCTCTAAAGCGTATTTCACTGTAGAAATGAAATTGGCACGGTTTAAGGCAACACAGCATTAGGACTCTAATCATAGCCACAAAGAGTAAAAGCCTGCCCCCGTGTTGTTTAGTCTTTCCTAGAAGCAGGCACTGTAATGGCTTCTGTGTGTGTATACGCTGCTACGTGTTGTGTGATGCTGCTACGTGTGGTGTGCCGTGTTATGTTGTGCACCGTGTTATGCTTCCTCTCTCCCGTTTTTCATGTGAAATAATTAGCACATCTTTCTGCTGCATTTATAACTCCTTTTTTGCTACAGAAACAGTGAAATGGGATTGGGTACGAAGGATTCATATGGAATTATAAGTAAAGATCATCTATTTTAATTAAAAAGTAACAGAAGCTGTTCTCTCTTCAATTACAATCTTTTAGCCTTATCGTCTATCTTCTTTGCAATGAGGAAATTAAAGTAAAATTTAAATTATCGAGACCAAGTAAAAATTATTCTTATCCTTTGTAGGGAGATCTAACTTCAGGACTAGTGATGATTAATGCTTTTTGTTTTAAAGTTCCAATTTTAAGCCAAGAAATCCAGTGAAAACGACCTCAAACAATTGTGCTGTGGGGCTACAGTTTGTAATAGGACTGGCTAGCTAAGTAAAAACTAATTATTTTTATTGCACACTTACTCATATTTGTTAAGAAAACAGAGAAAAGTGACAGCTACTTCCCTCTTTCAAATGATACCAAGTTTACATCGACATTTCTAGTTGGTTTTGACTTTTACAATTTGATTGCGATCATCTTTATATTTTCTGGTCTCCTGCTAATTGCCTCCAGGCTTCGGAGTCTTACCACACATCCCCTGAATCTAGGAGCGGAGAATTCTGGAATCTGCTGTAGGTGAATAATTACTGCAGTAGCTGAGTGATGGTCTAGCTACCATGGGACGTTTCTGTCCGTGGAGCTTCAGGCGATGGCAGAAGAGAGGAGTGTGAGGCCCCATAAAGGTTTGCATGGGGAGAGAGCCAAGTGCACCAGAGGGAGTGGTGCCCCAAGCCGGCTGCTGTCTGCCACCCTCGTTTCTACCCATCCTGAGTGCTTAGGTGCTTAGGTCTAGGTTTTTGATGTGAATTAGGATGACTTCTTTTTTTTTTTATGTTTATTTTTATGTTTTTTTTAATATCAGGTTTTAATGTTTATTTTTGAGACAGAGAGAGACAGAGCATGAGCGGGGGAGGGACAGAGAGAGAGGGAGACACAGAATGTGAAGCAGGCTCCAGGCTCTGAGCAGTCAGCACAGAGCCCGACGCGGGGCTCAAACTCACAGACCGCGAGATCATGACCTGAGCCGAAGTCGGACGCTCAACCGACTGAGCCACCCAGGCGCCCCTCATGTTTATTTTTGAGAGAGAGAGACAGAGCATGAGCGGCTGGTTTGGGGGGGGGCAGGGGGGCAATGCAGAGAGGGAGGAAAACACAGAATGCAAAGCAGCCTCCAGGCTCTGAGCTGTCAGCACAGAGCCTGACACAGGGCTCAAACTCAGGAATGGCAAGGTCATGACTTGAGCCAAAGTCAGATGCTCAACCAACTGAGCTACCAAGGCATCCCGAACTAGAGTAACTTCTGATGCTGAGAGTATGAGAGCCTCCCTCTTAGTGGTTCCCCTATAGCCTTTGTTCTCTCAAGTACGTTTAAAGTGCTTTTTAAAGCATGTTATTGGGGCCAGAAACTGGGCCTCAGAAAAAGGCAAACATGCACCTGAGAAAAATATTTTGGATAACTACAGCTACCTTTTATTGAGAGTATATTACATCTTACTTTGTGTCTATATGTTATATATTATATCCTTGGGGAAATCCTGGACAAATTATTTTCCTATTTTTTAAGATGAAAACGCTTAGACCCTAAAACCTATTTAAACTATTTTCCCAACTACCCCTAGAACACTTGCTTACTATATGGTAAAGAGTATATAGATAACAATAGTAACCAGTCCAAATACAATAATGTTCCTCATCCAATCTGAAACACTACCTTCACATATGCCAAAAGTTATTAATCACAAAGACCTCTATTTCAATAATTTTGCCAGAAATTTAACTTATTTTGGCAGACTAATACAAATTTAACTTTTCTAGAGTAGTCTTAGAAAGTATTCTGGAGCTGTGAAAATATTCCCTATTAGAACTTAATGTATTGAAAGCTGGCAATCGGCTATTATTTTGGCCTGAACTAAGCTGAAATCAGTTTTATTCTATCAAACAAAATGGAACTTTTTCAATTTAGTAACTAGTATAGTGACTAAATACTATTATTTAAAATATTATTTTGGAGGCTCCTGGGTGGCTTAGTCAGTTGAGCATCTGACTCTTGATTAATGGCTCAGGTCATGATTTCGCAGTTGTGGGATTGAGCCCTGTGTCAGGCTCAGTGCTGAGCATAAAGCCTGCTTAAAAGATTCTTTCTTCCTCCCTCTCTCTTTGCCCCTCTCTCTCTCGTGCTTGCACTCTCTCTCTCTCTCATAAATATTTTAAAAATATATATTATTGGGGTGCCTGGGTGGCTCAGTTGGTTAAGTGCCTAACTCTTGATTTCAGCTCAGATGATGATCTCATGGTTCATGATTTCAAGAAGCCCTGCATTGGGGTCCATGCCAACAGTGCAGAGCCTGCTTAGGATTCTCTCTCTCCCTCCCTCTCTGCCTTTCTCTCTCAAAATAAATAAATAAGCCTTTTTTTTTTTTTTAAAGAAAAAAGAATGGGAAACCTGGGTGGCTCAGTCAGTTAAGCATTCAGTTCTTGATTTTGGCTTAGGTCATGATCTCACAGTTTGAGTTTGAGACCTGCATTGAGCTCTGTGCTGATGGCGCAGAGTCTGCTTGGGATGCTCTCTCTCCCTCTCTCTCTGCTCCTCCTCTGCTTTCTCTCTCTCTCTTTCTCTCTCTCTCAATACATACGTACATACATAAACTTAAAAAAAGTTATTTCTTAAAAAATAAACTAAAAAAGAAAAAGAAAAATATATATTATTTTGATTTAGATACTTAGATGTCAAAGTAACTAGACCAACTGTTTTTCTTTCCTATTACTTTTAATGAAATTAATGCTGAGTCCTATTCATCTTGTGATAATCCAGTCAATCAATTAATAATTTACCTACAAATGGTCAGCTCAAGCCAGAGGCAAAACAACCTGAATTTGGTCAGGACATGGAAAAAGTAATTGGAGTGGGAATGGGTGTCTTAAATATCTAGCCTTTAAACAGAGGATTATCTAAATGGAATATAGTGAATGTAATCCTAAGTACTGCCCCATGTTCCCAGTGGGTTGTTTCTACATATAGATTAGTTGGTTGCCATGATACCAAACTTAATTTAATGCAATGTGATATTGTGAATAAGACTAGTTCTCTCTACTATGATACATTTTAAATACCATTTTAAAACTCTTTGAATTGTAATCCAAATTTTTAAATAGTCTATTTAGGATGCTCCTTCCTGTTTTATGTAATTTTACATTAACTCTGATGTACAAAAGATCCAGTTCTAATAAGAGCACAAAACTGAATACCTTGTAAACCATTTAAGTACCTTCTCCTTTAAGAACAACTAGCATGTAAATATCCGAGTTTACAAAATAGGTGGAGGGCAGATTGGTAATGATTCTATTCTTTGGAATTTTTCACTTATGGATTTTTTAAATTCCAAATTGTCCTTGCTCATTTATTTTGGCACTTATTACATTTGCATTTTTATTATCTGTTTACCTGTTTTCATTCTTTCTACACAATGCCCTTCTGAAGGGCAGAATCCATGACTTAATTTTTCTTACTCTAGCACTTAACACATACGAAACTCAAATACTGTTGTATTAGTGAAGTAATTAACAAGCTAAACATGATTTGAAACAACTTTTCAGAAAAAATATATACAGCTGTTTTTGTCTTCTTTTTTTAATTCCTATACCTCTCAGATGCACTAAGATATCTTTGTAAATTAGTTCTAACCTTTTCTGTAGTTTTTTTGGTCTTAGAGAAATCATATAGGATAATTTTTCATAAAGAAACATTAGGAAGCTAGATTCTTCCACTCTGAGAAGACTTCCATAGAATTACAAAAAATAACACTGAGCCAAACACTTTATTCTGCAATCTTCAGAGCAAATACTTTTTCTGCCCTCTTTTCCTTTAGCGGCACAAAAAAGTACATGAAAATAAATTTTCAAACAAACAAACAAACAATTTTATCTCCATTGCTGTAAGTCCTTCAATCCCAAACTTCTATTTACAAACACTGGATTTCAAACAGCATCATTGGTAAATAAGGATGCCATTTCCAGCTTAAAAGCATAGCTGATGAGAGACATGATCATTGCTTAAAATATCCTAAGGGCATGAAAACTAAACTGGAGAAAGAATTATTTAGGCATAACTAAAGCATAACTAAAGGGAGATATAACTGGATGGAGAAATACTAAATTTAAAAAAAAAAGAATAATTTCAGGGAAAGAATCAGTATATAAAAAACCCTCAAACTTTCTTAACAGTCTATTGGGCTGTGGAATTGCTTCTAATGGAAAGTAGCAGAAAAAGTCATGAGTGCTTAAAACTAGACCAAAAACTACCAAGGACGAAACAAAGATGAGGATAGCCTCACACAGGCAAAGTGTGTGTCAAAGTGATGAAATACAGTCTCTCCTAGTTTTAAGCATCTTGATTTCAAGAAATGGAATCCTAATGTTTCTCCTAATTTGATTTTCCAAGAAAATATGGTAAGCAAAGCACCTATGAATCATTTCTAACAACCTTCAAGTAAAGTCCTTCTTTTCATCCACAAAGTTAATGATTACTTACACACACACACACACACACACACACACACACATACCCCTTCTAAAGTTGATATTCTGTTTTCTCCTAAAGTACATGCAGTCTCTTCTAAATAACTGAATAATTGAAAGTCATGTACTTTGGGCTTTCTTCCCCAACACCTATTTCCCTCTATATATAACCATACTTAGAGTAGCAGAAAAATAAAGATCCATTGTTTTTCCTCCCCAGCTATAAAAGCGCCAAGCTTCTTCAACCTGACAATTTAAATGAGTTGAAGGCATCTCCCACATGGGAATCTGTAGTGCTGGCTGATGGTCAGAGATAAATTTTTCAGTAAACCTGCACCCAGGGTGAGGAAGGGAAACCTCCCTGATCTCTGATTTTTCCCCTTCCCTTTATTTCTTATTTCAGCTGCAGAATGGATGAGCGAGAATGGTCTCATTTTTTTTTCTGAATTCCCAAAAGAGGGATTTCAGATAAAACAAGGAGATTCTAGATGGTTCCGAAATTTGTGAATGTAAGCAAACAATTGTTATTCTGCCACATGCCAGCTGAGTGTGTGGCTCTCTGATTGTAATGGCATCCAGCTGTGATGGAAGGGCCTGATGACTATGATCGATGAAATTGCTAGGTTAATACAAGAGCCACCTTCCTCCCAGGATCCATTCCTCCTCTTGGCCTGGATGCTGATGGGCTAGCGTCATGTTTGACAAACGTTGTTCATCTACTATTTGGGTTTTTACTGCCGTTAAACTGTTTCCTCACATCACCCATTCACCCTTGCTTCCTCCCTGTCAAACAACAATGGATTTCAAAGACACAGGATACTTAAAAACAAAGGTGGGGGGTGTGTCTTGGGATGAAATCAGCTTATTTGCTTGAACTGATCTGACAAATCTATGACTTCAGTAGAGTATGTAACTAAACCCATCAGCATTCAATTGAGGCTGTGGTATGAATGGTGTATGTAGACCCAAACCTCAAGATTGTTGGGATGGCATTTAAACTCCTTCTCAAAAGAATCCTAGGCTTGCAATTAAGACCAAATTGAAAATTTTGAAAATGAATCTTGTCTATTCAACTTCTAATCTACCTGACCCTGGGGAAATTATTTAACCTTACTAATCTAACCCTCAGTTTCTTCATCCACACAGATGTGTGTATGGTGGGTGTATATATTCAAATGGGAAAAGAGTCCTAATAATGTGCATTTTCTAGATCTTTGTGAGCACTGGCTGAAACGTCTGCTCAAGGAATGATATTGTGCTGTTTGGATGTTATGTAAGATTTGTCAATTTGCTGTATTAAATACATATTTGGGAGTCATTTACTATCAGCTAAACCATTGATTCTCAAGTGTTATCCAGGGGCCCTTACATGTCCCAAAGGCCCTTTTAGAGAACTGGTAAAGTCACACATTTTTATAAATAATACTAAGTTGCTTTTTAAAAAAACTCTTTCTCTCACAGTATATAGCAGAATTTTCAAGAATCTATGTAACATGTGATATCCAACAGCTGAGTGCAGGATTAGACATTAAAAGAGATTTGCAAGATTATAAAGGGGTCCTGAGAGAGAAAGAGTTTGAGAACTTTAGCAGTGCTAAAGTATCTTCGTTCACTTTAGGTAGGCATGTCTTGTGTGTGGTGACTGAATTACTCTGCTAAGTACCTCAGCTCTGTATCTCACAGAAGTGGAGCCACACTTTTAGTGCAATGCTCTTCAGTCATATGAGATAGAGTTAGGGAATTTAAAATCCCATTATTAGATGCTGTTATTAGTTATAAAAATGAAACCTGAGGTAGGAATATGTTTCATGGTTCTATCTATTAGTGATTTACAGAACAGTGAGTTTTATTGTCTTTCTTTAAATTCATCAGCAGCTTACTAAGGGCCTACAGTGTGCCAAGCGCTGTACTGGAATCTGCACAAATGGTCTCTTATTTAATCCTCAGAACCCTGTGATACAACTCTCGTTGTTTGCCCTGGGTGTATACGGCCTACTAGAAAGGTGAGAGAGTGTAGGTGGGAAGGCATGGACTCTGTGGAGCTTGAGCACCTGGTTTCAAATCCCAGCTCTGCCATCCAATAGCTGTGTGACCTCAGGCAGGGCAAGTAACTTCCCTGTGCTTCATTTTCCTCACCCATAAAATGGGTATAATAATAGCCTCTAAATCATGCATTTGTTACAAGGATTACATGAGTCAGACTATGTAAAGTGCTAAGGAAAATGTCTGACATTCAGTAACCACTATGTAACTTTTTACCATTATTATTTCTACTGTCAACCCAAATAATATTCTTGACTATAGAGTTAAACCTACAATTTAACATACTCATGGACACTGTAATCCCCATGAGCCAATCAGAAGATGTTATTATTGAGGATGTAATGAGGCTGGAGTCAACAGGAACCCAAAACCTTTGTCGCCCAACCATCTGTCTCAGTCTGAAGATACAGATATCATTCCTCGTTCTGGCAAATCCATTCAGAAATTCCTACCTTTGATATAGAGGTGAACCAGGTAACAAAAGCTGAATTTATTGCAAGAACATTTTTTCAATGTTCAGTTATGTTCGAGGGACAGTGAGCAACATGACAGAGACATGGGGGCCTTGCGCCATAGGTGGTCTTATTAAGGAAACCCTCAGGGATGTCCAGAACTAGAGCATGGAGTGAGAGATGTAATAAGATGTCTTGTTCAACAGGCTAAAGGTCTGGAGTTGGCTCTGAAGACAACAATTCTGCAGTTTGAGGCTGCAGAATGATACGGTCGGGTCTGCACTTTAAGATTATCTTGGCTATAAGCATGGAAGATGGATTGTAGGGGACTAAAGTGGAGATGAGGGAATTTAATTGAGAGATTATTAATATATTTCCAGTGAGAGATTATGAGGGTTTGAACTCAGGGAAAATGGTGAAAATAAGAAAGATGGTGTGTTTATGAGATGTGTGTGTGTGTGTGTGTGTGTGTGTGTGTGCGTGTGTGTGTTATAGTGGGAAACAATTCTTTAGAGCTGGAAACTACATTATAAATCATCTAATCCTTCCCTCCTTCCCATAATCAACTTTAGCAATTAAAAACTGAAGTTAAATGTCTTTCAAAAGCCTCAGAGAGACAGAAATGATTAGTGAAAAGAAAAAAAGAAATTTAATAATTTGACCAGGTTTCTAATCCTACCTCTGTCCCTCACCTCTTTAAGATTCAGCTACATATTTTCTGAAATGTGAATGAAACTACCTGTCCTGCCTGCCTCACCAACTGTTGAAACAATCTGCCTAATAAGATAATATATTTATAAGCACTTGATAGCCTGTAAAACATGCTACACATATTAATTTTCAGGTCCTCTGATGCATTTTCCATTCTTTGCACAATGAGAAAAGTGAAAAGCACTAGTGAAAGTGAAGAAGAGAAAAGCTCTAGCGATGCCAGAAAGGAGGGCCCTCCCCATATTCTGATGAGCGGATCTTTCGCCCTTCCAGAGAAAAGAACAGGGCTGGTTTCCAGGATCTGAGACAAGTTGACAACAGCAGGCTGCCATGTTCAGAGATGTTTGTGCTTCCTACTCCTTCAGTGAAATTGAGAGACGATGTCCCACTTTGTATGCTCAGAGGCCAAGAGTGAAGAGATTAATTTCATTTTAGACAAAAATGAATGAAACATCAGGGCAATACATGCCCACCAGTACATGGACAAAACTCGCTAATAATACTAGAGGTATTTATATGTCACAGAGAGAAGCGATTCACATCAGTAATGTCTCATTGCTCCCAATCCACTAAAAGATTAGCAGTCATGAACGTTTTGTAACATAACATATTTTTTAAATTTAAATTTTAGTTAACATACATTGTTATACTGGTTTCGGGAGTAGAAGTCAGTGATTCTGACTTATGTACAACATCCATTGCTCATAAAAACAAGTGCCCTCCTTAATGCCCATTGCCCACCTAGCCCATCTACCACTGTCAACCCTCAGTTTGTTTTTTCATCATTAAGAGGCTCTTGAGGTTTCCCTCTCTACTCTTTCCCCTCTCCTTTCCATATGTTCATCTGTTTTGTTTCTAAATTCCACATGAGTGAAATCATATAGTACTTGTCCTTCTCTGATTGACATATTTTGTTCAGCATAATACATTCTAACTCCATCCACATCATTGCAAATGGTAAGATTTCATTCTTTTTTATGACTGAGTAATATTCTATTCTATATATATTATATACATATGTGTGTGTGGTATATATATGTGTATGGGTATGTATATATTATAAATATGTGCATGTGTATATACATACATGTGTATGTGTATATACATATATACACACATACACACACACACACACATTTTCTTTATCTATTCATCAGTTGATGGACGTCTGGGCTCTTTCCATATTTGGCTACTGTTGATAATGCTGCTATAAACACTGGGGTGCATGTAACCCCTCTGAATCTGTATTTTTGTACTGTCTGGGTAAATACTTAATAGTGGGATTGCTGGATTGGAGGGTCGTTCTATTTTTAGTTTTTTGAGGAACCCTCATGCTGTTTTCCAGAGTGGCTATACCAGTTTGCATTCCCACCAGCAGTGCAAAAGGGTACCCCTTTTTCTGCATCCTCACCAACACTTGTTGTTAATTTTAGCCATTCTGATAGGTGTGAGGTGGTATCTCATTGTGGTTTTGATAATAATTCAAAGATCCTAAAAACACTTTGGACAAAATTCAATTTTAATTCTCAATAAAAAATACTTTATATAATATAATGTATAATATAATATGTATTGTTCATATATAATGATAATATATTGAATATATAATATAATATACTAATTATAAATATAAATTTTCTATAGAATACTGTATATAATATATGTTATACATATTATATAATATATAATTATATATATCATATATGATATATAGCAACTATACATCATATAAATCATATAGAATATATATTAATTATATATAAATAGAAAATTTTATACAAATACTACAAATATTTTATATAAATATTATATATAATATATGCCAATTATATAATATATTAATTATATAATATATTAAATATAAATATAAATACAAAATTTATATATTATAATTAATACATTATATATCTTATATTTACATATATAATATACATCTTTTTAGTACATAAAATATATATTTTTAATTTGGGCATTTTTACTTTTATGCATACATGCACACACCTCAGTCCTAAAGCTAGCATCTTACTTAATGGGGAAATGGAGGCCTTTCCATCAAAGTTAGACAACAAAGCAAGGCTGGCCACCGTCTACACTGCTGTTTAACATACAGAAGGCATTTGTCAATGCATGCAGACAAAAAAATTCCACTAGAGACATAGGAATTAGGGTGGGAGAAGACTGTCATTTTTTGAGGATAATACGATAGTAACCTTCTGGTAAAGCCTAGAATATCAAATGATAAAACTACTCGAACAGTAAAATAATTCAGTCAGGTAGTAGGATATAAAGGTAACATACAGAAATTCACCACCTGCATACACAGTAAGATGGAGGACACTTGAGAAAACACACTTTCAATTACTTAGGAATATTCTCAAAAAGAAATATATAAAACTTATATAATGAAAAGTTTAAGATATTCCTGAAAATCATACCAGAAGCTGAAGGTATTTCTTTACCTTATGTAGCATAAGCATAAAGCTTACAGCCACAGCATAAAGATATTAAGTCTCCTAACTTAACTTATAAATTTAAAAAACATAAATTTAATGTAAAAATACAATTTTTATTATGAAACTAGACAATGTTTATTATGAAACCAAATATTTTTGATATAAAAATTTCTATGGGAAATAAACATGCAATAGCTAAGAAAACACTGTGAAAGAAAAACTGAGTAGGGCATTAACTCAACCTGTCATTAAATACATATTAAACATGTATGATTAAAACAGTGTAGTAGTGGCACATGAGTGGTCAGATAGAACAGTGGAGGAGAGTAAAAGTCCAGAAACAGACAAATACTCATGGGAATGTAGAATATAATGAAAGTGGCATCTAAAATTACAAAGATGGTGCCATACCAAATGAAATCACTATTTGGAAATAGAGGTAAATTAGATCTACTCCTTGCATCGTGCACAAGATATTCCAAGTGGTCTGAGAGCTAACCATAAGCCATGTATAGAGGAAATTCCCTCCTAAACTGGATATAGTTAGGAAGGAGGTTTTTAATGATTTTAAATCCAGAGCTAATAAAACTAAAGAGTGACAATTTGACTATACAAACATTAAAAACAACAACAACCAACTTTGTAGAGCACAAAGCACCAGAAACAAAGCTAAAGCTAATAACAAACTAGTAAAAAGTATTTGCAAAATGTATCACAGACATAAAGCAAACACTGTGTATATGTGTGTGTGTGTGTGTGCCATATGTATGTCTATATGTGCAGGTGTAATCTTAAAAAGTAAGGGAACAAGGACACAAATCATGGGGAAAAGGCATGAATAGACAATGTGCCAAAAAAGATATAAATTAGGTCTTAAATATATGAAAAAAATGTCAACTTCATTCCTGGTAAGCAAAATGTAACATAAAAATACTATGAATTACTTCGGTCATCAAAAATATTAAAAACTTGACAACAGATTCTGTTAGCAGGTAAGAGAAATAGGAACTCTTATATATGGCGATAAGTAGAAATCTGAATTGGTGCAACCCTGTGAAGGAGAAATTGGCATATCCAACAAAACTGGGAAATTACTCTAATGATAGATCTCCAAAAATATTTTTAAGCATATGCAAAAGGTTATTGATTGCATCAGTGTTTTAAGTACTATGATCTAGGCATAACCTCAATGTCAAAACACGGGAGAATGATTAGAAAGAACTAAAGATACATTTACCCAATGGAGCACTATGTAGCTGTACTAAGAAAAAAATGCAGATCTCTGGGAACTGACACCTTGTGATTTCCAAGATACATAGTAAAGTCAAAAAAAACTCAAGGTGCAAAGAGTATCTACTATGCTATCTTTTGTTTAAAATAGTTCAACTTAGGGGGCACCTTGGTGGCTTGGTTGGTTAAGCATCTGACTCTTGATTTCGGCTCAGGTCATGATCTCATTGTTCATGGGTTTGAATCTCGCATCGGACTCTACACTGACAGCACAGAGCCTCTTTGGAATTCTCTCTTTCTCCCTCTCTCTTTCTCCTCTCCCTCTCTCCCTGCCTCTCCCTGCCTCTCCCCTGTTAATGCTCTCTCTCAAAAAGAAAAAAAAAAAAAAAAAGGACTGCAGTAGAGCAAACTGTATTGCTAATAATTAGCACTATTTTAAGGAAATAGGTTCCTCTAAGACCAGTAAGGTGGATTAGAAGCCCTGCTCTGTCACTTGCTAGTTGTGTGGACACGAGCTCATAACTCAATTTCTCTGAGCCTCAGTTTTATTTTTATTATTATTATCTGTAAAACTAGTATTTTACATTAATATATTAAATAAATAATATATTTAAAAATGCTTATCTCACATGGTTGTTTTGATGCTTAAATGAGATAATGCATGTAAGTGTCTAGCACGCAGTCAATAAAAGCACCTTTTGTCACTGTCTTTGTTAGCATTGTGTCCTTTCTTTGGCTGTGTCCCAGCACACTCTGTGTATATGTCATGCGGACACATGAGTATACATACATGAACGTAGGCACAAAAAGACATGCCCAAACACTATCAGTCTTTTATTTCACAGCTTCCTCTCCTTTGTCCAGCTTGATAATCTTAATGTACTTTGTACCTCAAATTCTTATTTTGATCTTGCTCATAAAGCTCCTTCCACTTGGATATCCAGCTCCTTGTTTCTCAAATTCTGTCTTGAATCTAAACATCTCTTTAGCCTTTACCACATCACTCAGAACCCACTGTGCTTCCATAGTTCATTGGTCTATAGCATGCTTGAGTATATTGACTTGTAATGTTCTTCAGCTATTTTCTGTGTTTACATCATTACAGCAACAAGCTTTTCAGCTCTTTGAGAGTAGGAGCCATCATTTATCCTTCTAATGTACCCACCACAACACCTGTCTGGCAGTGTGTCCTGTATTGTCGGTTACCTACGAACGCTTATCACATCGAATTGATTTGAAATGTGTCTCACTGTGTTCTGTAAATATATTTCAAGTATAGGAGATCAAGTATTACAGAGTGGTACAGTAAAACTGACTACATATTTATAAAATCCCACCCCTGAGACTTTGTAACAAGGAATTTATGAATTATATTACACAAATTATGCCATCATATAATTTTGTCTATTAACCTCAAGGGGATGTTATCAGTTGTGGAAATTTTTTGACAGGTTGTCATATTTCAATCCAAGTTATAACAGATTCTGACACTCTAAAAATCTTGACATAATATGCCAGAAATAGACAGTGACTGTCACTGATGGCCTTGTCTGTGCTGAACTAAATTCATTCCTCAGGGTCATAGCATCACATCTCAGCAAAGAGATTTCAACACTGGTTCTGATCCAGGTCAATGAATAAGATATCATGCACTCAGGCTTTACATGGAAATAATAAATGGATTCAGGGTTTTCTCCTCTGGCTATCGGGTTCTTTTTTCACCTCCACCTCCCAATAGTTTAAAGAAAAAACACAACTGCAAAATTCTAGATAAAATTGGGAAGGAATAATTTCTTTTTCTTAATCAAAATATAATTCTTCCTTGAAGTCAGGCATAAGCCTAGGGTGCCAAACAAAACAACAATAAAACCATAAGCTGTGTTGCATGGTGTTGGCTATATTAATATAAACTGAACAGCAAGTAGTCATATAGAACATTTCTAACTCAACCCAAGTGTGCTTTATGTGGTAAGCAGAATAATATTCCCCAAAGATGGCCACATCCTAATCCCTAGAACATGCGAATATGCAAACATAATTAATTTGAAGATGTTGAGATGGGAAGATTACCCTGGATTATTCAGGTGGGCTCAATATAATTATAGAAAGTAGAAGACCGCAGGCAGAGAGGTTGATGGGACTATGGAAAACTGGTCAGAAAGATGCTATGATGCTACCTTTGAAAATGGATAAAAGAGGCCATGAACCAAGGAATGTGGGCAGCATCTCAGAAGTTGGAAGAGGCAAATCAATGATTCTCCCATAGAGCCTCCAGGAAAGGAAGCAGCTCTGTTTCCACCTTGATTTTAGCCAGTAAGACCTGTGCGGGACTTCTCACACATACAGAACTGTAAGATAATATATTGTTTTAAGCAACAGTGTTTTGGGTAATTTGTGATGACAGCAATAAAAAATTATACACATTACCTACAATATAGTATAATCTCTACAAAGGCATAAGCTTTGATGTTTACTGCTCATTTCCAAAGGCTAGAATAATGGCTGATCCATTATGCTCTCTTAGCACATAACATTTGAATGAAATATTGATAAGACCTTTTATATTTTACAAAACACTCCTACTATACTCAGTCCTACTATACTACCTACACTCACTCTCACAATAATCTTATTCCCTATATTTAGGTATCATCGGCATCTCTTGAATTTTATAGATAGGGAAATATTTATTAACTTCTTGAAGATTATCAGCTATTTAGTGTATGGTCAAGGCTTGAGAATATCACCTGACTTTCAATCCAGTGGTCTTTTCACTGCATGACTGCATGACTACCCAACGGCAATTTGAAGAAGAAAGAAAGTGGACTGGCCAATCAATCTGTTACAAGAAACATGTCTCTAAAACAAGCTAACGTTTGACTTTCTAATTACATTGGACTTTGAAGATAATTCGAATTAAGAATAAAATGACAACATCACACCTTAAAAGAAATGTCTTGCCATTCCACTTAAAAATCTCATCATTCAAAGAACGGAAGGTACCCCAGTTTCTTTCTCCAGTTACAGAGAAAAAAGCATTATTTAGTACAGTGCGTCCTGGAAAAGGAGCTCTAGATTAGACAGTATCATTAGAGGAAAAGTGGTCACTATACTGCTGAAGAACTATCCAAGAATCCAGAAGTCCACACCAGAGACAGGCCCACTATCCCAGAATCAGGCCTCTATAGTTAGTTTGTACACAGTAATCCTGTTTGGGTCTTCTTTGATTCTATCCTGAGCTGCTTTGGTGGCTGTATTAGTGTATAGCAATATAACAAATTGCCCTAAAATTTGATTTTAAATAATAATAGTTAGTATTTCTCACAGTTTCTTTAGATCATGAATTCAGAAATGGCAGAGTGGGGATGGCTTGTCTCTGTTCCACAATATCTGGGACTTCAGTTAGGTATCTTAAGAGTCTGGGGGCTACAATCATCTGAAAGCTTGACTAGGGATAGAGGATCCACTTTTAATGTGGCTAACTCATGTGGCTAGCAAGTCAGTGCTGTATATAGGCAAAAGGCCTCAGTTCCTCTCTATTTGGACTTCTTTATGGATTGCATAATGCCTTCCTGGAATGGCATGTGGCTTCTTCTAGAGCGAATAATCTAAGAGACCAAAGTCTCTGCAATACAATACATTTTATGACCTAAAGCATATTCCCTCATTCTACTGGTCACTAGGTCAGCCATGATTCAATGTAAAGAGGACTACCCAAAGGCATGAGTATCAGAAAGCAAGAATTATTGGGGGCCATCTTGGAGGCTGACTATTACGTCAACAGAATCAAAGCATTCTTCTCTTAGAAAACATCTTAACAAGTCCTAGAACCTACAAAACTGCCTACTCTATCAGACGAGATCAGGCACGTTCAGGGTGGTATGGCCGTAGACTGCCTACTCTATCAAAAAAAAAAAAAAAGATCAAGACTAAGACTTTGTCAACCTTCGGTTTCCAAGGGAAACAATCCTTTCTCATTCCCAAACTCTATTGTTCATGCACTCCATAGGAAGTACTTTTCCCTCTTGTGAGGAGAATATAGAATATTAACTCATCAAGATAGACTAGAAAGGTAAAAGATTGACTGTAACAAACAAAATACCAGATTTCAGTGGCTTCTGAAATTAATGTTGCATAGAGCAATGACATTCAGTGTTTCTGCTGGGAGTCTCTTCTGTGATAAATCAGGGATCCATCTTCTGTACATGACCATCACTGTCACTGGAGAAAGGGAAACGAGTGTGGAGGATTGTCCAGGGTGATTCACAGCCAGACGTGGAAAGAATGTTATTTAAACTGGAGTTCAGTCACATGTACCCAACAGAACTGCAAGGAAACTTAGGAGATGCAGTCTTCCTTAGTGCTTTACTGGGAATCTAGACAGTCCACTAACAGTTCAGTGCTACACTGTACTAAGTCAATCCACTACCTTAATCTCAGAGAGATCTTTTAAAAATATGTCTTAGTTGATCATGTTTATTCTGTTTTCAAACTATTACTCAGGATAAAGACTAAGCTCCAATGCAAGGTGCCCAACACACTTGACTGTTGGGTTAGGACGTCTCCTGCCATACTTCTAGTCATCTCTTCCACCTCTTTCTATCTTAATTTTTCCCTTCCCTCTGGCCCATTGCTTCACATAGCATGAAGTTCCAAACCTATATCTTAGCTGTATAATGATTTTAAGCAAGTGCTTTAACCTCCTTTAGCCTCAGTTTCATCATCCGTAAAATGCAGAATAAAAATATCCATGTCAGAGTTACTGTGAAGATTAAGTGAGAAAATATATATAACACATGGTACCTGGAGCATAGCAGTAACTCAGTATATTCTGGTCATTTAGTTAATTATTTTCCTTCCATTTTTCTATGTGGTCAAACTCATGTGCTTGATGATTAATAATATACCACTTCAATTTCTATTAGTAATACACATTTCTTATTACTTGGAGAGGACATTTGAGTGACTGCAAGCTTGCATTTAAGCTCAGTCATACTTGTTGGATTTAATCCCAGGATTTACCACTTTCTTGCTTGTGAGCTTGGAAACATTCTTTAAATTTTTTGGAATCACAGTTTCAAGACTCATTAAGTCTGTTAAGTAAAGATAATAATTATACTCATTTCACAGTATTGTTTTGAGGATCAATTGAGAAAATGAATGTAAAATACCTTTTGGCATCTGGTTCGTAGTAAATGTTTAATAAATAATAGTTATTATTATGTTACTACTACATTTAATGAATTCCTACCATAGGCCAAGAACTATGCTAG
This sequence comes from Paguma larvata, assembly GCA_030068075.1. Taxonomy (NCBI): domain Eukaryota; kingdom Metazoa; phylum Chordata; class Mammalia; order Carnivora; family Viverridae; genus Paguma; species Paguma larvata. The sequence continues at coordinate 49,118,515 of CM057829.1, read as the reverse complement.
GTATTCTATCCTTAAAACCATTTCTGTTTTAATTAAAAAAAAGTGAGGCTACTAAAAGTTAAGTAACTTTCCCAAGATCACATGCAGAAGCATAAGGACAGGACAGTCTGACTCTGGCATCTGTGTACTTCCTATTATATCACTGCATCTCTCAAATTCAATGAACATTTCTCCAAAAATATGTGGTCTTAAAAAATGTTTATTTATTTATTTTTGAGAGACAGAGAGAGAGAGAGAGGCAGGCAGAGAGGGAGAGAAAGAATACCAAGCAGGCTCCATGCTGTCAGCTCAGAGCCCAGTGCGAGCTCAAACTCACAAACTATGAGATCAGTGACCTGAACCTAAATCGAGAGTCAGATGCTTAACCGACTGAGCCACCCAGGTGCCCTGAAAAATATGCATTCTCAGTGGGGGTATTTAAACATAGTGAAGGCACATATCCCTGCTATGACTGTGGCAGATTTGGAACCTTGATTTCCACAATTAGAGTGTAAAGTATAGAATACAGACAAGGTAGCATGACTTGCAAGGATTTCACCCTGACACATTCCTGAAGACGCTGTCCCTAGATGCCACAGCAGGTTTCCAGCTCTCCCATAAGAAGCCAAGGGGCATCACAGGCATCTTCCAGGCTGGTTGGTATTAGCACTGCTTTAAAAAGTAATCCAAGTTCTCTTTAATTTTGTTATTCAAAGAAACTACACTTGCCCTTGCCATACATTTTGTTTTGCCAGGACCTGTCCCCTAAAACATTTCGAGTAAGGCCTACTATGCTGCCAGCACCCTCCTGTGCAAGCTTAACTATCAGCGTCTCCAGCCAGTGAAGAATTTATGTATTGAAGGCATGTTTCTTCCTTAGTATTCATTTTATTCTGCTCTGTTTACTTGTGTGTTTGGGCCTGAGTTGTTTAAAACAGATGCCAAGATGTAAAACTCTTTAAAGGGTATGTCTATGACATACCCGAGAATTTATCATTCCAGTAGTGTCCTAGGACTGTAGGGTATTGATTTGCTGTTGGAAGTAAACTGGTAGGTAAAAGGTTACCCAGCGATTCTTCCCACCCAACTTTAAGTATTACTTCTTCCTTGAAGACTTCTCTGGACATTCCAAGACTGCCTGTGGGCTAGCACTGCTCATTTCACACATAGGTACATGATGGCTTTTGTTATTATTCATTCGATCAATAATTTACTGAATACTTACTCTATTCCAGACCGTGTTCTAGATGCTGAAGATACATCAATAAGTAAGACAAAACCCCTACCTTCCTGGAACTTACACTCTAATAAAAGAGCCAGACAACAAATACATAGATATTTATAGAGATCAGGAGAAAAAGAAAACTGGGTAAAATCACAAACATTTATAGAGAGAATCATTTTAGAACAGCTATCAGGAAAGACCTCTATAACGAAGTACCATTTGAGACAATACCTAAACAAAGTTAAGTCGTTAAGTCATGTGAATTAATAGGCAAAGAATGTTCAAAGGAGAGGGAATAGTCTTGAGATGTTTACATGCACAGTGTGCTCAAGAAACGGTGGTGCCTGGGTGGCTCAGTTGGTTAAGCATCCGACATCAGCTCAGGTCATGATCCCATAGTTTGTGGGTTTGAGCCCCACATCGCGCTCTGTGATGACAGCTCGGAGCCTAGAGCCTGCTTCAGATTCTCTTTCTTCTTCTCTCTCTGCCCCTGCCCCACTCACATTGTCTCTCTTTCAAAAACAAGTAAACATTTTAAAAAATTTAAAAAAAAGAAACATAAAGGAAGCTAGTGTGGCTGCATCCCATTGAGGGCTGGGAAGGAGAGTAGGAAATAAAGTCAGAAAAAGAGGCAGATGTAAAAGCAGGTACAACTGTTATATTTTACTCTAGAAGTTAAGTAAGCTCATTAGAGGCTTGGAAGCAAAGAAAAGAGACGATATACCTTTTCAAAGAATCACTCAGATGTATGGAGAAAAGATTGAGGTCAAGGGGCACAGGCAATATTGAAAGCTGAAAGACAGGTTAGGAGGTATTACAGTGGTCCATTGAGAAGACAGAGGTTTGAACTAAGTTTTTCTAACACTATAATTGACATACAGTACTGTATAAGTGTACAGCATAATGACTTGACCCATATATATTGTGAAATGATTACCATACTAAGTTTAGTTAAGATCCATCATTTCACACAGATTAAAAATAAAAGAAAAAAATATTTTTTCCTACTAATGACAACTCTTCGGAGCTACTCTTTAAACAACTTTCAAATATACCAACAGCATTGTTAACTACAGTCATCATGCTGTACTATCCTCAGTACTTATGTATCGTATAACTGAAGTTTGTATCTTTGACAGCCTTCATCTAATTTGCCCATGCCCCACCTCTAGGAACCACAAATTGGCTCTTTGTTTCCTTGAGTTTTTTGTTTTTATATTATACTTATAAGTGAGGTCATACAATATTTGTCTCACTCAGCCTGACATTTCATTTCACATAAGATCATCAAGGTCCATCCACATTGTCTCAAATGTCAGTATTTCCTTCTTTTTATGGAGGAATAATATTCCATTGCATGTATACACACACACACCACACGCGCGCACACACACACACACACACACACACACACCACTTCTTTATCTGTTCATCTTTCAATGGACACTTAGGTTACTTTCGTGTCTTGACTACTGTAAATAGTGATGTTATGAACATGGGGTTGCAAATATCTCTTTGGCATGGTGTTTTCATTTACTTCAGATAGATTCCCAAAAACAGAATTGTTGGATCATATAATAGTTTTATTTTTAATTTTTTTTGAGGAATCTATACTATTCTTTGACTCTAATGTTGTTTACAATGGTTTATGTGTTTTGCTTCAAGTGAGATTGTATATAATCACTAGCCAAGATGGGGTAGTAGAACAGAGAGGGAGATGGACTTGGGTGGAGACAAAAAGGAAGTATTGGAACAGTTGCCCCAAATGACATTTCTTAGTAGTTTCCAGAGCATTTGGAACAAAGTTGAGCTATTCACAAAACATAACTCAGTATGTGCTAGTTGAAAAAAATGATGTAGAAGTTTCTAACTAGCACACAGAAAGTTGGGTTAGCATAACCTTGTGTAGTCTTGCCACTGGAAGTAAAATTCTCAGTGCATAAACTATCTTTTGGGGGTCTGATAAAAGGCTTCCTACCTAGATGAGGACTAAAACACAGACTGAGGTATGGCTGTGCACTGAGGAGAAGGGCTTCAGAAAGTCTGCATAGGACTGACCCAGGGAAAGAAATATCATTGGAAGTAGTGATCAGAACTCTATTTTATAAATGAAAAACAATATTGTTTATACCAATGTATAAATATTTTTAAATATATTCTTAAACGGCATTATATAACACCTGCTGGTTGCTTTTTATTCTGTGCTGGCTCTTCTACTGCTCATGCTTTGCCCCTTCTTCTGCTCCTTCTCCTCCCTTCCTCCATCCTATGACTCCCGCCTCTGCAACTACAGGCCCAGTCAGGTAGGTGTACGTGTGTTAAGTTTGCAATTTGTTTCTTTTTAACATTTTTTCACAAAGCCCTTATGATTACTTATAAACACACATACATATATGAATAAATAAGTGTCGATGTTTGTGTTTTTTGCCTATATAGCATAATACTACTAGCTGCATCTTGTTATGTTACTTGCCATATAGTCATAAAAATTCCTCCAAGCCAACTGATAAAACTCTAGTTTGCTCTTTTTAATGGCTATATAAAATTGCATGGTATGGATGTATCATAATGTAGTTTGCCATTGTTCTATTTAAAATCAATTTGGTCTTGGTTAAAACTTTTCCCCCTTTCTCTAGACTGGATATGTGGTCTTTTATAATTTTCTTCTAAAGTATTTATTATTTCATTGAAAAAATATTAAAGCTATTAATCCATGTGAATATTAATTTTGGATATCTGGTAGGGTAGCCACTTGCACTAACACTATTTATTAAGTAACCTATCTTTTCTCTCTGAATTGATTACAGAATTTTTTTCAAATAGATTAAATGTTTGTATAACAATAATATTTTTTCCTGTATTTTTTATTCTCTTCCACGATCTATGCATCTAGTTTTATGCTGTTACGACATTGATCTAACTGCTGTGACTACAGAGTCCACTGTGATGTTGCCTAAAGCATGTCTTCCCTCACTAGTCTGCTTTTCACACTACTCTTGACTACTGTCATACATTTATTCTTTTTTAGATCATTTTATAGGACTGTCCCATAGCTTGGATTGCAATTGTAATTACAGGAAATGCACATGCATTAGAACTTCTCTATGATATTTGCCTTCCCATGGAAGATTATGGGTACATTCTTCCATTTGTTCCAACCTTATCCCTCGAAGGAGTTTATACTTTCATTCATGCATTTTCTGAGCTTTTCTTATTTAGTCTATCCTTAAGTGTTTCATGATTTGATCTCTGACATCTTGTCTTAAAGCTGCTTTTGCACAAGGGGCCTAGTCCTTGTGCTGACTTATTTGGGGTAACTTAGAGGCAGTACAGAGGAGGGCCATGTTGATGGGGATAAATTCTTCCAAGACACCTTATAGCACCTCACTTGTCGGATTCTCTCCCCAGATAGCTACTGGGTTTCTGAACACAAAAGGAAAAATTAAGCATTGTTCTTTATCTTTAATATCTGCTCTGTTTGACTTTGATCATAGTCATTTTCATGTTCTAATTATTGTCATTTCCAGTGCATATACCATGCATGGTCCTTATGTTTTTCACACAGGTGGTCCTCAGAGAATTATGCCAAATGGAGCTTTTGGGCATTTTTCTTTAAAGAGTTTTGTGAAGCAGAGAAGGAGTAGGAACACATGTACCAAAATTAATAATATTTCCATTGTAAAGAAATTAAGATATTCACCATAAGAATTTCCTACATATGTAGACTAATTTTAATGGCAAAAAAATTAACTCATTAGCTATGACTCTAAATTTCTATGCATAAATATGTTTTGCTTTTATTTGCTAGGCACCTGTGCTAATAAAATCCTTGGATTCTGAGTTTGATAGCAGTCTTAATAAAAGTAAGATTATAGAAGCAGCAATAAAACCTATCATGCATGATTAAGTATGGAGGGGCAAATTAATTTGGCACTGCTTTGACAGAAAATTTCCCTTTGTTGTGCTTATATGCCTGTATTTTGTACCAATGGTTTTTGTGCTTCCCTAGTTTAATCATGCCTTTAAGGTGATGAGCTAAATGCTGACGATAGAATATCAAACTCTAGATGTTTACTCAAGAAATACATAGAAGTCGTAGCAGGCACAGAATTCCAACCTGCCTGTGGCATTTACACAATAAGGAAGGCCTGATATTTTTCAAAACATTGTATTACTCTATGTTTGACATATCTTTTTAAGGAAAAACAATGTTAAATACTTTAAGAGCAGAAGATGATATATTTTTACATCTTACAATTGAGATTGAGAAATTTAAGTCTATTAAGAGTTAAGGAAAATTGATAGCAAATTATGGTTTCCCCAATGTCCATATTCTATTCCATGAAAAATTCTGAGGTGCATGGAGACATGGAGCTCAAGAGATGACTTTTTTTTTTTTTTTTTGACAGTAAAATATACCGAACAAGGGTAGAATTTAACATCCATCTTATCGAGATGATTAAGTGTGTGCTTATTGGGGCGTCTGGGTGGCTTGGTTGGTTAAGTATCCGACTTCAGCTCAGATCATGATCTCACGGTTTGTGAGTTCGAGCCCCACATCAGGCTCTGTGCTGATAGCTCAGAGCCTGGAGCCTGCTTCTGATTCTGTGTCTTCCTCTCTCTCTGCCCCTCCCCTACTTGCTGTTTCTCTCTCTCTCTCTCAAAAATAAATAAACATTAAAATTTTTTTAAAGTGTGTGCTTATTAACGGCATGAAATGTGCTGTTAAATCATTTTTGGAATCCAACAATCTCCCAAGTTTATAGGCATCACGATATAATTATGATAAAATGTAATTAATGAGAGCGGGGCAGAAACTTATGCTCACACATAATGTGTAAGGCAGTTACCTGAAGGTGAATTGGTAGAACTACTAGTTACCTGCAGCTGCACTGTATCCTACTGTAAAATAAACAATTGCCATATGGGCTTTCGTCTTATCCAAATGTGGCTTTTCTATTTCCTTTCTTACGCAGTGATCGAAGAAATCTTAGTTGATGTCAGCAGCTCTCAGGAAATGTAAGATACCATCTAGGTTAATGTATAGCCAATATCAGCCCAAATTATTTGTGGGAAGATGACAAATCACTTTCTTTGCATTTGCACATGCAATAATACTTTACACTCACTTTGATATACTTCTATTTGATATCATATCATTTGCATCAATGATATGGGATTTTCTTCAATATCATGAAAGACTTCATTCCCATGAATGGCTTATTCCCCATGGATACTCTTTCATAATTGAGAAAAGATTATAAATACCTCAGGATAGGAAATCGTTCTATTTTTTTTTTTAACGATTATTTTTTTTGAGAGAGAAAGAGAGCATGAGCAGGGCAGGGGTAGAGAAAGAGAGAGAGGGAAGCACAGAATCTGAAACAGGGTCCTGGTTCCAAGATGTCAGTACAGAGCCCAATGTGGGGCTCAAATTCACACATGACCTGAGCTAAAGTCAGACGCTTAACCCACTGAACCACCCAGGCACCCCACAAAACCATTCTTGATTCAGTAGGTCTAACTGACATGAAATTCCCATCCTACTCGGTTTTATTTTATGTCTTCAATGTTTATTTATTGATTCAGAGAGAGAAAAAGAGAGAGAGGTGAAAGAGGGAGAGAGAGGATCTCAAGCAGGCTCCACACTTAGCGTGGAGCCTGACACGGGGCTCGATCCCATGACTGTGAGATCATGATCTGAGCTGAAATCAAGACTTGGATGCTGAACGGATTGAGCCACCCAGGTGTTCCTATTCAGTTGTAATTCTAATGAACCATTTCTTTGGGGAAGGAGTTTCTGCATTTTAATTTAGAAAAAGAAAGAAAAGCTAAAGAATGAATGTCTATGTGTGAGATTGCAAGTATTAGTGAAGATTATAGCAGGAAACAATAAAGTTTTCTATGTGGCCATAATATTCCACCTAAAAAAATTATAAAACAAAGCACTAAGTTCTACATAACAGCCCCCACCTGATGACCAGACCACAGAATTTATATGGAGATAGTCCAGAACCAGAAATGTCTTTGAAAGAAGAAAAATATTCCTAGGAAAGTTCTTTTGACTCAAAGCCTTAGCAAGACCAATAGTCAGGGTTACTATACAGTCCATTATCCAAACCAGAAAACCTTTGAAGAAAGAGGGAATATTATAATTACTCCAGAACACCAGGCAAAACCAGGGCTGTCCTAGGCAAATCAAGCTTATTAATAATGTATCATCAGGGTGCCTGAATGGCTTAGTCAGTTGAACAACTGACTCTTGATTTGGCTCAGGTCATGATGTCACATTCTTGAGTCTGAGCCCCCCATCATGCTTGTGCTGACAGTGCGGAACCTGCTTGGGATTTTCTCTATCTCCCTCTCTCTCTGCCCCTCCTTCTCTCTCTCTCTCTCTCTCTGTCTCTCTGTCTCTCTCTCTCTCTCTCAAAATAAATAAATAAACTTTAAAAAAATGTATCATCCATAGCGAAACTTCCCTGAATGGAATAGTTTTTAACCAATTTGCCCTGAATGTTACCTTGCTGCAAGAAATCTTTCTTTTAAATCATCAACGTGGTGGTCATTATGCCTCTAAATAACAGTGGATAACATTCATTAAGTACTTCATGCTCACAGCACAAATACATTTTACCTCTGGGCTAAGAACTTTTACATGCATTATCTCATTTATTCCTCACTTACTACTTTTAACCCTGACTTTACAGTTGAGAAAACTAAAGCCCAAAGAAATTAAAATGCTTATGGCCATTTGGATGGCAAAGCCCAGGTATGAATGCAATATGATTCTGTAATCTGCACCCTGAAATAATAAATATTAATCTTTCATCACAATTTCCTTTAAGTATTAGAACCACTATCAGGTATAACTTCTTTTCTCCTCCCACAACAGACACTGCTAATCTATTCCTGCGGTCCTCGCTGCTGAGGGCAGGCATTGCCACAAAACTGTTCTCGAGGTAGCACTCTAGGAAGCAACTATCAACATTCAGATATTCCTACAAACCTGGAACTAGTCCAGATTCCTACTTTTACAAATGGGAAAACTGAGGCCCATTGTTCTTGCTGAGGCTGACACTGTTACTGTGTACCTAACTTTGTCACCTACCCCTTTTTTTCCTGACACCAAAACCTCAGTTTTGTTCTACTCCTAGGTGGCCACATGTAACAGAAGAGGCTGGGCTTTCTCTAGGCTCAGAGCATAAATCTGTATTTGTCCAAGCCGATCATGATGTCACCATTCCTCTTATCAGTGGTCAATTTGGGAACGAATATGAGACACGATTCTGGCCAATGAGATGGGAGATTATTAGCTACTGCTAGCTAGGGAGAGGGAACTCTAGAAAACTTTTTTTTTAATGTTTTATTTATTTTTGACAGAGAGAGAGAGAGAAAGACGGAGAGAGAGATAATGCAAGGAGGAGAGGGGTAAAGAGAGAGGGAGTCACAGAATCTGAAGCAGGGCTTCACGCTCTGAGCTATCAGCACAGAGCCAATACGAGGCTCAAACTCATGAACCATGAGATCATGACCTGAGCTGAAGTCAGATGCTTAACCTACTGAGGCACCCGGGCATCCCTGTAAAACTTTTTGTCTTGAAGAAGAAACACGCAAGAAGATACAGTTCATCTTCTTCTTCCTGCTGTGGGAAACTATATAATCCTTGGAGGAGGGTATCATTTAGCCCAATGTCAGCCATAAAACACAAGTCTGAAGCTAACAGTTTCTATATCATATGGTTGACTGAAAAGTACTTATTTTCTATTGTTACATAACAAATTCCCCAAACTTAACAGCTTAATACAACACACATTTATTACCTGTTTTCATGAGTCATGATTCCAGGTATGGCTCAACGGGATCTTCTGCTCAGGGTCTCACAAGGCTGTAATCAAGGTGTTGGTCAGGATATATTTTTACCTGGAGTCTCAAATGAAGGAGAATCTACTTCCAAGCTCATTTGCAACATGGGTAGAATTCATTTCCTTGCATTTGTATGCCAAAGGGTTCCCATTTTTTTTTCTGTCTGTTGGCTAGAGGCCACCTTCAGGTTGCAGAGGCTGTCTGGAATTCCTAGAGGCCAGCTGTAATTCCTTGACACATGGGCTTTTCCAACATGCCTACCTTATTAAGGCCTCAAGGACAGTCTCTGTGTTTTGTGGAGCTATTTGTGGGAAAAAGAAGGAGCATAGTGATTTTCCAAAAGTAAAAATAAACATAGGAGCCTGGCTTCAAAAGTGACTAGATGGTTTAACTCAGTGATGTAAGAGCCACCGTGCACATGGGGCACCTGGGTGGCTCAGTTGGTTGGGCATCCAACTTTGGCTCAGGTCATGATCTCATGGTTTGTGGGTTCAAGCCCCACATCGGGCTCTGTGCTGATAGCACAAAGCCTGCTTGAGATTCTTTCTCTCTCTCCCAAAATAAATAAATACCCCTCCTTTTTTTTTAAAATAAAAGAGCCACCTTGGACAAACTGGGTAATGAATGTAAAGAGAATATTCTCTCTTCTTCTGTGGTTACCTATAAAGAGTAGCAAGGGAGAACTGGATCCTGGAGAGGTACAAGATAAACATTCATACATTCATTTGTTTGTATATTCATTTATTCCTACATTCATCCACCAGATATTAAGCAAGTACAGAATATAGGATAGGGGCTCTGGCAGATGCAAAGATGAATCATACACAATATGCAATCTAATAGCAGGGAGAAGCAAAAAATATACGTATAGAATAATATAGAAACTATTAAGCACCTTAAAAGATGAACATGCCTTGGCAAGGACCAATGCCTGTCTTCATTACCACTATATGCTAAACTTGCCTACAGGTAAAAGAGCCTTTGTCCAGCAAGAACCAAAAGGTAAATCAGTACATTTAAAAACAGGGATGGAGAGCATTCCAGGTAGAAGGACAGGTAAACAAAGGGAAGAAGAAGGAAAGAGTTAAGTTTATGAGGATATATACAACTGAGAGCTTATAGTACAATGTGACAGAAAAACAGCACAAAAAGCTCATGGGATCAAAATAGGAGTGAATAGAAAGAGAATATGCCAGAATCCATTTCACTCATATCAGACCTTTGTTATGAGACCTCAACTCACTGATGCCACCTCAAGATGATCTGAGTTAGGGCAACTAGCAGATGGAAAGGTTTCTGGATCCCATAGGAGTTTAAACAAAAATAATAAATTTTTGGAGTTTGCATTTTCAGGACTACCAAAGAATAAAAGAAATATTAAAGTTATTCACAAGGAACCATCTTAAATGTAGTGATGTGATACATACTGGCTGCCTATGTGAAGCAAAGCTACCCCTTGTAAATGGAATCCTTTTACTCTCTCCCACTTTTCTCCCTTCCCTGTACCTCTCTCCTAAACTTTGGTCCTCTGATGGACTCATGATTACCCTAAGTCCTTCAATATCTTCTCTCAGAAGCATCTCATTCCAGAAGAGGAAAAATATCTCATTTTTTCTCTTAAAGGGATAAAATCTTAAGATATAGTAAAACCGTAATGGAGGTAGTTGTGGACATAAACCAAGAGCCAATGCTTAACTTCATTAGAACACTGAGCTTGGCCCACAGTGTGTCCTCTGAGATGGGGATCCTAAAGCCCCTGGATGCTGTTCAGCAGGGCCTCGGTCCTTCATACATGTAATCTGCTTAGTAGTTAAAATGCATTGGCATGCTCTCTCCCTCCTCCCTCCTCCAAGTATATTTAACTCACCAACTCAGATCTGGTAGCCTCTTTGGGATTTTAAGAGAAGAGATTTGAAGGTGTGTATATGTTTCTCCGTGTGTGTCTCCCCCAATGTAACGCTGTAGTCAGCAAATTACGTGGAGGCATATGAGTCCACATGCAACTTTTGGCAAAGCAAATCATCTGATTTGTGAGCATGTGCATGGATGTCTGGAATAGTTTAGTATGTGATTTTGGGTGAATTTTTTTTCCTGTCCTTTTGTTTCTTCCTAAAAACTCACCCTCCATCTCCTACGGACTCACATTCTAGAACGGAATACAATCTTCACAGAGATTATCATTAATGTTGGAGACAGCAATAAACAGTATTCCACTGAGACCCAATGTGGAGTCTGTTAATGAAGAAAGAGATGAGTTTTATTCTCATGTCATTTTCGAAAATATAGATAGTCTCATGCTAGACCAAATAAGGAAACAAACATTTTGCAGCTTGAATTTTAACCCCTAGCATGAGACATTGAAGGGGGGGCCATTGAGTCTACAGTGTTTGGCAAATAGTAGAGAATAATGAATGAATGAGGTTTATATTTGCTTTCTGGCTTTTTACAGCTACTGTCTGCTAGCATACTAGGATACTACTACCAATGTTTTAGTGAAGTCTGGAATGGGCAAAATATGGCACTAACTTCCATTCTGAAGAACACACCTGTCAATTCGCGCCTTTGATTTCAAGACAGTCAATTAGCCAACACATTCAGTGAATGCCTGTCCTGTGTCGGGCACTGTTTAGGAACTGGAAATACAGAGTTAATTAAAATATTGCAAGTCACTTCTCTTAATTAAATATAGTTTCTATGTGAAATGGTGATGGACAACAGGTGGGGTGTATACGACATACACGTCAAACATTCAAAAAGACAAACCAATACTCAAAATCATTTGCTATTCGGGAATGAGGATTGCGACAGTAGAGATTCCACCTCTTATACATCGGAATGACTAAAATTTTGAAAAATGACAATACCAATTGCTTGTGAGAATGAAAAGTAACAGGAACTTCCATTCATTGCTGGTAGGAACACAAAATGGTACAGTCACTTTGGACAGCAGTTTGACAATTTCTTCAGGAGCTCGCCAGTCTTGTGCACAACTGTACTCATGGATATTTATTCCAACTGGTTTGAAAACTTATGTTTACACAAAACATACACATAAATTTTTATAACAGTTTATTCATAATCATCAAAATCTGGGAAAAATGAAGCCATCCTCCAATAGGTGAAGAGTAAACAAAATGGTATATCCACACAGTGCAATACTGAATGATAAAAAGGAACGAGCTAACAAGCCATGCAAAAACATGGATGCCTATTACTAAGTGAAAGAAGTTAGTCTGAAAAAACTATATTCTGTAAAATTTTATTTATATGACATTCTGAAAGAAGCAAAACTATAGTGACAATAAACAGATCAATGGCTCTATAAGTGTAAAACTATTCTTCAGTACAAGTTTATTTAAAAAATAAAAGTCAACCCATACAGATGATAAGTTTGGGGGAAGATAATAATTCATTTTTAGACATGTTATATTGAGGTATCTAAGAAATATCTAGGTGGAGATATGTATTTATTCACTTATTGAATGTCTACTGTGTGCCAGGCACTGTTCTGTGCATTACACAAAAATAAAAAATTAAAAAATTAAAAAAATACAAAACCTGCTTTCATCAAACTTATAATGGAAAAGATAAATGTATAGTAAATAATTATAACATTGACATACTATTACATGTCAGTAATGTCATGAAGAATTGTTATATGAAAGACTATTAGGATCTGATACATAAAAAACAATTGGGTTTGTGTGTCTAGAACTGAGGATAGGGTTCTAATAAGAAGACAGAGGTCATGCCTGAGCTTATAAAAGTCCGTACGACTCTGGTTATTCTATTTGGCTCCTTTCCATGAGGATCTGAACAGGTCAGTGGTATCATGAAACAGATTAGGATCCATTTCTTCTTTAGAAGGAATAAACGTCCAAATAACTTGGCTCTGGAATGACCCTGGATGTTGGCAATCAAGCCTGAGTATTTAAAACTCTAAATGAAAAAGAAAGGGAGACCATTGAGAAAGAAACCAAGAGTTGAGGTGGTATCTTCTAAATGGCTATGAACACAATGATTTGAGGAGCTAATAAAAATGTATGGCCCCTCCACTGGACCTCACCACCAAAAATTCAGATTCAGTAGATGAGGGCTGGATTTCTTCCAGATGATTCTAAGGTCTAGTGCTGGGTTAACCACCAGGTTAACAGGATGATGACACAGGTAAGGGTAATGCAACTAGCAGATGCAATTACAACAGCCAGGGTCACAGGAATGAAAAGAGGAGATATGAAAGGTAACATTAACTGGCACAAAATAATTGATGACATAATGACAGAATAGATGAGAGGTGTTGGGTCTCGCCAAGAGAATTGGGAGAGGAAGCACATAGACAGAGAGTCCAGGGTACTATTTTAAGGATACTGTAAACATATCTGAACAGAAGGGATAACTGGCACACTAGGATGGGAATATAGAATATCAGAGATCCTGATAGGCATCGGAACATAAAAGGCAGCAGTTTTCAGGGTATGGGGCAATTATTTGGGCAGTCCTTCCAGGGATGTGGAAGAGGCAACAAACTATATCATGCTAGCCCTTAGTAATTGTGATGGGCCTGAGACTTTCTCAAGCCTGAGATTTCGAGATAGAGAGTATGCTAATTGGAGTTTTTGTTAGAAGCAACAGAAATCGACTCTGGTAATTTTAGCTGGAAATACACTCAGAGAAATACACTTGAGAGCTGGGTGGCTCCCAAGGAGTGTGGACATCAAGGGGGGTAAAAGAGACCACTTAGCTCCCAGAAACTATACAGCAAAGGCTGATCCTACACTCTCAAAATTTTCTGTATTTCCTGCAAGAGTTGCTATAAGTAGGAAGCAACAAGCCAGTTGATGAAAATGTCACGGCGAATCAGAGCCAGACTAGACACTGAGTGACTTGGTGCTGCTCACATGAGAATTGGCCTCAGAACTTAGGCTGGGATGAGCCTACACATGGCACTGTGATCGTTGCACCTTCACTCACACAGGGAGAGAGGAAATGTGAAGTTTCAGGATATTGTGAGGCTTGGTCAAGCTAGCAAGGTCCTCAAAGCTAGGGTGTCAATGAAAAAAAAAATTATTATAAGCAGAATTTGAGAACTTAAGAAAGCTGATATTGAGCCAATCCTGGCCATATCTTTGTGAGGAATTTGGCTATCATCTCAATTCAGTGATATCCCACTCAGAATACTCAACAATTAATGACTTAACCCTCAAAATGACATATGGCATCTCTGTAAGTTCAGTTCACTTATGATTTACACTTTATGCTTTGTCTTGTCATCTTTATTATACTACCCTAAAAGTGAAGACTACTGAAGTTTGCCATTGTATGTCTCAACTCCCAAACGCCCTGCAAAATACTAAATTCATAGTAAGCACCCAGAAATTTTTGTAAAGATAACAATGAATTTTGGAGGGACAAGGAATGGGAAGGAAAGAGGAAGGGATGGATGGATGGATGGATGGATGGATGGATGGATGGATAGATGGATGGATAGATAAATACATTCCACAGATCCCTGCATTTCTTAAGAGATAATAGGGCCAATCTCAAAGGAGTTTATGAACAATCATTTTATCCAGTTAGAGTCCACATGTTTCAAAGATTCTTTTGCGAAGTATAGCTCAACCTTCTCCAACACATTTGAGATCATATCCCTATAGGTGGGTCAAAGGAAAACTAGATTTTTGATTATAGTTGTTAATAGTTGAATTCTGTCCTTTCCAAAAAGATATGTTGAAGTCCTAACCTCTGGTACCTCAAAAGGTGATGTTTCTTGGAAATAGTTTCTTTACAGAGGTAATTAAATTAAATGAGCTCTATACAGTGAGCCCAAATTCAATATGATTGGTATCCTTATAAAAGGGGTAAGTTTGGATACAGACCAATGAAGGGACACAAGGGAAAGACAGCCATCTGCAAGTCAAGAAGTATCTGAGGCTACCAAACTTAGGAGAAAGGCCTGGAAGAGATCCTTCCCTAACACCTTGAGAGGGAACACGGCTCTGCCAACACCTAGACTTTGGACTTCTGGCCTCCAGAGCTAAAGGAGTAAATTTCTGTTTTTAAGCCATTCAGTTTGGGGTACTTTGTTATGCAACCCTAGCAAACGACTACAGTCATGAATAAGTTATTTTTGGTGGGGTAGATGATGTCTGAATGCATGTGTATGCCTCTTTTCCTTACTACAGGAAATACTTTTGATCATTTTGTTCCTATTCTTTTCACAGAAAACTAATGGCAATAATCCTAGAAGCTTTTTGACAAGCTTACAAGCCATAGAGCTCACTGGCTCTAAGGAAAGAAAATTGAAGACACCAAATAGATAACTCTTTCAAGGCACTTTGCTGTCAAGAGGGAAAAAAAGGGGGGACAGTTAATGGAAGTAAAAAAGATGGGAAAAGCTTATGTGCTAATAAGGATGCCCAGTAGACAAAAAAATAATTGGGTGGGTGACATCTTTGCACTGGTAAGATGGATTAGAACTCAGTGCAAGGGTGACATGCTAGCCTGCATACATGTAGTAATAGCTTTTTTCTCTCTCTTCTCCATACTTCTGAAACATTATTAAAAAAACTGACAAAAATCCTATATTAAAACTTTACCTTGCCAAAGAGAGGAATTAGGGGGTGATTAATCTTATTATAAAAGAACCTTTTAAATAGCAAGCTCCCTTAGTGCCTTTAAAGGATTTTTAATATTGAATTTGCACTCTACTTTTTAAGAAGTAAGTCTACTGCATAACACTCGGAACATCTGTATACAATTATACGGCAGAGAAGTAAAGAGACATGTGGTTCCATAGTTGTGCCTATAGTTTAGTAATTTAAGGTATAATATAGGGCATTCCCCTACAGACTTAGAATTTAATAATTTGGGAGACTGTTTTGTTTAATTTCATCCTGCCAGGATTACGGGGTGGAGTTTGCTGACATGTTAGAATATTTTTCACCTGAGTTGATGTCGCAGCTGTCTGAGGATATTTTGGGCTTTTTTTCATAAATTAATAAGCTCAAATGTAATTTTTGGTCTCCTTCGCTGCCTCTGTGCTTTTATATATTCTGCACAAGCACCTCAATGTTCCATTCTATTTTAACTATAAAATATATTAATGCATTAAAGGGAGGTGGTAACGTTTATCATAAAGTTATAGTTTTTCCACTTTGCTTTCCAAACCCATTTAAGTTAGCAGCACAAAGCATAGATCCCTTATAATGCTTATGTTCATAGCGAGAGCATATAAATATTCCATCCACCAAACCGGTTCATAAAGAAAACGTTATAGGAAGGGGTATTTTAGGTAACATCAGTACATATGTGTAAACCCCATATAACTCAGGCCATAAATTCACAGGATCTCAAAAGCCTTGTGCTGAGAAGTTCGTACAAACTTCTTAATGAGAGAAGAAAAGCACCTGCTGGCAACCCCTCCTCTGTAATGACTGTATCGGTAGAGTTCCTGCTTTCCCTACAAGGAAATGGAGCCTGATTAAATTACAGCTCTCTATGATACCAAGGAAAAATGAACAGTGAAAAATTGAGCCAGTCGTTGGAATCTTTACCCTCCAATATGGTAGTCATAACCCAAATGTGGCTACTGAACACTTGAAACATGAGTACTCTTTATTGAGATGTGATTTAAATGTAAAATAGGTACCCAATTCCCATGGCACAGAATGAAAACTACCCTATTAATACTTTCACATTGATTACATGCTGCCATGATATTTTGGATAAACTGAATTAAATAAAACATATTATCGAAACAAATTCTATCTGTTTCCTTTCTTACTTTTAAATGGGACTTTAGGAAAATTTAGAATTACATATGTGGCTTGCAATTATATCTACAGGATAATGCACCCTTCCATGTTTCCAAATGGTGCATACTTCGCAATCCATAGTGGACTTAATTGCTGGTTACTTATCTACATATAAATGTTTACTATTATTATGATTAAGATCACAGATTGTGAAACCAGAGTGCCTGCCTCCACATTCTGAACTCTACTTCTTAATAGTAATTTACTTCTTTGCTGAGCCTTAGTTTTCTCAGCTGGAAAATGAGGATGATAGGAGCACCTACCTCATATAATTTATTATGAGTTAATTATTCTAATTCGCATAATGATTTTAGCAGAGTGCCGGCCTTGGGTAGCATTCGAAAGCTGACAGACGTCGTTTGTTCAGCCAGGGCAGCATTTAAAAAAAACATGAACTGGATTGCCTATAGGTGAGGCACATTGTTTCCAGTTTAGCCACTGGCCCTGCCATTGTCCATTGTTTATATACTACCTGAGTTGACTGCCCTTGTCCTGGGGACATCTAAACTGGTGAAAGTGCCATGGAATTGCTCAAGACAGCCCCTTTTACCACCGAAAGTTCAGACTGATCAGGGATTCTAACCAATCAAAAATGCAATTGGTTCTGTTTGCCCGCCTGCCTGCCTGCCTGCCTTCCTTCCTTAACTAACTAACTAACTAAATAAATAAATAAACAACTTAGTATTTTCAAAATTTGCCTCTTCCGTTGAGGTCCCCAGGCACAAGACAGGGATGTAAGTTGCTGGCATTAAATTACATTATGACAGCCCAAAGACATCTGAAGTATTCAGTCTCGAGAGGTAAACCAAGTAAAGTTCTTCCAGGCCAAAAGAAGAAGGGAGAAAGCTTGCATGCTAGGATATTCTATAACATTAATTCAGAAGGCTAGTGAGTCTCTATTTATACACAGTTGATAACTGAGGCAATTATGCAGCTAATTAAAATATCCAGATAGTTCATCGTGTGTTGCTGTGGAGCTGGAGATCTGACAACGTTATTACCTCATTTGTGCTTTCTCTTCGTTTTTTCTCTTCATGAATGCTTGGGAGCACAATCCCTCATACAGATTGTAACCCTTAGTCCTCCTAAACACTGAGCTCCATTAAAAGGTCTCTTACTACTTCCCTAGTCTATCTCACGATATTGCAGCCACTCTGGTTTCCCAATTGCTCCTCCAAGTATCCAAGTCTGCTCCCATCTCCAGGACTTCGGACATACCGTTCCTTCTGCCTTGAATGCTCTTCCCTGCATATGCCGCCTAACTTCTGGCTAGCCCTTGGCCTTTGACCATTTTGTCTAAAATTGTAATTCTAGTCCTTCTTTCTTTCAACTCTACTGTCATTCTATACATCTTACACATTTTTTCTTTTTTTTTTAATCTGTATTTCCAGCTAGAAGGTAAATGCCTTAAAATCAAGGATTTCTGTCCATTGTCACTTTTAGGACTTATAAAAATAAAAACATATATAATAAACAATGACAATTGTTAAGAATAAAATAATGTAGGGCAGGGAGACAGGAAATACAGGTAATAGATGGGATGTGTGACCAGAGAGGACCTCACTGAGAAGGTGCCTTGGAGGAAAGATCTGAAGGGAGCCAGGGGATGTTCAGGGACCAGCAGCGAGAGGAAAGATCCTACAGAGAAGCAGGTCTAACTGACATGGTAGAGTCCACATACATGGCCTGCTGTAGTTGCTCAATAAATATTTGTTGAGTGAATGAATATTTTTAAAGTACATCACAGAAAACAGCCCATGTGCACGAACCAGAAGAATTAACATTGTTAAAATGATAATATTCCCCAAACTGATCTGCGGATTCAGCACAATCCGTATCAGAACCCCACCTGATTTCTTTGAAAAACAGCTAAATTTAAATTCATCTGAAATTGCAAGGGACCCACAACAACCAAACAATCTTGAAAAAGAAGAGCAAAACAGGAAGACTCACACTTCCTGGTTTCAAAACCTACTTCAGAGCAATAGTAATCAAGACATGTAGGACATATGAATCAATTAAATAGAATTGAAAGTCCAGAAATAAATACATACATCTGTGGGTTAACTGGTTTTTGACAAAGACTGTGGTATCTTATAACGGGGGCACAATAGCCTTCTCAACAAATGAATCTGGCACAACTAGAGAACCACATGCAGAATTAATGTGTACCCTTATCTTACACACTATACAAAAATTAACTCGTAACGGATCAAAGGCTAAAAAGTATAAATCTTAGAATAAAATTTAGGGGTAAACCTTCATAACCTTGGATTTGGCAAAGGATTCTTAGGACATCAAAAGCATAAGCAGAAAAAAAGAAAAAAAAGGGAAAAGGGGAAATTGGATTTCATCAAAATTTTAAACTTTTGCAATTCAGAAAGAACCATCAAGAAAGTAAGAAGAAAACCCACAGAATGGGAGAAAATATTTATAAGTTGTATATCTGAAAAAGGAACTTATATCCTGAATACATAAAGAACTTTTCTAACTCAATAATAAAAAGACAATCCAATTACAAAATAGACAAATAATATGAACAGACATTTCTTCAAGAAGGATATACAAATAGCCAATAAGCACATGAAATAAGGCTTGAAATCATTAGCCATCAGGGAGAGTAAATCAAAACTACAATGACATACCACTTCACAGCCACTGGGTTGGCTAGAATCAAAAAGCCGGGTAATAACGACTCTTGGGGAGGATGTGGACAAGGTGGAATTCTCATACACTACACAGGTGGGAATGTGAAATGATGATGCTACTTTAGAAACACATCCTGGCAGTTCCTCAAAAGACTGAACATGAAGTTACCCCCAGAAATTCTACTCCTGGATACATATCTAGAGAAAAACTGAGACATATGTCCACATAGAAACTTAGACACAAATGTTTATAGCAGCATTATCTTTAGTAGCCCTAATGCAGAAATGACCCAAATGTCCATCAGTTGATGAAAGGATAAATACCATACAATGGAATACTATTTGGCCATAAAGAGAATGAAGTACTGATATATGCTACAATCCAGATAAACTTTGAAAACATTATGCTAAGTGAAAGAAGCTAGTTGCAAAAAATCACATATTATATGATTCCATTCATGAAACGTCCAGAACAGAGAAAGTTATGCAGACAGAAAACATGTTAGTAGTTGCCCAGGGCGGGGGGGGTGGTGGTGGAAGTATAGGGAGTGACAGTGAAAATGTACCAGGTTACTTTTGAAAGTGAGTAAAATGTTCTAAAATTGACTATAGCGATGGTTGCACATATCTGTGAGTATACTAAAAACCAATGAACAGTATACTTTAAATAGGTGAATTGTATTATGTAGACTATTTCTCAACAAAGCTGTTTTTTTTCTTTTATTTATTCTGAGAGAGACAGAGACAGAGACACCACAAGCAAGGGAGGGGCAGAGAGGGAGAGGGAGAATCCCAAGCAGGCTCAGCACTGTCGGCGCAAAGCTTGATGCAGGGCTCGAACCCATGGAACTGTGAGATCATGACCTGACCTGACCCGAAACCAAGAGGGTGACACTAGATGACAGAGCCACGTAGGTACCTCTCAATGAAGCTATTTTTTAAAGTATATCGCAAATGAACTCATCAGAAGTCTTTACAGTAGCAGAAATGTGTTTCTATGTGAAAGATCAGTATTCAATCTAACTCCACATTTTAAGTCTGTAGCATGATTATATAAAACACGATTCTAATTTCTATCTTACATTCTTTGATCTCTCTTCTAGCTCTTCCTAATGAACATCTCATGATGCAAACAAGCTATAAAAGTCCTGTGTGATGCTTGCCAAAGTTCTCTGAGTGATAGAGTTCAAAGGTTCAGTTTTCTTCACAAGTGACAGGTTCACACTAAATATATGTTGAATAAGTCTGGGTTAATTTTCTGTATTTTTATCAGTGGTGCAGTACATAGGAGAGTAGATGTTTATACACAGAAAAAGCAAGTCCAGAGTCAAAAGGATAGAGAATGATTTTATTTTATAGTGCTTCAGTTAGAATTACTCACTTAAAAATAATGATAAGTGTTTCTGGGGGTAAAAAAATGATAAACACAGCCAATACTGAATGAAATGATTAATGACGTTCCTTTGAATAGAAACACAGAGACTGCCACAAAGATGAACTTCCAAGATATGTTTATTGTGTCAAAATGTACAAAGGTAGTACTTTTAGTTTTGTTTAGTATGTATATTCAGTTGGAATGACATTGCCCAATTGATCGATTTGTTAACCAGAAACATGGTTTAAGAGGACAGTGCCAGCACACTGCCTCTTTGAAGACTCCTTTAAGTTTCTCTGTCTGCACAGATGTTGCCCATCAAATACAGCACCCAGGCACTCTTTTGCAAATCCAAATTGGGTAGCACATTTGACCTTAAAGACTCACAGTGTCTCATATCTCTTGGTGTTAGTCATGTCTAAACCCACTGCTGTCTGGTTCTAGGATAGGACATCCTTGGGTTTCTGCTTGACTTATGGCTTAGTCTCAATTCTACACATAAGTTTAGAAAGCTTGGCCTTCTAAAATGAGGGAAGAGAAGACATTCCTATTTTTTTTTTTACGTCGCTGTATGAGAAAGAGAAAGTGTTCAATAAATTCAGTTTTAGACTTATTTACATGTGAGTTTCAAAAATATATATTTTGTAAAGCTATTGCAGAATGGTTCATGTATGTTGTGGGGGGGAAGTTGAGGTCAGCGTAAGGGTGATTATGGCAAGACTTGGTGTTTTTGGTCACAAATTGTGACAACTTAGTCTATTGTATAGAAAAATCCATTAACTTTTATTGACTATGCTTGCTATGTAGGCTAGCACTTGAGCTGGAACCCTAACACTTTTACTTGGTAGCTATGTAATATTAAGCAAATGACAACCTCTCTGAGCTCAGGGTACTCCTCTGTAACATGACAATAGTAGTTGTACGGACTTCTTTGGGATGTAATGGAGAGTAAGTGGATTAATTCACATAAAGCAACTTATATGAGCTAATTCACACAAATTCTGTCCTCAAAAAGAACTTTAATTCAAATAAGGAAGAGAGAAAGCCAGACATAATTATAAACTTAAACCACAATCTTACAAATCTATAGTTTTAACTACAACTCATTTAAACTTTCCTTAGAAGAAAAAACATCAAACTTAGGAAAGACAAGAATTTAAAAAATTCAATTACATAAAACAGAAAATTTTTCACATGGCAAAAACTTCCACAAATAAGGCCAAAAGAAAAAAAGAATACTAACTAGGGAAAATACTTATAACACATACTTCTCCAAAATGCTAGGGACATACATAAGTAAATATGCCAACAACTCAACAGAAAATAAGAGAGAAAATGCATTAACAGGGAATTCATGAAAAACAAGAACTACAAATGGCTCTTAAACATATGAAACTATGCTCAAAGTCACTCCTAATCAGGGAAATGCAAATTCAAACTACACCTCTCAAGGAGGAGGTATGTTTATGTGAACACCACTTGTACACAGGGCTGGTGAGAACATAATTCAGTCCAACTTCTATGGAGGAAGTTTGGCAGTATCTTTAAAAAGTCATAAATGAACACACCATGTGACCCAGAAATTCCACTCTGAGGAATCAATGCTGCAGATATGAGCAATATAATCTAGAATGATCAACATGAAAACTTTTTCATTACAGCATTCCTTGTAACACCAAAATGCTAGGCGGGGGGTCCTAAATAAGGTATGGTTAACATATTAAGGAATAGCCATATGCTGCAATATTGTGAAGGTATAAAACATGAGGAAACTTCTTCATGTACTAAAATTGGAATAATCTACAAGATCCAAAACTGATGATAGTAATGGTAACAGTAGCTTGCAACACTAGATGATTACAATGTGACAGAAACTGTGCTGTGTTACAAGCGTAGTGACTTATCCATAACAACCCTGTAAGATACAAAAGATCTCATTTCCCAGATCAGAGAGGTCAACAAACTTGTCTGAGATCACTCAGCTAATATCTGGCGCAGCCAAAATTTGAAGTCAGGCAGTCAAGCTCCAGTCTTTGCTCTTAAAAGAAGTTTACTACACTGCTTTTCCAACAACAACAAAAAAAAGCAAGATGCAGAATAATAAAATCTTCTACTGTTCATATATTTTAAATGCATAAAAATGACATTAGATGCACACGCACAAACACATATGCCATATACATAGCATATACGTATTTCCTTACTTATTATACAAACTATAACTGGAAACACTTATGAGAAACTGATACCATTGATTGCCTGAAGAGGAAATCAAGTGCTGAGAAGACAGAAAAGTGGGGTTCTAGGCGTGGGGAATTTTCATTGCATACCCTTTTATGTCATTTTCATTTTGAAAGATTTTGAGAAAATAATACAATTTAAAACAGCTTTTCTTTTACTTAACTCTGTGATACAGTATAGCCTAAATCTGAGACATAGCACCTCTTTTAGCCTAGTTTTAACTGTACTTCCTCTTAATAGACAGTTTTGGACTGGGCCTTTACTGGACTCCTCAGCAGAGACCTGCACATACAAAGTAGGATACTATGTCCATAAAGGGCAGGGGGTGAGGGCACTGTCTTCTGGAGGTGTGGAGAAGAGGCAATGTCCAGAATTGGGGAAACAGTGCTGTCTGAATGTGTCCTTCCCTGAGACAAACTCCAACCAGCTTGTCCTAACTCAGCAAGCCCCAAAGGGAATTTGAGACAGGTCTGTGTCTAGGAAGGCACTGAGCTCAGAGAACTTAAGATAGTGTGTCCTTCTATCCTAATACTCTTTCTAAGCCAGACTGTGCGTGCCCACACATGCCAGTCATAAATGGCCACTTTTGTAACTCCTTCCTAGAACTTAGCACCCAGCATTATATGACCACATAAAGTACCTGAGCTGAATTCATTACATCTGGGGACAACAATGGCATCTCAGATCATGGGTAGACAGAATGGGACCACTCTAAGCTCAAGATTTCACTATTACTATCCAAATACTGCCTGGAATCATTAAAACAAAATTCAATTAACTTAAGATTTTCAAATAGCAGTTACTGAGCATCTATTATTTTGCCTCGCACTACAAGAATGATGACCACATTCTCCAAAGTAAATCAGATAGCAAGGCTTGATTTTTTGTTGCTTGTTTGCTTTTAACTGAGTAAAGTCATTTATTTGAAAAGGCATAAAATTCAGTTTCATGCATTCATTCATTCATTCATTCAAATATATTTGCTGATTGCCCAATATATGCCAAGTGTTGTTCTGTGGCTGGTCAGGTCAGAGTCTCTGCCCTTAGGGAATTCACGTTTTAGCAAAGAAGATAATAGACAGTGAAGGAGAGTCAGGGGTTGGGGAGACACTGCTTGTATCCAATGGTCAGAGGCAGCCTCTCTAAGGAGAAGACATTTGAGCAGGCACCTGACCAAAGTGGAGGATGAAGACATTCCAGCCAGAGGGAACTCTCCAGCAAGCAAAGGCCCAAGTGTGAAATCAGTTTGATGCGCTCAAGTCCTAGCAAGAAAGCATACAGGTCGGGTGCAGATGCCAGGACAAAGATAAGTTAGAAGTGGAAGGCAGGGAGCAGATTTGGAAGGATTTGAGATGCCAAACATTCCAAATACAATCAGAAACCACTGAAGGTTTTACGAAGAAAATCGATTTACATTTCTGAAGATCATTCTGGTCATAGGCCACAAGCAGGCAAGAGTGGAAGCGGGAGATCCAGAAGGAGGCAAGAAATGAGGAGGGCCTGGACGAAGGTGAGAGCAGATGCTGGAAGGAACACCACCAGATCCGGGACGCGTCACAGGTAAACCTCTTGGGAATGTGCAGTGAAGCGTGAGAGAAGACTGGCAATCAAAGATGACTGCTCTGTGTTTGCCCTGAGCACGCGAATGAATTTTGGTACCCTTTGCTGAGATCAGTGAGTTTAGCCGGAAAGCGGTTGGGACAGAGGGGATGGAGTCCTGTATTGGGTATGGTAACCAAAGACATAGGTAGAGTAATTAAGCAGGCAGTTAAATAGAAAACTCTGGAGTTTAAGGGGCAGACAGGGCTAGGAGGTGAATTATGGATTATACGTCACATTGCCTCTATCAAAAAGAATAGTTACTTAAAATCAGCAGTCCCTTGAAAAAATTTAGAAAGTACAGTTATAGCACAATGAATCAGACTTCAAGCACCTAGAAGACCAGAAGTAGTGGTGTGCCCACCTTTGTGGTTGCAGAAAAATTTGTTAATGAGTGAGTAAAATCACCCAGGCTAAGAGTAAAATTTCTGAAATAGTTTTACCAGTTATGAGCTATGGAGTTTTGTTATTTAAAATCGCTGTGCTTCAACTTTTCACCTGCAAATATAATATGTGGCAAATGTATATGCCTTTTTACGTTGGCCAGTTCCTGTGCAAAACTCAGAGGCAAATAGTGGTGAACAAAGTCAGTGTGGTCCAGACTCAGAGAACTTAGTCTAATGATTGAAATGTGCTTTTTTCCCTACGTTGGGTGAGGATTAGATGAAATAATGTGTTTAAGAGCTTAACACTGTGGTAGCACTAAGCAAGTGCTTTGACCTGTTAGTTTTTGTGGTTGTAGTTTGTTATTATCATGGATAAATCATAAAAAAATATCTAGTCGGTGCATTGAGAATTAGCAACAAATGGACCTACTGTAAATATAGTAAGACAATGAAAACATAAAATGTGAAATATTCAGTAATTTAATAATTGGGAAAACACAAATCAAAAAAAAAAAAGAAAGAAATACATCTTTTTTTCTCTTACCAGGATTTCCCTTTTAGGGCATCCTCTGTAGAGGAGAGGGGATACTCACTTTTATCCACTGGCAGTTGGTATATGCATTGGTACAATTTTTCTGGAGGGCAGATGTATATTTATTTTTTAGTATATAATTCATGTGTCTATGATTTTAAGTGTACATTTTTTTGATGGAGTAATTCCATTTCTAAGACTGTTTCCTTAAGAAATAATTAGAATATATCCTGAGGATAAATATGAGAAATCAGATACCCCATATATTGTATGCTCCATATGGGAAAGACTACGTCTGATCTCTCCACAGTTGGATCCCCAGGGTCTACCAGAGCAGCTGGCACAGAGTAGACACTCGCTAATATTTATTTAGGAGCACCTGGATGGCTCAGTCAGTTAAGCACCTGACTTTTCATTTCAGCTCAGGTCATGATCTGACAGTTCGTGGGTTTGGGCACTACATTGGGCTCTGTGCTGGCAGCACAGAGCCTGCTTGGGATTCTCTCTCTCCTCTCTACTCTCTGCCCCTCCCCCACTCGTACTGTCTCTGTCTCTCTCAAAACAAATAAACTTAAAAATTTTTTAACAAAAAAAAATGGTATTTATTTAATGAATGAATGAATACATAAACAAACAAGCAAAGGCTTATATATGAGGACGTTCACTTTAGGGTCTTTATAATTGTGATCACTGGAAATCCTCAATGTCCATTTGCAAAAAAAAATGTTAAAACTGTCTATTTCACTTAAAATGGAATTTCATGCTTTTTCGCATCTATAAAAATTATATGACCTGACTCCAAGACCATGCTCAGCTCTCCTCTCCCAACTCTTTTCTTCTTGCTTATTTCCATTCCAAACACACTGTTCTTCTGGTTACTCCTCAAACAAGGCATACATGAGCTCACCTCACAGCCTTCCAATTTGCCGTTTCTTCTGCCTGGACACTCTGCCTTTTGATATGCACGCGGCATTCCCATGTCTCAGCTCAACATCAACTGCACTAGAGGCCTGGCCATGCCACCTGAAACAGCAATCTCAACCCCCTCACGCTGCCCCCTTACTCTGCTACACGTTTTTCTTTACTCCTAGAGCAATACCTGGTAAGAATCATTGGAACCAGTAAAAGAATGATATAACGTCTAAAAAATAAGAATAAGGCTTTGCTCCTCATAATATGAACCTACAACAAAATGTCAGAGAAGCATGTTATCTCTTAGTGAGGCTGGTAACTTATGTCTCAACGTTAACTCACCCGGCAGTAGAGACAGGCCTTTCAGGTTACAAGAGAAACGGCTAGGACCTAATGTGAGGGTAATTGGAGGGCAGAAGTACTCAGTTTTATATCTTTTTTTATTTTATTTTATTTTATTTTATAATAGTTTATTTTCAAGTTGGTTTACATATAACACCCAATGTTCATCCCAACACGTGCCCTCTATATCTTTTTTAAGCTATGAACCCAGGAAATTAAAGGACAGAAACTTCCCTTTTTTTATTCTGAAAGATGGCTCCATAGATAAACACACAGAACTGCACATAAAAAACGACCTGTATATTAAAAAAAAATAAATGCATATTAACTAAATGTACTAGAAACAATAAAAAACATGAAGAAATTAATATTTGATAGGAAACGGGATATATCGAGCCACCTTGGAATTCATGGTTTCTAGATAAGCACCAGCAAGACCTCAAGCCAAATGAGCTTCATTTACACTGTTTACCTTTTCCTTCAATTAAGAGGAGGGAGGTGATTTAAAATATGAATCCCAGGCAATTCTTTTCTTCATAAATATTAAAATGCCAGCAATGCTGGAATAACTAAGGTGAACTAAAACATAAATGATTTTCCAGTTGTAGTTCTTCCATTTGGAAAACCTTGATGATCCCTTATCAGGTCAGAGAGCATTCTTGCAGAAAATAGGTTCAAATCACTATAGTCACCTCCCCAGTATAAACAGAAAATCAAGTTCACGGAAGAGCTTCCGTGTCACTCGCTTAAAGAAAAATAAGTATGTTCCTGTAAGCCCGAAGCTCAAGGGCAATCATATAGCCAATGCTAAATCACTCAGTCTTCAAGGGATGTAATCATATGGTTAAACTTTTCTTTTTTTCCTGATTGCTTTTACATTCAAATTAAAGGAAAATCCCACTTGGGAGCTCCAGCCAAAGGTTCTCACCTTGAAGGCTTTTTAAAAGAACTTAAAAGAGACCATGAGTCACAGCCGCATTCCCACCCTAGGCAAGCTCCAACTGGGGTCAGAGGAGGCGACCTGCAGGCTTCCCACCCGCGCTGTCTTCCGCTCTCAGAGGACAGGCCCTAAGTAACGACGCGTGGCAAACATAGCGCATGCGCACACGCCTGTGTGCACGCGACACACACACACACACACACACACACACACACACACACACACACACTTCTTGTGAGCCGCAAGATGCATCTTCCTCTCCTCTTGTGAAGTCCAAACTATTTAAGGTTTTTGCAGAGAGAACCACCTCCTTCTTATGAGCAGGAAAAAGTACTGGAACACTTGGAAGACAGAGAAAAGGACTTACAGACCCAAGCACCAGCGAAGGAACAGAGAGAAGACTGGGATTAATAGGAACCGGGGTGGTTCCCTTAATAATGTATATTGCTTTCGTTATGATAATAAAACATTCCGGGAAGTAAGTTAGTTGGGAGGCAGAGAAAAGGAAAAGAAACTCTCTCGCCCGCTCCCTCTTCTGAAGGAAGCAGCAGCGTCTCCTTGCAGAACGACAACCCTGAGGATACAGCAGTTGTCTTCAAATCTGTGACCATAAAAAATCATTATCTCTGTGAAATACAGCAATTTGGGAGATAATCAAACGGTGACCAGGGGGCAGAGCTGCCAATCTGAAGGATTATGCTCCCGCGCGCCCGCCTGCGCCTGACCTTCCTGGGAGCCAGCTGTCGGCGCGGCGAAGACGCCCCATCCACTCGGGGCACATTCATTAGGCTGCCTTCAGTGCAGGAGCCATTTGCATAACACCCCGGCTTTCTTAATTAGTACTTCATTTCTCCCTTGACTTATTTTGTGGCTAAGTTCACTGTCCGCCCCCCGCTTCCTGGACCCTCTCTTCCCTTGCTGCAATATATGAAGGAGGAGAGGGGGTGGGCCGGAAGGGTGAGAAGGAAAAACGAATCGGACTTGCAAATTAAGGCTCTGGTAATTAGTCTATTAATATTTCCAGATTTGCGTGAGGTTTCTTCGTGGAAAAACTAGGAAGAGAGACTGCTTGAGGAGAAATGTATCCTCAAAACTTCTAATTCCACTACCCGCCAATGGGCAGCGGGAGGGATAGGCGGTGCAAACACGTTTGCCTCTTTCTCTGCGCCCTTACTTAGGGTACACACTATCAGGGGGTGATGAGTCACTGGTGTTGGATTTTCAGAATTAATATTAATTCCATCAGAGGGAGGGATCATGTCTATCCACTTATCATCGAACTGGTCTCAAATTCTAATGGGGAGTTGGGCAAATCTTGTCAAACTGTTCCATGCAGTTCCAATTTCTTATTCAGAAATCTCTTGCTGGATTATTCTATACAAGTGAAATGAAAAGATGAGCAAAAATATTCAACATGTGATTATTATAGTTCTTTAGGATGGATAATTCGGATTCAAACAAAACCAAACTACCCTTCTTTAAAGCTAGGGTTTATTTTACCTGATCTGAGAAGTAGAAATGCCTCATCTTCCCCGCTTGATAGGTACGGGCTGTGAGATTAGTAAATCTCAAATTCTGTTCATGAAGAGAAGGCAGATTCTGCTGGGTGGGCCCGGGGGACATCTGATATCTTCCTAGAATAAAACAGAAAGTAACCTTTATTAAAAGCCACAATAAGTGATACTTAGTGCTGAGATGTATGGATGACATTGCTAGAAATAATTATTTCTAAAGAGTCTCACTTATTTCTAGATCTGCTACATTCCTATTGTTTCATTAAATATTCAAACTCTGTAAAGTAAAACATTCTATTTGCACTACAATACCCACAGAAATTTTTTCAATCGGATAGTTAATACATCTTGAATTTTTATACTATAGAAAGTATAATGCTAGACAGAGTGGATTCAGAAGGTAAGAAGAAAGAAGTTCTCTTGAAGTTGTAGTCTAGTTGAGGAGAGAAGTCACATTCATAAGCAAGATGATAACTGTTCCGTGCCAATGGACAGGTTAACATCGTGAACGAAGGTATCTTGGCCTGAGGTTTTATAGACTTATTGGGGATGGTAAATCATCTGTTGATTGCTCCGGTAACGTGAGTCCCAGGGTCATTGACCATGTCCTATCTCTCTGCATCT
Source organism: Paguma larvata (assembly GCA_030068075.1). Classification (NCBI taxonomy): domain Eukaryota; kingdom Metazoa; phylum Chordata; class Mammalia; order Carnivora; family Viverridae; genus Paguma; species Paguma larvata. Next base: position 49,088,521 of record CM057829.1, on the reverse strand, counting down.
ACATGTAACAAAATACTTCCTATGACCCAGGTTCCTCGTCGATACACTGATAAATCCAATATACTACCAAAAGTTGTTAGAGGATTTACCTGATGCTTCTCAATACCAATAAAAAGATTAATTGGTGAATGTCACATGATATAGATTGCTCACAATTTTATGCTTTCTATCCATGGTTGAAAATAATCGAAATGAAAAGCCGACACCTAAATACAAGAACTTTTCAGTATAACTGCCTAAGGGGAAAAAGTCTTTAAGGCAGACTTTTTAATTGTTTCAGTGATTAGAAAAAAAAATAATAATAATAACCAACTACATTTCTATACCATTTGTGCTCAATGTTAATTTAAGTCATAATCACTTTGAAAATTCTTAACCTCATTTCTTTAAATATGGCTTGATTTTCCTCCTCCAGTGGGCTCTGTAACCAAGCCAAACATAAAGTTTATATTTTCAATGCAATCAATATCTTAACAATACAGACGGAAGAAGTGCTTTCTAAAAATCTCTTGTAACCAACAAACAGCTGAATGTATTTTGCTGTAACTATTAAGCACATACACACACATATACAAATAAAAATAAATAAATAAAAAGGAGACTTTGAATATTAATTCAAGAAAGGAAACATTTCGACTCCAAACTATTAATTTGGAGAATGCTGTAAGCAGCACAAGGAAATAGTTTTTAAAATGGAATTACACCTGAAAAAAAAGATACATATTCAGAATTTTCCTTTCCAGATTAATTTTTCTTAAAAGGTAAAATTTATAAATTACAATTATGTGGACAATATATATTTTTCATTATATATGCGTATACACTTGTACTAAGAATGAACATATTTATATATGAAACAATATGCAAATGATAATTTTTATGACTAACAGATTCTCTTTAATATGTAATCATGCACACATGCATAATTTATAAGTAACATATACCTATTCACATTTCCAAACGCATTTCCTTTTTATTATTTCTTATTCATTCTTTATTTTCAACTGAAATCAAATCATCCTTTCACCAGGGACTTTTTCCTCTCTCTTACAAATAAAAGAAACGTGAATGCAGTAATTGAATTCCTACAATTAAAACTCTGTAAGAATTCCATCTGCAAAGTTAAAAACACACAGGGCAAAGGAGAGGCCAAGAAGTTATGTTGGCAGCAATATATATTACTCATGAGCAATAACAGGGGGTAAAATAGTACGTGAAGCGATCATTTGAAATGTTAAGCTTTGAAATATTTGCCCATAATGTTATTTTAACATAGTTGGTTGCACTGAATGGATGTGGGTCTCTGTCCCAAGTGATACTTCTGTGAACATAAAGTGTCTGCAGGTGTTTGCCTCCAGGTAGGTCACTGAAAGACAATGCAAATGAGGACAATTTCCCCAGTAGCAGCAACCATAGAAATTAACAAGCAGAAACCTGGTAGACACTAGCATCCTTCTCTACAGCAAGATAAGTTTCGGGGCATTTTAAAATTTGCCCTCCATTAACTCCTGGATTACCCCATCCCTCATGTGTGCCACCAGGTCATAAGCAAGGAAACTGAATATAAGAAATTCTCAATTATCCACTGATAGAATATGCACTTTATATTTTATTCAGGGCATATGTGATAGCCCACAATGGCTACCGTGGCTGCCTTGAGCCTGTGTTCGTTTCTACAGCACACTCCTCTCTGTCAACTGGCCAGCATTTGAGGAAATAATTTTAGTACAAGTTTCAAACAGACAAACGTGTGTCTCTCTCCCACAAGAGTCACATACTGTATTTCTAGTTAAAGAGCAATCTTTTTGTACCAAATCTTGTTTTAGATTATTGCTACATATACTAGTTCACTCTGACCATTTTGTCAGAACAGATCATTGAGAAGAGGAAGGAAGGAAGGAAGGGAGGAAGGAAGGAAGGAAGGAAGGAAGGAAGGAAGGAAGGAAGGAAGGAAGGAAGGAGGGAAGGAAATAATTGGTGTAATGAGTTAGGCTTTTTTATGTTACTTAATGCTCTTTGAGATTCCATGAACTAGGAATTAATGTTCTCATTTCACAGATGAGGAAACTAAGGCATACATGGATTGAATAATTCCCTGAATACCACAGCTAGAAAACAGTGATGTCAGTATTTGATGCCAGGTTGCTCTGACTCTAATGCACTTGTTTTTTTTCCACAATAAAATGTTGTTTTGGCCTTGTATATTCATGCAATGTTTGCCAATGGTTTGGGTAACTGCAAAATGAAAGGCCTCTACAAAAAGGAACCATTCATAGTGCAGTGAAACTCATTTAATGAAGCAGCTCAGAGACGTATATAACGTATATAATAAAATCACTGAAATTTAAACAACAATCTAGAATGATAGGACATGCATGCTAGTCAAGTCTGGCCAATGTAGATAAAACAGAAGGGATAGCCTCCTGAAAATGTTTCTAGCATGCTGACCAAGATTTTTCATACATATCCTTGTAACTTTTGCCACCGCTGGTAATAAAATAGGAACCTGAATTCTACAACACCAAAGCTATGAAATGTCCTGCTATGGGACTGCTTAGCAACCAGATGTCCACAGTGGAAGGTCTGGAAAAGACAATTAAATACAGTACTTCCCCTCCAGGGCAATATTGATCAAAGGAGTAACACATATACATGTTTCATCATTCAAATGCTAATGAATCTATAAACCTCATTATTTCTTATCTATCTTCTGAGTTTCCACAGCAGTTTTTGGTGACATACCATATTTACGCCAGTAATGTTTGCACTTTTTATATGCATTTTCTGAGCCCAATAACAGACAGGAAACCATTAGCCAAGGAAAAAAATTATACGAATATAATCCCATACCATGTATTATTTGCAGACCGAAAATAAATACAAACTTTTCAACTGTCTCTCTGTTTGAAGTGTTAACTTGTGTCAAACTAGGATTATTACCAGCTAGAATAACAACGACAAAACAGTGAATAGTCTCCCTGTAGTGAGACACCAGAAAACATCTACAACGTGAATTCTGAAATTTTTGGAAGGTCAACCCTATGAAAACGTTACTATGTGTTTTCACACATATTGCACGATCTCTGGACAACCTTCAGAGGGCTCAGCAAGCACCAGCTGAAAAATTAGAGATATAAAAACTCCTTTTCTTTCCCACTGGATATCCTTCTCTTTCTGTATCATGCTTTCTTTCTTTTTTTTTTTTTTTGGTCATCATTGTCATTGTATGTTTGGTTTTAGAGAGCACTGTGATATAATGGAGACACCAGGACATTTGGAGTCAAAAAGATCTGGGTTCAAACCTGCCTGCTACTTATTTGCAAAATAAGTAATTTACTTCAAGCAAGTTAATTCATCTCTCTGAGCCTAGGTGTTTTCACATGTAAAATGAGAATAATAATTATTATTGCTAGCTATGTAACCTAATATAACTTACTCAACATTTCTGAGATGTGGGCTTCTTCTATATAAAATGAAATTAATATCTACTTTATAGGGTGTGGCAAGGATTAAATGTGGTAATAGCTCCAAACACATAGCACAGTCCCAAGTACCCAGTGGGTTCTAAGTAACTCAGTGTCAGTAGTTTATGCTACAAATCCATGCTCCCGGCAGGATATTTATAAAATAATACCAACCGTCAGAGATAATCTTTGCCTATTTTGGTGTACTATCTTCTTTCTATGTATGTACTTTTGTGTGTAATTGAGATTATATTTATCCATAGTTTCATAGTTGCTATAACAATTTATCATATAATGAACATTTCCCCCAATAATATAAATTCTTCATAATCAGTATTTCAATATCAGCAGAATATAATTTGTCTAATTAAATTATGGTTTTGCTATGATACATATTATACTCTATCGTTAGCCACATTTCTGAATATTTCTGTTTATTCTATTTATTAAGTTGCTTGTCGGTAGCCCTGTGCCACGAGATACAGTCAGTTGGAAAAGTTTGGGGAAAGAAATATAAAGAAGGATCAATTTCTGCAGCAGCAAAGACAGAAAGTTCAAGGAAAACACAATATTGATACAGTGAAGTATAAGGAAGGAGACCTCTTTTTCAAAGTCCCTGCAGTTTGACAAATCTATAATTTATAAAAAGTACTGACTAGAGAATTTTTGATATTCCAGAGAGCCCCTGTATATTAAGAAAAAATTCCTTAGGACAGACCTGAAAACCATGGTATCAGTAGCTCAAATGCTCTTATTTTGTACACATTCATGGTGGACCTAGAGAACATTGGAAGTTCATAGATCTGAAAATTAGGCATGGCTGTAAAATTCTTCAGAAGTGCAGGAGAGACCCGCCATTCATTGATGTCCTCACTTTTTTTTTTTTAATTCTCTCCTAAAACCACTAACAAGTTTTTCTTTCAAAATTAAGTGTTAAAAAAAACCCTCCAAAGGAGTTAACAAATCAATTAGATCCCCCTATACAAAATGTACATTTGTTAAAATGCAAAACAGGGGCACCGGGGTGGCTCAGTCTGTTAAGCTGCCGACTTCGGCTCAGGTCATGATCTCACGGTCTGTGAGTTCGAGCCCCGCGTCTCAGAGCCTGGAGCCTGCTTCAGATTCTGTGTCTCCCTCTCTCTCTGCCCTTCATCTGCTCATGCTCTGTCTCTCTCTGTCTCTCACAAATAAATAAATGTTAAAATTTTTTTTAAAAAAATACAAAACAAAAATGTGTTGACATTACATTTAGATGGAGAATGTGAATGACAATTAACAACCGCCATACCTCTGTTCGCTTTGATGAAAGGGGCTCCTGACTTCTAAACACAAGCTGAGTAAACAGCTCAAAAGTAAAGGTAAAGGAAAAGGACGCAGGAAGCAGAAGGCAAGGAACCTGCAGCACAAGTTGCAGACCTTGGAGCGCTACAGCACTTCTGCAGACTCAGGCTTGGGAGCAGGGTCACGGTTGGGGCTAGGCAGAAAACTGCCTCTGTTTCCTTGGATACTGCAAGAGGAAGGAGTTTGACAAATTTGAAGAGAAATGTGACCCGTCTCACTCCTTCCCATTTAGTCCATGAAAGGTGCTGAGGAGAGCGTTTCCACATTCGACAAGTTAGTTTCATCCCTAATTAAGAAACCAGGTACATTTTCCTTCTCCTCCAGTCTTTCCTGTTTGTACAGCCCTTCTTATTGGGCCTGCGGTTTTGTCTAAACAAAATTACCATAGAGCCTGGGGTAGGACTCAATTTTTTATCCTATCAATCTTTATATCTGGTGATTGCAGTTGCAGCAACAAATTTCTGTTTATTGGAAGTCCCCTGGGCATGTGACTTGATACCAGACACTTGGAGGGGAGAGTGGAGACACACCTCCCACTTGGACCACATGCTTTCAGAGCTTCCAATCTGACAAAGACCAGAGTACAACAGGATGCCCAAAGGAAAGGACAAAACAAGAGGAATGGAAATCCTTCACTTCTATCCCTATCCACAGAGCTAACTATAGCTTTAAAGATATGGTTTAATATAAATGCTATAATGTTATATCAGGAGCCACAGAGTATGGTTCAAGTCAAATAAATTCATGTGAAAATTTATGTTACAAAACAATGCTCTTTTCTATTTGTAACAACTTACCCCTTGCTATCCAAAACCCTCTGTAAGGATGGCATGCCATCCTAAGTGATTACAAGGGCTAGGTCAAAGTGGACAATTATTTCACAAAGTCTGTATGTGGGCCATGTTTTATAAAATCCCTAAACTTCCCATCCTGTACATCTCAACAGTTGCGCCTTCAGTTGTCAAATGCCAGACCATTGTTTCTGTTTCTGGTCAGAGACTCTCAATCCTGTTCTATGGCCAAACTTGAAAGCTTCACAGACGAAGAAAAAAATCATCTGCATCTGAGAATACATTTGATACTAGTGTTAAATTCCCCTAGAACGAAACATCTAGTGCACCTTCTGACAGAAATCCCTCCCGTCGCCTTGCACACCTTCTGCCACTGTGTCATTCTAGCGCTGTCCACTCACCCCACTCATCTCATCCTCTGTGTCCTTGTTTACTAATATGACTACCATTAACTTTTTTATTATAAATTATCTTCTAAAACTAAACTGGGGCAACCAAACTCATTTTCAGCAAAAGACCTCAGGCTGAGAAAAGAGTAGAATCCCAGAAGTATGAAATAGCAGTCTTTTATTTACTACTGTATTCAGTCTATTCATCGTCTTTTTTTTTTTTATTGGCATTGCAACAACACTTGGGGAAAACTATATTGTAAATTTTTTAATGTATCTGTTTAAAGGCTCACAAATAACTACTATTAATTCCCAATACAAATGAATACTGGATACGTCATTAATACCCCTGATTTCCATAATTGAGAGAAGACTTGTGGTTAAAAAAAAATCTTTTTGTAAGGGAAAGATGAAGAAAACTATCTCAGACTGGGTAGAATTATAATATAACAGCAAGAGAATTATTTAGATATGTGTTCCATTCAACTTTACAGAATGAATGAATGGAAATGGAGGAGGAGCAGGGAGCAGGAAGCAGAGAGGGAGAGAAGCAGGGGGAAAGGAGAGACTGAGGTAATGAACAACTTTAAGTTATTTTCAAATATGCAGGACTTTTTACTGTATGATATTTCTCCATGGTAAATATCAAACTTAGTGGTAAATTTTCAAGACTAACACACCTTAAGAATATCTATAAATTAGTAAATTTACATACACTGGTTTTTTGGGTTTTTTTTGCCATTTTCTGCACTGGCCCCTCTATTTCCTTTATGTATTGAGCGTTGTGCTCTGTTGTGGTCTATGAGAAGACACTCCAATCTTGAGTCTTATTAAGGGACAGACTGACTAGATGACCTTCACTTCAACAAGTCACTCATTCACTGGGCCTCTCTATGCACCCGTATCCTGTTATAAATGTACTTTGAACACATTCTAGAGTGATTAAATCATTTTAAGCTTACTGGCTTCTATAAAATATGGTTATTTCTCTCCACAAGTTTGAAATCATCATTCATTTAAAAAGAAACGCTGATTATCAAACCAAACCAGAACAGAAGTGACAAAGCAAAGATTAAACAACCGTGGGCATTCACCAATGATTTCCAGAATACAAATGATCATATAAGATAGAGTTTATTGTACTAAGCCACTTTTATCCAAATTTATCAAGTGTTCGTTTTAATAACTTTCACTGCCTTACTTCCACCATTTACATTTAAATGCAAATCTTGTTTTGTGATTCTACTAAAGATCTTATATAGAACGAAGGGAAATTACTATACAAATGCCATTACCTAGAAGTTTTAAATCCTAAGACTACAAAGGGTTAATTAATTACATTAGCTGTAGCATTACCCTGGCTACATTCTGCCTGGAGGGCATATGGATCCACTCAGCTGCTGAATTTGAAAGAGCTGTGTCCTTTTCATGCAGAAGAAAAATCATCGACATTTCTACCCCCACCGTAAGCACTAGATGTTTCTTTCCCCCGATTATTGTGTTTCTGGAGAAATAATTAAAAGAACCAACCAAAATATAAGTACAAAAATATCTCATGCCATCCTGAAAACCTGGGTATTGCATAATATATTTCAATCAGTTTCTACTTATTAAGTTTCTATTATGTTCTAGACAAAGTGCTGGACATCAGGGAGGGTTGGAGAGATTCGAAGATGAATGGGACGCAGTGCTTGCCAACCAGGAACTTGTATCAAAATAAGTTCATAAGAGGTTAAGCAAAAAAGAACATTGAAAAAGCATCCTAAGATTTGATTTGCTAAGAAAGCAGAGATGGTGTGTCACCCGTTTGCTTAGCTCTTTATGCAGTCCAAATTAACTGTACAATTGTTCAGCTCATTTAAGATTTTCCTTTCTCTTCTTTCTTTTCTTTCCTTTTTCCTCCTTCTTAGTTCTTTCATCTATGTTTCTCTATTTTGCTTTTTCTTAAAAACAAACAAAAACTGAGAACTCTAACAAATGGACATAATATCATAGGAAAAAATGTCAAAAGGCAAAAGGGAAATTTAGGGTAGACAAGTGATTGAAATGGGATAAAATTAGTATACCAAAGTGTACACCTGTATATAAGAATGGATGGCAAATGATCTCTGAGTTCCCTAGTGGCCAAAGGAAAAGGAGGCATAATTCTTAGTTTCCTCCAAAATATTAGTATCATTTCATCAGAGAGAACATTCTTCTTAAGTCCACAAGAAGGGATGTTGTATAGATGAGCAGACAATATTCTCCACAATATCCAATACCCAGTCAGAGTGTGGTCTGTGAAACACCAGAGATTCTACCTGGTGCAGTATGGTTGTGGAGAGACAGAAAAAGTTCCAAATCTGATTCATGTACAACATGAGGTTTTCTCCCTCTCTCTCTGTATGTACACACACACACACACACACACACAATTTAAAATTAACATTTTGCATCAGATAATGTTTTCCTGATTTAAAAAGTATTAACTTCATAATTCTTAAGAGGAGAAGGAAAAAGAAAATTGACAAAGAAAAACTCCTATTGCATGGGTAACTCTTACTCCAGCTCAAAACCTTACCCAAATTAGAAAATAAACAACAGGACCACTAAAACTGATATCAGTAACAAAACTTTAGAAAAAGATAAATACTAAAGCTAAGCACAGAGTTGAACTTAAAGACTAAATAAGACAACTGATGGTTTTAATTGAAAACAAAATAAAAGGAGATTATTTTTAAAAATCATTGTCCTCAGTCCTCCCCCTCAAAAACAAATTGTTTAGAAAATTTTCATGGATGAATAAGACATGAAATTATCTGGAGTTAAAGTATTTAGCTTATTACTATTATAGTTACAACTAGCATTGAGTCTGAAAAACTGCTTCTACAGATGGAAAGTTTTTCTCAAAGATACACTCACAACTTAATATTATTGGTAATACTTTGTTTTTATGGAAATACAGTATTTTTAAATTTAATGTTTATTTATTTTTGAGACAGAGAGAGAGAGAGAGTATGAGTGGGGAAGGAGTAGAGAGACAGGAAGACACAGAACCCGAAGCAGACTCCAGGATCTGAGCTGCCAGCACAGAGCCCAAAGCAGGGCTTGAACCCACAAAGTATGAGATCATGACCTGAGCCAAAGTTGGCCGCTCAACCGACTGAGCAACCCAGGAGCCCCATTCTTTTATAGAATTACAATATTTAATTTAAAAAGTCAAGTGTTAACTCTGTTTTTCATTTTCAAGAAATTTTTTCACTTTGTGGTTAGCTTTTTATAAATGTGATTTATTTCTATAGAATTTAGCAACTAATATTTTTTATCAAAATGATTACAACAGTAATATTTAAATTTTTGTAAGTTTCTGTCTTTACTTGACAGTCTATGATACGTTTATACACTTTAAAATTTCGATTTGCATTGGAAATTTATCATCACTGATTCTTTATGAAGTTTGATTATTTTAAAAATAAAATGCCATGATTATTACCCAATGTTTCCAAATGACGCACTATAAATATTAAAATGTTTTTCTTGTCCTTTTGTGCTGGTGTTGTAATCATAAATAAGCCTGAGATATGAAACTGCTTCCACTATCAACTCTATATGTCAACAATCCACATCAATCTCTTCAACCATCTGAGCAGAATTAACAAACTCCCCAAAATATAAAAACAAAACAAAACAAAAACAAAACTTTTACCTTATGAGTTTACTGCAACCTGTTCTGCTCAATTGTCCACCCAAGAGCAAATGAATACCTATTTTGTGACTGGGTGGCATGGTCAAAACATTAGAGTTCTGGGGTGCCTGGGTGGCTCAGTGGGTTAAATGCCCAAATTCGGCTCAGGTCACAATCTCAGAGTACATGGGTTCAAGCCACACGTTGGGCTCTGTGCTGACAGCTTGGAGCCTGGAGCCTGGTTCACATTCTGTGTCTCTCTCTCTTTCTGCCTCAGCCCTGCAAACACACACTCTCTCTCTCAAAAATTAATAAACACCAAAAAAAAAGAATTGTTAAAAAAATCAGATTTTCATGAGCATTTAGCTTAGCGAGAAGGACAAAAAACTTAATAATGTCAACATTTTTGTTGGAAAACATGCAATTCAACCTTTAAAAAAAACTCACTGAATTTTATTTTTTGTTCACTTGCAAAATTAGGTTTGACCTTAGGCAAGTCACCAAAATTCTATGCATCTTAATTTCCTTATTTTGCATATTATCTACTGAAATAAAATTTTCTGGTTTAGAGGGATGCCTTGTAGGATAACATATTCATAATTAAGTGACTATGAAGTGTAAATGGCAAGCATTTCTTGTTTCCAGGAAGCCATAGATCATTTTAAACCTCAATTTGCTTCTGATAGCACAGTAAGAGGGTCTAGTCCCTTGTAGTAATATAAACTAAGTAGCTGGTTACACAGTGCTATAACACTTAGAGTTGGTAAAAATTTGCCATCTTCCAGACACACGGTGTGCATAAGACCCAATAGCTAGTTGCATTGCATATTCTATTGCATTGATGAAGTCTTTTGTTGTCCTGTCATTGAAGACTATACTTTCATAGCAGGGATTAACCCATTCTGATCATGGCCAGGTACCCAAAGTACCAAAATCCTACACAAATTGTCATTTCAAAACTGAAAAACTTTAGCCAGTCTGGTGGCAAATTCAGTCAACCAGATTGGTGCCTTATAGATAAGATTATTTGCTAAATAACTGACTTTATATTTCAGGAATCTATTTTGGCTCCATATAGGGAGTCAGAAAGAAAGGAAGTTTAGCAAGATGTGTACTTTGAGTCCAACCAAATAAATCAGAAAGAATAGATTTTCTGTGAACACAAGTCATTTTCTGTGTTCTCAAGTTGAGTGTGACCTAGAGATGAATCACTTTATCACCTCTTAGGAAAACTTCTCAGGTCTGCTGTTTCTTAATTTATAAAGTGTGAAGGCTGCTTGGAGGAATTATGGTCTGTCATCTAGAAAGTGTTTTGAGCTCCCTCATAGTCACTGGGCAGCATTTATTGAGCGCCCACTGTGTGCTTAGCACTGTGCAAATACAAATGTGTCAGGTTAACAAATCACAACCCTTCTGGCTGCAAAATAATTTTTAAAAACCCTCAGCTCCATTAATATTCCATGCCATTTGGTGGAGAAAGGTCTAAATTCTATTGCTTTTGCCTTTACAGATAATTTATGAAAAAAAATGAAATATTAACTAGGAATGTGGTAGAATGGCTTTCTGTTTCACTAGGAGATGACAAATGAAGCCGCATAGGCACACATTTGAATAAGGAATTATCAATCAACCTCAAACTTGACCCACAGCTGTCATCCCTATAAATTAATGTTTACCATTTTTAAGTATGTGCAGGACATCTGGAAACACACACAGGCTGTGGCTGGCGAGAAATCTCCAAGAAATAGTATATCAAAAGCTAATTATAGCAGCAGCGAGCCCAAGTGTCATTTTGTTATGGTGAATTATAGACAGGGAGCTCTGTCACCGCAAACTGTTATTCATAACTAAATCATAATGCTTTTAAGTTTTAATTAATCTGCTTAGCTTTAGTTGCAAGGGAGAAGCTTGCTTAACTGTTAAGCCACCGAGGCTCTCTCGGGCTACCCTGAAACTGCATCTGAGCACCTGAGGGAGCAAGACCATATTATCAGGCTGACATTGTGTCTATTAAAGAGAATTTCTTTTAATATGCCAGAGTCTGAATATTTCTTTCTATTTCATTATCCAAAAACCAATTAATTTTCCATAAGAGCACCAAATTAATTACAAAATACTATGGAAATCAGAGATGTCTCTCCTTCCACACCATTATGGAAATGCCAAGCCCCTTGGCAACAAAGTGTTTCGAAGGTACTAGTTTTTCTCTTTAGTTAACATTTTATTTGTGATGTGGGGAAAACCCTTATGAGCTGGTTCTTTTGTTTCTCTTCCACAAGACTTATTTCTTCTGATTGCTTACTCAGCCTATACTCTATTTAATCATCCTTACCTCATGAAGGTTAGCTGGAGAAAAGGAATTTTTCCATAAAGGAATTCCCTCTTACTCATTGGGACTTGTTGGGTTTTCTTCTTGTCTGCCCAACTAGACTATAAACTCCTCATGAGCAGGGCTGTGCTTTAAGTTTATTGTATATACATATTTTCTCCTAGCTACACTTGAGAACAAAGTTCTGTTCTGGATCCATTCTATGCATTTAGTACATTCATATCAGTTGAAAGAAATCTAACTTTAGTTAACAAAGAGAACTTTAAATTTCTTGGATTTGCAATCCAAAATAAACCCAAAAAGAGAAACAGTATGTTGATTTCTTCACCAAACAACCCAGGGGAAAAACAATAGCCATTACTGTGGCTTTTTAAAATTCTGTTACACAAACAAAACTTTTTTCCCTTTTGAGGAATTTAGGATGACCTTGTGAAAAGGGAAAGAATGAAAAGAAATGCAAAAAATATGTACGTAAGGTGTCAATATTTAATTACAAAATTTTAGTATTTCTGAAATAAAGACATTGTATAATCTTCAACCTTTTATTTAAAGGGTAGAATCTTTTCAGTTGAAATAAGAGGACCCTTTCTCCTCCTAAAAGTCCTCGGACCAAGGCAGGTAACAAGGTGCCTGGTCCCTTGTTGGATTTCCCTTGGCTCCAGAAGTGACATTTCCACTTTCTACAAAGAGGCCTTGGTTTTTGAAAATACTGTCTGAAAGTGACAGGGAAGATCTTCCTGGAGACAAAGCACACATCACACTGTATCCGTTTCTCTGATGCATCCAGTACTATGCCTTGAACAGCAGGCATCTAGCTGACATTTTGTGGATTTATCAAGAGGGTCAGTGTCTTTCATTGCTTTTTTCTTGAGTTACTGATTTCTCAGAATATTGTTCCCTACTTAGATTAACTGAGATTTAAAGTACAATAAATATTTCCTCCATGGTTTTGGTCATCGTGTACCTAATTTAGCTTGTAGATGAGTTTACGGTTAAAACACTATAATTCATGCAGCGGTATAAAATCATTTACATAAAGGCTCTCTTTAAAACAGTTTTCAAAGAACTATTTGCTTTAAAAGCGAAAAATGCAGGGTAGGCCAAGTTGGCCTTCTTCCCTAGAATCGCAGGTCAGTTTCACTATTCAAACGGAAGATCCCATGGGCGCACTACCTGACTTCTAAGGCCTCTTCCCACCTTCAGAGTCTACAATCCTCTGGCAAAAAAAAGTAGATTCTCTCACTCCACATATCAAATAATGCCGCCACTTCTCCTATATTTGCTTCCTCAAGAGAGGTGGGGAATTAAAGATGGAAGAGGAAGTGTCCATATTTAATCCTTACTTCAAGTATAGGAAGGCAAAAGATTTTAATTGCCTCTATTCAGCAAGTAATTCTGTCTAGTACTTTAAAACATTATTACGGATTAGTGCAGATCCATCAAAGTGCTAATCATACTTAAAAGCATCAAAACGTAGTCATTTAAGTTGAATTAAATAGAGTAAGTATGTAAGGTACAACAGAATTTTGTATACCCTACTTCTAATAAGGAAACTCAGGGATAGAATAGCTTAAAAAAACCAGCTGAAGACTCTCTGAGGCAGGAATTCAACCTCTTTAGTCCACTGAAGCTAGCTTCCTTCCAAACAGGTTTTGTCCTTGAGGCCTACATTTCTGGAATGCATACACACACACACACACACACACACACACACACACACACACACACACATATTTTTTTTCTTTTTCTGGAAACCAGTCGACAGGGATACATATATAGGGATGGGTACAATTTTTTTTCCTTTTTCCCCTCCTGGTTCTTTGGCTGGTCTAATAATCAAATTGACATAAGATAGATTAACAGAGAAAAATAAATTTAATTTTATATATACAGAAGCCCCAAAGATATGAGATCAAGGGCAAGCCTAGCAGTTGAGGTTGATATGCATCCTGAGCTAAAGAATGGGATAGAGGCTTGGGGCTTCAAAGGCAAGAAAGACAATTCACAGGAAAATAGGAAGAGGAAATGTTTGGAAAGCAAACATCAGGAAGAAACAGGGGGACACACAAAAGAATTTGATCTCCAGGCCTGCTGAGTTTCCTCCAGTTTACCACACCTAGCCTATACTCATTTTATTCCTAAAGTTTTTTATTTCGAGAGACAGAGAGAGAGAGTACAAGGCTGGTGGGGGTGGGGGGTGAGGAAGAACAGAGAAAGACAAGACAGAGGATTCCAAGCAGGCTCCACACTAGCAGCACGGAGCCTGATGTGGGGCTCGAACTCATGAACTGTGAGATCATGACCCGAGCTAAAATCAAGAGTCACTCAACTGACAAAGTCACTCAGGCGCTGCTAGCCTCTCTGTAGTTATCTTTGGATAGTACTCTTCCTAGCCCAGGCCCTCTATCCAAATTCTCAGAGGCACTTACAGGGGAGGTAAAAAGCTCTTCCTGAGTCCACTGGGTCTTGATCATCTTCAGCTCAAAATAATCCATATACCAATGAGGCACATTTTGGGGAGGCTCATTCTGAACCGCTTCAACAGAACTATTTTAGGCTTTTATTTTCCTTCGTTAAATGTTAATTTTTTCATCCCTGTCATAAAACAAAAATAAATTAAAAACAAGAAAAAAATCTCTTTTGATTTGATTTCTAATAGGGAAGAAAAGCTAATGCTGGCATAATAATCACCAAAATCTGCATCTGACTCACGGCCAAGATCAGAGGACAAGTTGAAACAGCGGTGGATAAATAATTAAAACATTTGAAGGCATTAGGTTCATATTTTCTTCTAATAAAATTACGTATTTTGAGCCTACAACGATAAGCCTCTAAGTGTGCCTCAGCCAAGGTTCTCTGAACTCGCCACTCCCTTCAAATGCATGTTCCTTTAATTTAAAAACAAATGATGATGGGAACAATTTAGCTCCATTCTTGCCTTTTGTCAGCTCCTGGCTGAGACAGCCGAAGGCCTTCTTTCCCACCAGCCTCACGGACTAACCCTCACATGTGCAAACACAGACATACAGGAAACACAACTAAGTGAGGCCTGCTGTAGCAGCTGCCCCTCCATGTCATGCCCAAGAGCCACCAGAAGCAGTCTTTTTTTGGGAAGGAGGAAGGCTAAGCCAAAATTCAAATTTCAAAGGGCCACCTCTTTCTGGAGCACCCAGATTTTAGCAAACTAGGCCCCAGATGTCAACAACTTGTATGCAGATCATCATGATACAGAGGAGGAAGCCAGACCCAGGGAAGTTACGTCACTCACCGGAAGTGAGTGATCTCTCGGCAGAGGATCCTGCAGTGGGTCAGACTTTGTTGTTGTTTTTAATCCCTGAATTTATCTTTGAGAAACAGAGAGACAGAGCATGAGCTGGGGAGGGGCACAGAAAGAGACACACACAGGATTTGAAGCAGGCTCCAGGCTCTGAGCTGTCAGCACAGAACCTGACATGGGGCTTAAACCCATGAACTGTGAGATCATTACCTGAGCCGAAGTTGGATGCTTAACCAACTGAGCCACGTAGGTGTCCCCTCAACACTATTTAAATACTTAGAAGTCCTAATAACAACCAGACTCGCTTCCCTTTCAGAAAAGATTCTTTTTCACTGGTTTCATACTCATTTACCATTACCTTCTGAATCAGCTCTTTAATGCAACAGTCAGAAGAGTGCATTTCTTTTGCTTATGAACTGTCTGTGCTAGAAAACAACCTTTTGTCCTTTCTGAGAATCTCATCTCCAACTTTTATTATAGTCTGGCCATCTACGTTTGGGTAATTAAATGCACTCATTATTTCTTGGCCCAATGTTACTGCTTCTCCAGACTTTTTAAATGTTTTTTTTTTTTTCTCAGATTCTTCGGTTTATTCACATCTCTTTTTAATTATTTATTAAACTGGCATAAAATTCTCTTCACTGTCTTATGGACCTTCTTTTTTTCCAAGATTACTCTTATATTTAAAAACAAATTGCTTCTTTTCGATAAAAACAGCAATACTTATTCAGTATCAAAAATGAGAAAGTATGAGGGTGGCTGAGTGGCTCAGTCGGTTGAGCATCCAACCCTTGGTTTCCACTCAGATCATGATTTCACAGTTTGTAGGATGGAGCCCCGCCTTAGGCTCCATGCTGACAAGAGTGGAGCCTGGTTGGGATTCTCCATCTCCCTCTCTCTTTACCCCTTCCTCACGTGCACGTGTGTGATCTCTCTTTCAAAATAAAAAAATAACTTTAAAAAATAACCCTCTTTGTCACCTAAAACTGAGCCCATCAAGGCAAGCTTCTTGTAAAGATCACATCGGAAGCCATAAATAAGCGATACATTCCTCACGCTCAGGCTTAAATAGGCTTAAACAATTCTTGAGAGAAGACAATGTAAATGCTGACATAAACATTAAAACTATTTGGCTTTTCTCTTTACTAGTTTCAGTGTTGCATGATTAGTATCCACGGTGCCCACAGATACAGTTACATAGTTTTCTCTAGCTTTTTCATCATTTACATCATATTATTTCCAATGCAGGTATAAGCTCCTTGGAAATAGTAACTTTGTCTCTTTCTTCTTATATCAAATTCTCCTTTATAGTATTTTTTTTTTTACTACTAGTTGTGCCCATATTTATCTGTGGATGGAGTTTGTCACCTCCTATGAACAATATTCTCAAGCAGCTGAACGCTGGAGGGCACAGGATCAGTCCACGCTCGGGAAGATAGTGGGTGCTCACCACCTACTAACTGATCTGCCTCCAATAGTCTTCACATTTTATTGTGTCGGTCACAGTGCTGGGCAGCAAGCACATCCTCAAAAACTACTGTTGATCCATATTGACTCTCTTTTGCTCTAAAATTTTTGAAACTCAAAAAGGTTAGTTAATTCCTTTTTTAAGGTTCAAAAGTTGCACCAAGTTGTTTGATGAAATAATCAGCTGGTTAATCTTTTTTTCAATCACCAGGTAGGCACATCCTGCAATAAAGAAAACCCCATTAACTTCTGTGTCCCATTTGTTCCGTGTCTTGGCTTCCTAGTAGACTGTGAGATTCCTGAGTTCTGAACTGTTTCTTGGTCTGATTGCGTACAGTACCTAGTAGAGCATGATGTACACACGGGCCCTTGGTGCATGCCACTCTTAACGTCCCAAGTATGGCCGCTTCACAAAAGGAGATTGCTCTTTGTGCCCAGTCACCTGGGAGGACAGGCTCTTCAGGTACCATTTCCAGAGATACAATCCTTAGATGGCACCAGTGGGGGGAACCTAGAGCAAGTTGTCAGGACATTTCGTCCAGCGTTAGTACTTTGGACAATAAAGGCAGGTCATTAAACACTTGGTTTCCCACTGTATCTTAGCCTGCTCTTGCTCCATCTCATGAGAAGCATGGTGGTTAAGATCCCACACTCTGGTGTCAGATACTGTCTGGGCTCAAATCCCAGCTTAGCTACTGATTGGCTTTGGTACTTAGGCAAATTACTCAGTTTCTCAATGCATTAGAATCATTTAAAACACAATTATAATAATAACAACAATACTTTCTTCACGGAGTTGTGATGAGAATTAAGTGAGTTAATAGATGTCAAGCACTTAGAATGGTATCTGCCACATAATGAGCTCTTAACAATGCTAATGCCATCTGTCTACCTTTGATAACGTACAGGAGAGAATTAAAAGTGCTCTGCAATGTAAGATGTTATGATGGGGTTCTCTCTTATGTCGTGGTTCTAACAAAGAAAATCTCTCTGCAGAAATAACTTTGCCCATTCTCAGGGTAATTGTCACGGTGACTAGGATTTTTTGTTAGGTGGCATTACAGGATTGACTGTTTTCTCCCTTCACTACACAGAAATATCGAGATTATCTACCTTCTCAGGTGGGAAGGGCTAATGATCTGTGAATCAAGTGCATGGATACAGCAAAGCTGATGAAGAAATGCTAAGAGATGGTATCAAGATATGCTTGATCTTGACTCCTGTGTACAGACCACTAGGGATGGTTTTTTTCAAAACTGCTTACTTTCCCAGTCTACTCTTTTAAGGAGACCAACATGATGACAATGGTCTCTGCTCCCTCCTCCCATCTCTGCCTGACCTCTTTTATTTGGGGGAGAAGGTTTCACTCTTTTTTTCTTTAAGGTTGAGTTATTCCATTCATTATTTTCTGGCAGAGGGCAGAGTTCCTTCCCCAGTCAATGGGGGTCCTCAGACCCACTAGGAGGGGGAGGAGAGGAAGGAATGAGAGCTGCAAAAAGCTACCCTTAGAATCAAATAAAATTTCAATTGAATGACCTGAACTAGCAGTTTTAAGGAGCAAATGATGAGGTTCTGTATGGAGGTTGAGAAATGCAATCATCACTGAAGGATTAAAATAAATACTGCGATGAACCTTCGTCCTCCTCTCCCCATGCCTCAACACCCCCTTCCCTTGATAAATACACAAATCTACATGGGTGCACACCATTTCAGAGGGTAATTATCCAAACTGTCTAGAACAAACAAAACAAGTGCAAATGTTATGTCCACGTTTAATGAAGACTTTGGAGTAGCTCAGTGAAGTGAAACCCATTCTGCTCCAGTCACGCTTCCCCATCCCCTGACCCCTCACACATGCAGCCAATAAGGGGTCTCATTTGAAATTCAGAGGCTCCGCGGCTGGGATTTAATAACAAAACTGGCACCTGTCACTTTCTCTGTATATCGGCTGTACTCTACTGCTTTAACCATTAAAAACAACTCATCCAGGAGAAAATATAAAGTGACTGCCAAGGAATATTTACTCTTCAGGCCTCCAATGACCCCTTAAGAACTCATGAGGTGTGTGCAGCTAATTGTAAGGGAAAAACAACTTCTAAGAAGTTATTCATGTGATTTAATTTACATCGTGCCCCTTTTTATTTTTATTTGCTTGCCCTAATCAAATGGTAACCTGGCATTCATGTCTTTGCACACGCAAACAGCTATTTTTTTATGAAGAAGCTAAAACTATCAAGTGGGTAGATTTAAGTATGTGTATTCCTAGATCTCCGGGCTTACGGGGAGGATATAAGGTACAGTTTAGCCCAAAATTATTTATTTGTTTGTTTGTTTATATTTATTTATTTTGAGAGAGTGTGTGAGCAAATCTGCATGAGTTGGGGGAGGGACAGAGAGAGAGAGGGAGAGAGAGAGAGAGAGAGAGAGAGAGAGAGAGAGAGAGGGTCCCAAGCAGGCTCCATGCTGTCAGCCAAGAGCCCTACAAGGGGCTCAATCTCATGAACTGTGAGATCAAGACCTGAGGTGAAATCAAGAGTTGAATGTTTAACCAACTGAGCTACCTACGTGCCCCGAAATTCTTTTTTTTTTTTTTTTCATGCTGGTATCCAGTATCATGTGGGGAGATATACAGCACTTAAGTGTTTAGTTTCACTGATATAAACATAGAATGGATGGAAAATAAAAATTCATTTTGGAGTCTGACTTACCTAGATGTAGCTATATAATCCTGAAATAGATTAAATACAAGATAGTTCTGAAAAGGCAAATTACTGCACTTTTAAATGATCATAAAGACTTTTCAAATACTTCCAAAGGGCAAAAACAATCCGTCCCCTTCCCTTAAAACCCTCTTAGAATAGAACAGAACAATGAAGAGTGGCCCTAATATATTCTGGCTGTTACAAGTGTCTGTTTTTAAGATTTTCCACTTTGTCTTAACTTTAGGTCCTTCTAACCAAGCCCTGTCCAAAACGAATTTAAAAGAAATAAAGGTGGACTAGCTCCACTGAACTCAGTTAACATTCGTATGTCAGTTTCTTAATTACCTGTCATCTATAGCAACTCACAGTTTTTGTCTTATTTTGCTCTAGCTTTCACTCTCTGTCTCTCTTAAATGATGGGACAAATTTGTCAACAGTGGCATTCATTTTTTACAAGACAACTAAGACCCAGAGTAAAAAAGCCGGACCTTCTTCCTAGAAAAATCTGGGTTAGGCGTATTGCCTCCCAAGGATCTCCAAATGGTTCAATGAGGAATGCGACGCAGTGACCTCTTTCATAACCTAATCTAATAAGACATAATGAAGCGATAATTTCACTTATGCCTCTAACTAAGGGTTAGGATTCCTGTTTTTGCCTTTTCTCCTTTCTTGATACAGATATTTAGACTAGATTGGAAGTCACCACTTCATTATGAGACAGATCTGAAAATATTTGGGCTTGATCTTTTGTATAAGAGTTAGAATTGTGAAAATAAGAACATTAAAAGCCATAATGATTATTCTGTGATGTAATATTTTACAATATTATTTACCTGCTTTTTAGAAGCAGTGTTAGGAATCATATGAGATTATTACATAATAGTGATAGGGAAGAGACCAAAAAAGTCCACCTCATCTATTAGCCCTATTATGCCTTCTCTACCTTATGGCCAAAAAATGTGACTTTTCAAGTGAATATCAGTGAAATCTACCTGATTTCTAGACCTTAACTTGCTGCTTGAGAAAAAAGAAGCTTCAGGTGAACCTTCAAACAGATAGAGGACAGCCTCCCATCTGGGCAAAGATAAGAGTTATGCTCTTAAATTTTCATAACAGAATGTCAACTCCTGCCTGCACATATGGTATCTGAAGCATATGGATCTTTGTTTAATCAACGACCCAGAATATAGACACTTCAGGCAGTTTTCAGGAAATTCAATCTTTAATTGCCTTTGATCCTATACTTACTGAAACCTTGTTTGGAGGCATCCAATATTTAGGAAAGACAGTGAAGTAACATGTGAACACTCTCTTCCATTAGGATCTCCACACTCCAAACCTACATTAGATAAATCATCAGAAACAAAGCTATTCAGCTCTATTATCTTAGGCAGTTTGCAGAAAGAATTTCACTAAACTTAATGTTATGCCTTCCATTGTGATAGAAATCATAGAATAAAGGTCCATTTTAAGACGGTTTCTGGATATTAAGACAAAACATCAGAAATGAACTCTGGTGCCCACATCTTTGCCTACCCTAAACCACAATATATGGCCAAAAAGTCATTGAACCATATATAATGATAGGGTTTATTTCTGGAAATGATGGTGGGCATAGATATTATAGATATGATAGAGATAACAGAAATAGATAGTCAACAGAGATCTATTCCTCTATACCAATGAGGGAAATAAAAAACCATGCCATTGGTGAGTAAATACTTTTAAAGAATTCTTAACAGACTGAAGGAAGATGGGATTGAGAGAGGAAAAAGCAACCAAAAATCTACAAGAACATGTACACTGAAGTATAAGTGCCTCTGGGAATGTTTCACCCTTGAGGCAACAGAGACAAGGAGTGGAAGAAGGCCTGTGGCAATCAGAGTCATTATTTGAAAAAATTCATTCAGAGCACCTGGGCATCCTGGCTGTTATCCCTCCACAGCTTGTCATAAGTAGGTTGCAGCATATATTTAACCCCCCGCCCCAGGCTAAAGCAGAAAGTCTGGGTACTCAGGGAAGGGAAGAAGAAAGGCAGCAGAGGGAGTTGGTGACATCAAGAAGGAAGAGGGAAACACTTCACCCAGAAGATAAGCTCCTGGCACACTTGTCCCAATCCTACATCTTGCCCCTCCTCCACAATCATCTGAAATTAGGACCTTTAAGAAAAATCAACATGTATGAATAAACAAAGAGAAATTCACAAACATAACACAAAGATGAGTGCAGATAAGGAAGAATCACCAGATAGTTAAGTTCGACCAACATCATTACACACCAAATGAAATCAACCGAAGAACTAACACTTGAGAAAAGAGAGTTAAAAGTCAAAAAAAACAATACCTGTTACTGATTCTCATAGAGATCAAAAAAGCTATACGAGCCATTAAAAAAACACAAATAGTTACCTAGTAAATGAGTGATGTTAAAAATTTTAAACACACTGAAATGTATGGAGTAAATTGCAGAATGGACATAACAAAGTAGGGGAGAAGCAACAGAACAATAAGTCAAAGAATTATCCTAGAATAATCACTAAAAGACAAAGAGACTAAAATCATTAAATAAAAGTAAAGATACATTGAAACTTGTCAAGGAGGCCAACATCTACTTAAAACAGTTCTAAAGAGACCAGAAAGTGTGTGTGTGTCGGGGGGGGGGGGGAGGATAAAAAGAAATAAAAAGTAGCAGAAGAAATCTTTCTAGAACTAAAAAGATAAAAAGACCCCATTACTGAGTAGACTCATTCTCCAAGGTAATGAAAAAATAGCTATCCTTAGCACACTTTGGAAAAAGTTCAGAAAGATAATTAGAAAATCACAAAATGGTTTTGAAGAAAATACTGCCCACAAAGCCAAAATAATCAGGTTGACAACAGCCTTCCCATTGACAACACTAGGTGCTAGAAAAGAATTAAGTAATCCACAAAGTTCAGAAAAACATTATTTTATCCAAAATCTTATGTCCAATCAAACTATCACTCAAACGTAAGAACAAATGAAATGTATGTACTCTTTACAGAAACTCTAAAATTTAAGAAAAGTTATAGAAAGTCATATTCCATTAAAACAGAAGTATAGATTCGGAGACACAGGACATTCATAGTTAAATTCTTTTTTTAATATTTATTTGTTTTTAAGAGAGAGAGAGAAAGAACATGAATGGGAGGAGCAGAGAGGGAGACACAATCTGAAGCAGGCTCCAGGCTCTGAGCTGCCAGCCCAGAGTCCAACACGTGCTCGAACTCATGAACCACGAGATCATGACCAGAGCCGAAGTAGTAAACTTAACCAACTGAGCTAGGACATTTATAGTTAAGTGTGAATAATTACATATTCATAATGTAAAGAAATAATCTGAAATCAAAAGCTTGAATGATCTCAACATAGGAAATGGTGGGGAAGAGAGAGATAAACACAGGCTAAGATTCTGTCATCTTCAGGGGAGCAAAACATATTGATTAATGCTAAACAATGACAAAAAAAAAGTTTAAATATGTGTATTAAAAATGTAGAATTCTAGAAATAGAAGGAAATTAAATTTAAAAAATAATCCAATCACTCTCACATTAGACAGAGACAGGAAAGAAGGAGGGAGAGAGTAGAGAAAAGAGTAAAGAAAAAATGATCGATAACAAATAAAGATAGCTAAGGTCAAGTCCAAGCACAGCCATAATCACACATGTCTGAGCTACTGAATTCTTCTATTAAAAAAGAAACTCAGAAGGGTAGGGGAAAAAAACACAATATACATGGTTTATAGGAAGTACACATAAAACAAACATATAAAAATTTAGAATATAAAGGAATAACAATTAACTTGAAATTAGAACACAAATGAATGAGGTAAAATACCAGCAGTACATATAAAGAAAAAAAGGTTTATTATCCCTAGAACATGTTAATCAGAAAAGGAGAGAAAAGAAAAAGAGAAACTAACAAATAGAAAATGGGCAAAGTATGTGAAAGTATGTCTGAAAGTACTCATAAGGAAATGTGATCAACCTTACTCCTAATCACGATTATACAAAATTTAAAATGCGACATGACTTTCACCTATCACATTGTTAAAGTGAAAAAGTCTGCCAAATAAAAACAGTAAACAACCTAAATGCTCATCAAGTAGGGAGCTATTAAGTTATAGCACGTCTATATTACGAAATCGTACAGAGTATCTTAAAAAAGGTGTTGTACATCTCTACATAGTGAACATGGTAAAAATCTCCAAAAAACACCTGTGAGGCCAAAAATCAAATTTTAGAAGATAGTTTAATCTCATGAGTTTCAACCAAGGAGAAGAAAATCTTTGTGTGTGTGGGGGTGCGCATGCCTGTGTGTGTACAAATATAAATTTAAAAAGGGCTATAAGAATACATACTAACTGGTAAAAATAGTTCCTTCTGTAGAAGAAAGTAGGACAGTGTGGATGGAATAGGGCTAGGAAAATGGAAGACTTTTATTTTTTATCCTATACCTCAGAATTATTTTCACGTTTGCTGACAAGAATGTATTACATTACATCTGTAATTACACAGGGATATATTATGTAAAACTGTGGTAGAAGTCATCTTATTCCTTTCTCTTATTTCTTTCACAAACACTTACTGAACACCTATTATGTTCAGGTTCTGTGGACGTTCAGACTTTCTCACACATAAGGAGTGCAAAAATGAGTCACCCTCCCAAGTGAGGGAAATTTAGATTTTATATGCATTCAAACAAGTTTGTTGCAATGGGGGTGAGTGCAAAGTGATGTGGAAGCTAGTTGTAGACAGAAGGAGATACAAGAGCGAGATTACGAGGTTATAGGTAAAGTCGGCAGTGGCATTATTCCAACACATATTTTGAGTTAAAAATAGCTTCTCTCTTAAGACAAACACACTCACACATATATGTGATGCAACTCTCAATTTTGATGTTTCTTTGTTCTTTTACTCAAATGATCACAAATCAGAAGAGCTAGAAAACAGGGCTAAGGTATGCTAACTCCTGATTGTGACAAAACCTTGTCCACATGTAAGTTTGTTATCTTCTTCACTGAAATATGTGGGGTTTTTTTTTTTAGTCTTCCTATAACTTCCTTTCCCCACTTAAAGATCCACTTACATGCTCACCGCCTGCACTATGATGCGGGTAGTCATTTGGAGAAAAGTAGTATGTAAGTGAAAGTGGCATCCCGCATTTCATCCAGGGTTCTTAGGTACCCAGTTGTTACATCTGGGAAAGGGATCGAGTTGCAAAGGAAAGAATGCAGAGTACTTAATGTGTGGCAACAAGGTCAGCTAAAGCCATAGAGACTACAAGTGGCAATCAGAAAATAATACAGTAGAATATATACCTTTGTTTGGTTCCTAAGGCTCTAATACTGTGCTGAAGTTACATGATCTTGCATTTATACACTATTTGGGTTTAAAGTTGGTATATTATAATGAATAATTTAATAAAGCTACAGCCTACATGCAAAGGGAGAAAAAAAAACAAAATGTAATTATAACCTTGTGAAATGCCTTCCACAACAGCAAGAAGTCTTAAGGGCAAGTGAATTTAATAGATTCAATGACTAGCATATCATCATAATTCAAATTTGATTTTCTTTCTTCTGCTTTTCCAGTCTGAAAAATATTGCCTTTATTTCATTAAATATCATAAATGTTGAATTCTGATGGTAGAATAATACTATAAATTTGAGTTGAGGATTTACTTTTATCATTAGTCTTTATATATCAATGGATTTTTATTTCCCTCCAAATTAAGATCTTCCACTATCTATAGCTGACTATGTAAAAGGGGCCTCTAAAAATTATAAATTTAATAAAGGTATATAATTATTACCTGGTACAGTCCAGCAACTGGGTGTTTGGGGTACTTACTTTCACTGAATAAGGAATCAAGCAAGCCCTGTTTGTTTCAACCTATTTGAAAAATCTTTTAAAAGTCTATCCATCTGTCCTTCTTAAAAACTGGAATTAAATTTCTTGCCAATTAAGAGTAATATTCCTTAAATGTTCCATGGCTAGAAAAACCACAGTTGGCAAGATTAGGGCTCATTTAAAAAATAGGGAGTTAGGATTAAACCATTAAGATTAATGTTGAATACACGTGTATGTATTTAAAAAAGAAAACAAACTCTTGAAAGTAAATGTAATGTCAGATACCTCCTTTCATAAATTACTTTCTTATGTAATTCAAGAAACATTCCTGAGGAACAGATTCTCTCCTAAAAACTATACCTCTTTTACAATCCTCCCATCTAGCACCTAATGACCTGAAATTTAAAATCTTTTGCACTTTGCATTCTTCCCTGATTCCGTTTTTACAATCTCAACAACATGCTTTATAACCACTTGACCTTTTAACAGACTCTCCAACTGCCCAAAGGATGCAGAATGATGTACGAAAAAGCAAATTTGGCATTTATTTCCATTTCCATTTCAAGCCTACACAGATGGGAGCTCAATTTCAGTCAGGGATTTCAGCCTCTCCTTTTCCTAGAGTCATAAAAAAATTGAAAAGCATTCAAAGGGGCACCTGGCTTCTGGTGTATCCTTCATCCACATTGGCATACTCGGACATAGCCACATCTCCATTCATTGTGAGACTATGGGTCCACTGAAACAAAATGCTACTCTGCCAACTTTGGAGGTACAGACAGGAACCATAAGCCCAGGAATGCAGCTCTAGAAACTAGAAAAAGCAAAGAAACAGAACCTCCTCTGGAGGAAGCACAGTGCTGCCAACACCTTGGTTTCAGCACAGTGAAACTGCTTTTGGACTTCTGGCCTCTAGAATAAACAAAATTGATGACGGTGTCCTTCGCTGATATCCAACTGTCTTCAAAATGACAACGAATACATTTCAGTATCTGGACAGGAAAGAACTAGGTGTGCACAGGGGAGGAAGACATGGAAGATGATTACAGAAGCTTTTCCTAGATCCTTCCTTGTTCCAGAGCCCACAGGTTCTTCACGTGGTATCCCAGACACATGGAAAATTATGAGCTTGGAATATGGGAAACTCTTGGTGCTCCCAGGCACCTAGAAAGATTCTGCTGCTCTAGAGCTTGGTATACCACAGAAAATTCTGAGAGGCTCTCTCTGCATCATCTGCCTACAGAGACAACCATATATATTTCTTCTGCTCTCTTGTCAGCTGGGGATGGGGAAGTATATGTTTTCCCACCTTTGCAGATCCCACTCTGGGATTGGGTGCAATTTTTCTCAGATCTTCAAATCCCTCTGGGCGTTTTATCATTTTCCTCCACTTAGGTTTTTCCTGGATGGTGTGGGCAAGGACCCTCTCAGGAACGTACTACCCTATCAACTCTCTTCGCTACTACTATGAACTTTCCCCTACCAAGGAATCTTCTCTAGTCTTTAACATGGGAAACCTTGCCCTCTGTCTTCAGAGATTTTTCCAGAATCTTTTTTCTTACACCCATTAAGCAGGCAAGACGGTCTTCTGCTCTTTCCTTTGTCATGGGAAATTCATAGCATAGCCTTCAGGCTTTTGTTTCCAAAAAACCTCAGCCCACTGAGGGAAAAAAAAATTTAAAGTGAAAAGAATTTCTCCTGAAACAAAAATGTATTCTTGGGGTTTCTGAAAAGGGTTTCATTCATATTTATTCAGCTATACTAAGAGTCCCCCAAGCAATGCAGATCTGTATTCCGCAGAGTCTCACAGATAGGGAAGCACAGTCTAGAGGTAAATATCCAGATATCCTAGGGTTTCTTTCCATCACACCAAAGTTCCTAGTGGCCTAAGAATGGCAGGAAGGGACCTGAGAGGTGGGCCTGGTATGAAATGTAGAGAAGTAGGTAGCAAGTAGATCATTTGGTTTAAATGCCTATGGAAGATAAAGAGTGTAGCAGGATATTGGAAGGGCTCAAGATAGTGATCTGGGCTGGAGAAGGTCTCATATTTGTCAGCCTGCTCTTCAAGAATTTAGGTGGATGAGGTTCCCAGGGAATGAAAAGAGTCACAACAAGAGAACAGAGGCACACTAAGTTTCAACAGGAAAAGGGAAAGAGGAATTCTGGAAAGGGAATGAGATTGGTGAGGTGAGGAGAAAGGGAAGCCCAGAGGCAAGGTACAGAGGCTTTCAATAAGGAGGAGTCATTGACGTGCTTGAATGCAGGAGCCTTTTCAGTAGAGTGCTGGCACAGAGCAAATCAAACTGTAATGCATTGTGATGCATTAGTGTCATCTGAGAATATGTTTCTAGAGCTACAATATATCTAGATTAGAGGAAAAATAGGAGGTCATTTAGGAATTACCTTACCAAATATGGCTTCCCTGTCACTGAAGGCCAACAACTATTCTCTTTCACCTTCGTCATCCATTTTTTCATCCGTTCATTAGTTGATTCATTCAGTCAATCAGTCAATGGGTCAAACACTCATTGATCTTTCATGTTTCTTTAAGGTAGGTATATGTTCTAAGCATGTGCTCAGCATTTGAGTTTTAAAATGTATAGGACTTGGGGCACTTGGGTGGCTCAGTCAGTTAAGTGTCCAACATCGGCTCAGGACATGATCTCACGTTCCATGAGTTAAGCCCCGCGTCGTCGGGCTCTGTGCTGACAGCTCAGAGCCTGGAGCCTGCTTCAGACTCTATGTCTCCCTCTCTCTCTGCCCCTCCTCCACTCACACTCTGTCTCCGTCTCTCAAAAATGAATAAACATTAGTAAAAACCTAAAAAAAATAAAATGTATGAGACTTCTCCTCAAAGAGACTATAGAAAAATAAATATGAAAAATATAGAAATAACACTGTAAGCATATCGACACACACATAATGCCAAAGGGTACCTCAAGAAAGAAAGACTCCACTTGGAGGAGTTATTAACATTTGAACAATCTGCAACTAGAATCATCTACTGTATTCACTAATCCTTTGATTCACTTCTTCTAACCAATATGTAGTAAGACTACCATGCTTAAGGCATTTCGTTGGAGCTAGGATTACAGTAGTAAGACAGGGCCTTATCTTCACAGCTTATGAGCAAAGCAGTCTCAGAACATAAACTTGGTGGTTTCTACCTCCCCTGGGGCAAACAGGTAACTATTTGTTTAAAAGTTTGCTTCTTTTCAAAATATGAACATCATATAAGATTGAATGGAAAGGATGCTCAAGAGACTTGTTTATTAGTGGAGTACATGATTGTTAATATAGAGATTTGCCATTTATTTTGGTTGTCCAGAGACTTTTATTATTCAGGCCCACACTCTCAGTTGTCTTACAGAGAGAGAGGATGTTTGGACACTCAAAGAGTCTCTACTCCACAGGCCATTCTAATTGCTCCATAGCCAGAAAGGCAGGAGCAGTAACATCATCTATCTCTAACTCATAGAATCCAAGCAAATGCAAAAATGAGGCAGAGATACTGACTTCATGAAATTTATCAGAGACATGAGGAAAAAGAAATCTATGAAGCAGAAATATATATTTTAAGTTGCTTGTAATATTTTCTCAGCATTTTAAAGATGTTATCTCACCATCTTCTGGCTTCCATTTATTGCCATTAGCAAACCAGCTGTCAAATCAGTTGTCGACCTACCCATGAAGGATAGCACAATTGCTCTTAAGTTTTCCTTGGTATTTTGTTGTTGTTCAGCTTGTTTAAGTGTGGACTTCACTTTATGATCCACTGGACTTCTTGAATCTGAGAACTTTCCATCAATTCTTTAAAATTTTCAGCAATTATCTCTTAAAATGGAGCGAATAATCATGGGAATAAAAGGTACACCAAAGGGAATACAGTCAATGGTATTGTAATGGCATTGTATGGTGACAGATGGCAGCTACACTTGTGGTGAACATAGCATAACATACAGAGATATGTAGAATCATTATGTTACACACCAAAAACTAATCTAACAATGCATGTCAACTATATTCAACAAAAAAAAATTTTTTTAAACATTGCCTCTCTGGGTGTCTGGGTGGCTTGGTTGAATGCCTGACTCTTGATTTCGGCTCAGGTCATAATCCCAAAGTTGTGGAATTGAGCCCTGCATCAGGCTCCATGCTGAGTGTGGAGCCTGTTTGGGATTCTCTTTCTCTCTCCCTCTACCCCTCTCCCCTGCTCATACTCTCTCCCTTTCTCTCTCTAAAATAATATATATATATATTGCCTCTCTACCATTCTCCTAGATGTCAGTTTGATTTTTTATCTTATTCTCCATTCTCTGAATCCCTCATTCATACTTTGTATCATTTTATCTTTCTGTTCTGCATTCCATATAGTATCTTCCTTCGACGCTACTTCTGGATAACTAATTATCTTTTTAGCACTGTCTAACCCAGAGATCAGCAAATTTGGCCCAAACCTGACCCACAACCTGTATTTATACAGTCTGAGGGCTAAGAATGGTTTTTACATGTTTAACAGATTACAAAAATCAAAATACAAACGAAAAAGAAGATTGTGAGACAAAGAACAATGGCAAGAAAAAAAGAATAGGAGACGAGGGAAAAGAAAAAAAAGTCTGGCCCTTTACAGAAAAGGTTTGCTGCCCCCTGATTAATCTGCTCTTGAAACTTTCCACAGAATATTTAATTTTGCTTGTATCTATTTGGTTCATTTTCAAGTTGACTATTATTTGCTTTAACTCTTGCTTCTGATTCATATTGTTGGCTCGCTTTTGTGTGTCTTCAATATTTTTTTATTATTACATATCTTAAAATTCTAATATCTAAAGACTTTGGATCTAGTTCTTCTGCTTATTGTCTCTGCTGACTCTCACTCTTGGTGTCCATTTGTTCTTCCTCATCACTTTGTTACTTTTCTATTGTGAGCCCATAATTATTAGTACTCTATCTCAGGCAAGTCTTTTAGAACTGGACGGCAGCTGTTTTCCTTCAGAGAGGATATTGTTTGTTTCTGCAGGCAATTAGAGGCGCTACCTACCTAGGTACACTTTAAAAACTAATTCTCAGCTTACACTTTTTATTTCAAGTAAATGATATGAATTCAGGCTCCAAATTGATGGCTTTTGGCCACAAATGCTCCACAAAGGATTTTTTTTCTTCTCCACCTAAAATCAAAATGGAGACAATCAATTTTCTTGCACTCTGCAGTTGTGGAGTACCTTTCTTTCTATTTCATTTCCCTGAAGGGTGTAGGTTTTCTAGATCACATAAGACTTCAGATGGGAAGGAATGGTAGCCTTTCATTCTACTTATCACCTCTTGGATGTCTCAGAGCTTTCTCTTTGCCATCCCCACTCTCAGGCAGCCACTGAAGCTCTAGGCTTCCCATTATCAGTAGATATCTCTGATCAACAGATGTTTCTGGCACCCAGTGACTTCAGTGCTCACTAACTTTCCTAGACTTCTGATCTTGCTTCTTAGGGCATCTATTTAAAAGAGGCCCTAAGGGGCACCTGGGTGGCTCCGTTGGTTGAGCATCTGACTTTGGCTCAGGTCATGATCTTATAGCTCATCAGTTTGAGCTTAGAGCCTGGAGCCTGTTTCAGAGTCTGTGTCTCCCTCTTGCTCTACCCCTCCCCGACTCACACTCTCTCTCTCTCTCAAAAATAAATAAACATTAAAAAATATTTTATTTTAAAATAACTAAAAAATAAAAGAGAACCTAAAACTATATTATCTGGCACTTTTAGGTATTTTAGGTATTTTATGGTGGAAGGTTTTCATGATTCTAGCTTATTATATTTGCCACTAAGTGAATCTTACAAATACATTTATAATAAATTAGTTTTTTTTTAATTTTTTGACCTTTATTTATTTTTGACAGACAGAGAGACAGCGCGTGAGCAGGGGAAGGGCAGAGAGAGAGAGAGACAGAGGATCTGAAGCAGGCTCCGGCTCCGAGGTGGGGCTCGAACCTACAGACCGTGAAATCATGACCTGAGCTGAAGTTGGCCACTTAACTGACTGAGCCACCCAGGTGCCCCTAAATTAGTTTTTTAATTTATTAAAGTATCCATGGCTTTAGAACTTTCCAAACCATATATGTATATACACATACATACAAATATATAGCATGTTTGTATATATTTATGTAATATATGTGTGTGTGTATACACACATGTGCATATATGTGTGTATATGTGTGTTAATATATACATATCTGTGAATACCAGTATCTATAGAAACACATAGTCAACTGTGCTGATTTTGAAGCTTTTATCTCTCAGTTCTTAATCAAACCTGCTATATATACAGTGTTTATAATATAGGGGATATGCTTTTGCTAAATATATTTCTCCTTTACCAGTTTAGCTTCCTGTTATATTCCACCAACAGGGAACAGTCCAAGGTGGCATCTAAAAGGTTGGCGGAGGAAACAACATTTGCTAGCCATTCTTATCAGTGTTGTCCCAGAAGAGGCATTTAGTTTGTAATACAGCAGCTTCTTCTAGCTTCTTCTGGCACTCCCTGGAATGGACCATCACTCTGCCTCAGAAGTATTACACCATCAGGCCAGTGTCCCCCTCCTCAAAAGTCTGGGAACCAGCTCCACTGGGTCCCTTCAGAGCTTCTGAACAGGCAGAATTCCCTTTTCAGAAATCTGAATCCCAAACTGTGCTGCCTCTCCTCTGGGTTTATTGCTTCTAATAATTCCAATATCCTCACTCTGTTACCCCAGCTCTAGGAATGAGAGCTGCTTCCTGCAGTTCTTATATCTGTATTACCTCATGGTTGTCGTTTTGCTTTTTTCAGTCCTCCAACCCTTGTTTAACAATTTCCTATATTAAATTCTCTCTGTTAACATATCTGTTTCTGTTTCCCTGACCACAACATATCCATGAATAAGTGTTCAGTTAATACTTGCCTTTAGTAATTCCCAAATGACTATGAGACCACAGGAAGGATAATATTCAGCTGGCTTTTGACAGTATAGCTATACTAGTTGATTTCTTCCAACATCTGTTCTGATTAGTCAGTGTCAAAGCTATAATGGCTGTTACATATTTTGATATCAACCATGATTGTCACTGCAGAAACTGTGATAATCCTTTTGATATTTAGTATTGCTGATAACTGAGATTTAATCTGTATATAAGTCATTTAGCTGTAAATGTTACTGGCAGACAAAAACCTGCTATATTAGAGTTAAAGAATGACCAAGGCCATTCTGGCCTTGTTATCTTTAATTTGATACTATATCATACAGGCCAAAGGAAAGTACTTACTTAACCACCAGTCACTGTACTGCTTGCTTAATACCAATTTTATTTGAACATACACATCTCTTACTGCACCAAATATTGTTTCTGTGTTTCTAGCTC
Source organism: Paguma larvata (assembly GCA_030068075.1). NCBI lineage: Eukaryota > Metazoa > Chordata > Mammalia > Carnivora > Viverridae > Paguma > Paguma larvata. The sequence continues at coordinate 49,055,846 of CM057829.1, read as the reverse complement.
ATCAAATAAGCTCAATTGCATCCATGTCCCAATAAATATATACACCCCTTTGTGGCACTGATAAAGCCAGAGGGGAATGCTGGAGAAAACAGTATGGGAAGTAGGGAAATGTGAATAAAATATATTCCCTTGGTCAGAGAGATCACACTCAGTTGAATGTATCTAGTTGTTTAAGATGGCACTTCGTGGGTTCATACCAGTCAAGACTTCCCTGAGCTCTGTCATTTACCAGACCAAATTTGTGAAACCTTACATTTGTCAACGGAAAAATCTTCCAAAAGAAATAACTGACACAGCCTCCTATAGACTCAATATATCTACAGAATATATTTGCTTTAGTTCCAAATCAGTGCACAAAGTTTCACACTAACATCTGAAAGCCAGTTATAGCACAGACATATAAGCAGTTGTAAAAAATGTTGCTGACTCCAATGTGGTAAGGATGGGTTCTAGGTAGGTGAAATAATATTTGGGAGCCATTTTATTGCTAGGGGTCAATAATATCCTTGTAATGTGATACATAATATAATGGGCAACATGTATGAGCATATACGATATGCTTGTTCTAAGTGCTTCACGTGCTTTAACTTATTTTAACCTGCAGGGTAATCTTGTTATTGTCTTCACTGTAGGAATAAGAGACAGAGGTACAGAAAGATCCACAATCTGCATAAAATTGCACAGCTTATAACTGGTAGACACAGAATTTGTATCGATACATTCTGACTCCAGCATTCATGTACTCAAACCACTGCACCATGCTGCTTGGGAGATAACCACTAAGTTTCACATGTAGCAATTAACACCCCCTCTGCAATTTCAAAGTTCCAAGAATTCATTAAGATTCTTAACACTAAACTTTATACATGAGAAAAATCAAATTCCAATGCTAAAACATTCTTACTCATATCTAAAAGCAAAATATACCTGCACCTTTACATAGAGTTAATAAAGAATCCTTTATTCATGTAGCATCAGTGAAATTTTTGATAATATCAATTTACTAATCAGTAACATATGGATTAACGTTACCTGGAAATACATCTAAGGTTACCTACTTTTTTTTTTCTTTAAAGAAAACACATCTGGTAGTTCTCTATGCCAAGAAAGTTTGGAAAATATTTTGCACTGTTCTAAATACTCAAAAACAATTCCATATCTCATCCTACCTCACAGGTGTTTGATCTGAAAGAAGCAGAGAGAACACTGCTATGATAACACAGGAATTTTTTTACAATACAAAGGACCTAACATAGACAGAATGTTAGAACACTGAGAGGAAACTTAAAAAAAAAAAAAACAGGAGAGATTTTATGTGAGTTGTTTCACCACATTTGAGTATGTTTTATAGGGAGGAGACAAATATTGTGGTATAAATCATCTGTCAATGAGCTAATGTCTTTTAATAGCAAATTATTAAAAGGTGCTTTTATTGCACAGCTTGTAACTGGTAGACACAGCTGAAATTACCACTTGAAATTAACTGCTTTGTTTCCATTATCCTTATTTGATGGTTTCTATGATTACAGAGGCTCTCAAAATATATTTAGTTTGTCAAAGTGATAACTTTTTTTCTTAAGTTCTGATTTAGCTTCAAGGAGATAAACTCTGTTGAGAACATACTGATTTATCTTTTGGCAATCCATAAAGGGACAACATTATTTTAAGCGGTCTTTTGATATAGTAGTATTTCATAATGAGAATTAAACAAATAAACAGTAAGAGGGAGTAGAGAGTAGAAGTGTCATCAGAGGCAGGGGGATATGGTGGCTAAGAGCCTGTGCTATAGAGTCAGCTAGAAACACACGTAAACACTGGCTCCACTACTATGTGAATCCTCAGTAGCTTTACAAATACTATGTTCATCATGTTTAGGGACTGTGTTTAGCAATGTGTGTATATGGCAGGTACTCAATGAAAACACTCAAGAGTTGAGTTGTGCAACCTCATTCTGTGATATACATTTTATTATAGGTGTCCCCACTTTTTGAAAGTTTGCATTATGCCACTTTGCTTTTACAAAAGACTTATATTAGTATCTGTTTTCCCTAGACAAAAGAAACCTGAATTAAACTTTCGCTTTCACAGAAAAAGCCAAAAAGCAAAACTAGTGTGTTCAGCATTTGTCTTTGTTTGTTTTTTTAGATGTTTATTTATTTTTTGAGACAGAGAGAGACAGAGAGAGAGAGAGAGAGAGAGAGAGCATGAGCAGGGGAGGGGCAGAGACAGAGGGAGACACAGAATCCGAAGCAGGCTCCAGGCTCGGAGCTGTCAGAACAGAGCCTGACACAGGGCTCGAACTCACAGACTGTGAGATCATAACCTGAGCCAAAGTTGGATGCTTAACCGACTGAGCCACCCAGGCACCCCTAGCATTTGTTTTGCATCAAGCCTTACAGAGGCAGCAAGCACCATGAGCAGGAAGAGTGGCCCCATGAAGCTCCTTTCTGAGAAACCACACTCTGCCTCTCCGCATCAAGCCACCATAGCTTGAATTCTATCCGTGAGCATCTGTGCTTTGTTTCAATTTTATGTTGTGTATCTGTTAGCAATATGTATCCTAAGGTTTCAGAAAAGCCTAAGAGATGTTATTTTTTAGATCAGGGAATGCTCAAAAATTTTTCCATATAAAGTAATGGTAGTTGCTTTATGCCATTTCAGCTTATGAAACGTTTCATAGGAAACCTGTATATCTGGAACATTCACTCACCTTACCTACTGTGCCTCTAGAGAATGTCTACTCCTGCTTTCCTGAAGTCTTCTCTGACAATCCTCCAAACCTTCATTCTCTATTTTGTATAATCCCTTCCACCCCTATCATTGAAGAACACCTGGCCTGGACCTTTGTTAAAATACCATTGAAAATGCCTGGTTTTCTTTATTTGTACATTTGTTTTTCCTAACTAAAGCAGGAGGTCCTTAAGGGTCAAGACTGGTCATCTTTATATCACTAGCTCTTAGCTTAGGGTCAGGCATTTCGTCAGTATTTGCTAAATAAATGAATAAGTGACAGTGAATGAATAAATAACTAAGTTAGAGGCTTGCTTATTTTTTTTAAATTACTTCGATATTCAAATTGGAATGTGGAATTTGTAAAAAACCAGAGCAGAGGGCTTGACTGAAAATACTTGGAGGGGCGCCTGGGTGGCTCATTTGGTTGAATCTCTGACTCTTGATTTTGGCACAGGAAATGATCCCTGGGTTGCGGGATTATACCCCCTATTGGGCTCCTCACTGAGCATGGAGCCTGCTTGGGATTCTCTCTATCTCACTGCACATCTCCCTAGCTCATGCTCTCTCTCTCTTAAATAAAAATTGAAAAAAAATAAGAAAATATTTGGAGTAAAAGAAAAAAAATAAACATATTATATAGGCAATAACATCTAATACTAAGCCAATTAACCACCCATTTAACTATTATGACAACTAATACAGGAGAGAAGTGAAAAGGATTCCTCATTGAATCAGAAAAAATGACATTTCATAGACTAGGGTGAGAAAGACCCCACAAAAATTTATTTCTTTGCATTTAGGAAAAGGTCACACCTAAACCATTTTAGAGATGAATATTTATCCTCTTCTTAATTATCTCCAAAGAGGAAGTGTCATGAACATTAAATGAATTCTTTTGTATTTGCCAAAATCTTCTCTATGATTTTATTTATATAAATGATTAATGTCTATTATCAGTAGGGACTTAGAGAAAGAATAAAAAAGGAATGGATTATTCATTATTATGAGTATGTATTTCCAGTATCGGTACTTGAACTTTTATGGCTCTGGAGAACCCCTTTCCTCTTATGACCAGCTTAAATCGTGCTAGCTCTTTTTATGTTATGGCGTAAAGCTGCATTTCTATACATAATTTGAGATCTAGTTATGGGATTCACTAGCTTCTATTAGCTGTTGGAATTTTTGTGAAGTAGACCAAGGAATTATTGGGGAACTATTTTTTAATTACCTAATTTTACTTATTTACTCATTTACTTATTTAAGTTTAATCAATTCTAATTAAATATAAAGCAATGTTCTAATCCTCCGATTTCACACACACAAATAATTGTCAGCTTGAATCAGAAGTCCCTTATATATTCTTTGAGGGTATTAATGGGGTCAGGGCAAGCAGGAAAGAGTAATAAGTTCTGTCTAGGTGATTAGATACTTCAAAGTCCGTGAGAGACCTAAAGAAAATTTTCCTAACTTGTATTAAAGCTTTTTAAAATCCAGATAGAATTTGTATATCATAGAACTTACTTTTATTTTGAGATTTTTTCCAGTTTTATTGACAAATTATTTGTTGAGAAATAATAACAACATTTGTCATTGTATAAGTTTAAAGTATACAAGATGATGATTTGATTTACATGTATTGGGAAAGATTATCAAAATAAGTTCAGCTAACATCCATCTTTTCATATAGATAATATAAAAAATATAAAAAGAAAATAAATCATCTCATGATGAGAATACTTAGAATTTACTCTCTTAACATCTTTCCTATACATCACATAGCAGTGTTGGCTATAGTCATAATGTAGAATGCCAACATTTAAAATGTATGATTCGGTGGGCTTTAATATATTCACAAGTTTGTGCAACTATCACCACTATCTAATTATAGATCATTTTCATCATCCCAAAGAAAAAAACCCCATACTCTTTTGCGGTCATCCCTATTTCATGTCTCCTCAATCCCTGGTAATTACTAATCTACTTCTGTTTGTATGAATTTGCCTATTATGGGATTTTCATATAAATGGAGTAATACAATTTGTAGGCTTTTGTATTCAGTTTGTTTCATTTTAGCATAATGTTTTCAAGGTTCATCCATATGCATGTATTAGTCATTTAGTACTTTTTATAGCTGAATAATATTCTACTGTATGGACATATTAATTTTTTATCCATTTAGCAGTTGGTAAACATTTACATTGTTTCCATTTTGTGGGTATCATAAATAATGCTGCTATGAACGTTATTACAAAGCTTTTGTACCAGCATATGTTTCCAATTCTCTTCCATATACACCTAATAGTGAAACTGTTGAGTCATTTAGTAATTCTATATTTCACATTTTGTAAAACTGCTTGTTTTCCTAAGTGGCTGAACCATTTTATTTTTGTACCAGTAATGTATGAGGGTTCCAATTACTCCATCTCTTTGGCAACATTTGTTATTTTACATTTCTAAGAATTATACCCATCCTGGTGAGTGTGAAGGGAAAGCATTTTAAAACAATATTTTTCTTATTTCTACATTATTAAATCAGAAGGAAAAAATTCTCAGTTATTACATAGATATAGAATATTCATCACTTTCTAATACACATGAAAAATTCAATAAAAACTGTATACTTGAAATGGAAGAGGAAAAATAACAACTGACACCACAAAAATACAAGGGTTATAAAAGAATATTATAAAAATTATATGCCAACAAATTGGACAACTTAGAAGGAATGGATAAATTCCTAGAAACATATAATCTTCCAAAACTGAATCAGGAAGAAATAGAAAATTGGAACAGACCTATTACTAGAAATGAAAATGAATTAGTAATAAAAAAAAAAAACTCCAACTACAAACATCCAAAATCAGATGGCTTCACAGGCAAATTCTACCAAATTTTTAAAGATGAGTTATATCTATCCTTCTCAAACTATTCCGAAAACTAGAAGAGGAAAGAAAGTCTCCACATTCATCCTATGAGGCCATCAGCAACCTAATACCAAAATCAGATAGACAATATAAAAAGAGAAAGAAAGAAAAAAAATAGGCCAATATCGCTGATGACCATAGATGCACAAATTATTAACAAAAGATTAGCAAACCAAATCCAAGGATATATTTAAAAAATCATTCAACAGGAGCAAGTGGGATTAAATCCAGAGATGTAAGGGTGGTTCAATATTTGCAAATAAATCAACATGACACATCACAACAAAAGAAAGAATAAAACCTACATGATCACTTCAATAGATGCAGAAAAAGCATTTGAAAAAGTACAGCAGTCATTCATGGTAAAAACTCTCAATAGAGTAAGTTTAAATGGAACATACCTCACCATAATAAAGGGCATATATGAAAAACCAGAGCTAACATCATACTCAGTGGTGAAAAACTGAGAGCAATAATTTAGGAATAAGACAAGGATGTCCACTCTCACCGCTTTCACTTAACATAGTACTGGAAGTCTTCGACACAGCAATCAGACAAGAAAAAGAAATAAAAGGCATCCAAACTGAGTAAGGAAGAAGTAAAACTTCCACTATTTGCAGGTGACATGATACTATAAACATAGAAAACCCTAAAGACCACCAAAAAACTTTGAGAGTTGATAAATAAATCCAGTAAAGTTGCAGGATACAAAACTAGTATACAGATATCTGTTGCATTTCTATACACTAATAATGAAGTAGCAGAACGAGAAATCAAGAAAACAATCACATTTACAATTGCACCAAAAATAATAAAATACTCAGGCATAAATTTAAACAAGGAGGAAAAAGATCTATACTCAGAAAACTATAAAACATTGATGAAAGAAACTGAAGATGACACAATGAAATGTTAGGATATCCCATGATCATGGACTGGAAAAACTAATATTGTTATAATATCCATACTAGCCAAAGTAATCTACATTTAATGTAACCCCTATCAAATACCAAGAACATTCTTCACAAAACTAGAATAATCCTAAAACTTGTATGGAATCACACGCACACACACACACATGCACACGCACGCACATACACACAAACCTGAATAGCCAAAGCAATTGTGAAAAAGAACAAAACTAAAGGTATCACGACTCCAGATTTCAAAATATACTATGAAGCTGTAGTAATCAAACCAGCAGGATACTGGGATACTGGAACAAAAACAAACACATTGATCCACAGAACAGAATAGAGAGTCCAGAAATAAACCTACACTTATGTGGTCAATGAGTCTATGAAAAAGGAGGAAAGAATATGCAATAGGAAAAAGATAGTCTCTCCAACTAATGCTGTTGGGAAAACTGAACAGTTACATGAAAAAGAATTAAACTGGACTATTTTCTTATACTGTACACAAAAAATAACTCAAAATTAATTAGAGACCTAATGTGAGGCCTGAAATCATAAAATTTCTGGAAGAAAACATAGGTAGAAATTTCTTTGACATTGGCCATAGAAACATTTTTCTCGATATGTCTCCTCTGGGAAGGGAAACAAAAGCAAAAATAAACTAGTGGGACCACACCAAAATAAAAAAGCTTTTGCACACCAAAGGAAATAATCAATAAAACTAAAACACAACCCACTGAATGTGATAAAATATTTACAAATGATATTTTATTTGTAATGGGTTAATAGCCAAAATATATAAAGAACTCATACACATCAACAAAAAACAAGTGATCCAATTACAAATGAGCAGAGGACCTGAACAGACATTTTCCTAAAACCATACAGATGGCCAACAGACACATAAAATGATGCTCAACATTACTAATCACCAGGGAAATGCAAATGAAAACCACAATGAGATATCACTTCACACCTGTTAAAATGGCTAAAATCAGAAACACAAGAAACATGGAGTACCTAGGTGGTTCAGTTGGTTAAGCATGTAACTCTTAACTTCAGCTCAGGTCATCATCTCACAGTTGATGAGTTTGAGCCCCATGTTGGGCTCTGTGCTGATAGTGTGGAGCTTGCTTGGGATTCTTTCTCTCTCCCTCCCTCTCTTTCAGTCCCTCCCTGCATGCTCTCTCACTCAAAATAAATAAATGTTAAAAAAAAAAAAAGGAAATACAAGAAACAACAAGTATTGCTGAGGATATGGAGAATAAGGAACCCTTGTGCACTGTTTGTAGGAATGCAAATTGCTGCAGCCACTGTAGAGAATGGTATGGAAGTTCCTGAAAAAATTAAAAATGGAATTACCATATTGATTCAGCAATTTACCCCTCAAAAACACAAACACTAAACACCTCATGTTTATTGGAGTATTTGCAACTAGCCAAGATATGGAAGCAACTCAAGGATGCATCCTTAGATGAATGGATAAAGAAGATATGGTATATATATGTATATATACACATATATATATGTATATATATGTGTGTGTATGTGTGTGTGTGTGTGTAAGTATATATATACTTACAATGGAATACACACACAATGGAATACACACACAATGGAATACTACTCAGCTATAAAAAAGAAAGAAATCTGCACAATATGAATGGACCTAGAGAGTATAATGCTGAGTGAAAACAGTCAGTCAGAGAAAGACAAATACATATGGTTTCACACATATGTGAAATTTAAGAAACAAAACAAATCCCACAAATAGATTTAAAAAAATAGGCCAACCCCCCAAAAGAAAAAAAGTAAAAAAGACTTAAACACAAAGAACAAACTGATGGTTGCCAGAAGAGAGGTGGGTGAACTAGGTAAAGGAGATTAAAAATACACTTATCTTAATAAGCACTGAGAAATGTATAGAATTGTTGAATCATTTTATTGTACACCTAAAACTAATATAACACTGTATGTTAATTATACTTGAATAAAAAAGTATAAAAAATAGACTATATACTTAAATACAGAGAACTCTTAAAGACAAAAAGTATAAATTAACACTCACTGATTATAATGCAACCCCCCAAAAAAGCCCAATAAAACCATAATAACAAGTTCTCATATAGAAAATGAATAGATCTTAGACATCTGACAATGAAAAGAGCAGATTTCCAAACAATTCATGGGTCATGAAATTGAAAAAGAATTTTGCAAAAAATAGAAATGAATCAGTATAAAATATAACATATAGCATAGATCAAGATGTATATGATGCAGCTAAAAAAGTCCTCACCTGAAAAGTCCATTAAAATCATGTAACTAGGGGCGCCTGGGTGGCTTAGTCGGTTAAGTGGCCAACTTCAGCTCAGGTCATGATCTTACGGTGTGTGAGTTCGAGCCCCACATTGGGCTCTGTGCTGATGGCTCAGAGCCTGGAGCCTGTTTCAGATTCTGTGTCTGCCTCTCTCTCTCTGCCCTTCCCCTGCTCATGCTCTGTCTCTCTGTCTCTCAAAAATAAATAAACGTTAAAAAAAAATCATGTAACTAATATACTTAACAGTGAACTGTTAGAAGTGTCCCCATTAAAGTCAATAACAACATAAGAGTGTGTGTGTGTGTGTGTGTGTGTGTGTGTGTGTGCACACACATGCGCACATGCAGGTAGCTTGTATAGGAAAAGATTAAACTTAGTTGTTTTGTTAATTATGTGACAGTTAACTAGGTAAGACAAAAATCAATTGAAAATCATTCTCATTATGATAGGAGAATTTAGCAAGGCTATGACACCAACTTAACACCAACTTAGGAATCTCAAAAACATTATGTGGAACAAAAGAAGCCAGATACTGTATACATTTATAAAAAGTCTAATAACAGACAAAACAACCTCTAGTGGTAGAAATCTAAATAAATGTTTGTCCCCAGGGATGGAATGATATCAGAAAAATTTGAAATGGAATAAAAATGTTGGCCATCCATATAAAAAATTAGATCTTTTCCTCATACCACAAAAAAAATAACCTCAGGTTAAAGACAAAACCAAAGTATTAATTAAAATTATAAGAAGAAAATACAGAAAAGTATTTATCATTTTAGAGTAGGGGATCTTTTTTTTTACCAAAGCTCAAAAGGCAAGATTCATTTGCTTACAAAATGATTATCAAATTTTAACAAATTAACATTAAAACTTTTGTACGATATAAGATATTATGAATAAATGTTTAAAAGAAAGTGATGGGGAAATATTTTCCATTTATATAACAAAGGAATAGTATCCACAATGTATAAAGAATTTCTACAAATCAGCAGAGAAAAAAATTAGTCTATCATATATATGGACAACATTTATGAGCAGGCAATTCATAGAAATAGTGATAAACATATGAAAGATTCTGTTTTAGTATTATCAATTGAAATTATGAGATACTACTTTTCATCTAGAAAAATGGCAAAATTAAAATGTTTTACAGTATGAAGCATTAGAGATGTAAAAGAATTAGTATTTTAACATTCTGTTGATGGGAGTACAAATTAGTATAGGTATTTTGGAGGTTAAATTGTTAGGACATCCTATAATTATGCATTCCATTTGACCCAGAGAATCAATTCCTTAGTATGCAACCTTGAAAATCATTGGCACTTGTACACAAAGAGACAGACATCAGGATTTTTAATCATCACAGATTATAATTTTAAAAATCTAAATGACATCAACACATAATGTGATATATTTATATAACAAAATGCTATACCACAGTCTAAAGGGATGGATTAGATCAATATTGATATCAACACTGATATCGAACCATGATTGAGTAGTAAAACCAAGCTGAGGAGGACTATATGTACAAAATCATTTATAAATAGACCTCCTCACACACACATCAATGCTGTATATTTTCAATGGGCTCAAACACAGGTATGTAAAATGACTAAACAGAGTAAAAGAAAAGTTCATCTGACACATGCCATTGCCTCTAGGAATGCTAACAGAAAACCATAATGTGGTAAAGAGACGATCAAAGAAGACTTTAGTTTTATTTTTTAGGTTATAATTTCTTTAAAAATAGAATGTTTTCATAACTATGTGTGGTTTTAAAATATTAAGAAAAATTTTTTTTCTGGGTGGGAGAATATGGACACATATTATTTTCTTACTTTCCCCAAATAGAAGAGGAAGTAAGAGGAGTGAGAGGAAAGAGGAGAGAGAAGGGAAGGCAGTAAGCTAAGCATTTAAGTTACTAGAAGCTCTAGGGGAAGGAAAAGTGTTTTCTGATTGTTCTGTGTATCCCTTTACTGCCAGAGTGTCTCTATGATGTCAAGAGTCACCATGATCTGATACTATTAATGAGGACCAAACACCTTCACTGAGCCTCAATTTTGTCATCTGTAAAAAGAGGCAACACTTAGTTCATTTGTAAGACCCCTTCCAGATGGGCTATTTTATAGTTCTGTAAGGGTACAATATTTCTCCTTTATAGCTTGGAATGGGAAGCTCCTTCCTTCTCTTTCAAGTAGGAATGTAGCCCCAAGGCAAAAGGAAATTTAGATTCATCAGTCCCCTCCTTCTCTCCTACAACCAGTAATTATTGCTCTCGACAGTCATTATATATATAAGTAAAAAGATAAGAAAGATCCAGTATATTGTCTCCTCCCCCTTTTCTGGTTGCCTTAAAGAAGTGTCACCTATAGTGGACCATGATACGGTGAGAATGATTACCTTTTTCATAAGTGTCTTGACACAAGCTTATGATGTAGAGGAAGCCTGTGTTCCAAGGTTCCTCATCACCCAGTTCAAGTCACTACTTCCAACTCATTGATGCCCTCCATCTTCAAATGGCCAAACAAATCTCAAGGTCCAATTTACAGCCTACTCTAGGGAAAGTACTAGTGTGCCTTTGATGAAATATAATGTGTTACCTGTTGCCAGGCATATTTTAACATCACCATTGAATAAAACCACACATTAATGGCTTCAGTGACATGTAAGGAAGAATGCTGAAGCTTTTCAGAGCCCCCTGAAATTTCAACAATCAATACCCTTCTAGTTACTTTAAAGCTGGTTCTTGTCATTCTCACTGAAAAGGAAACTTCAGATGCCAATAAGTCAAGCCATCGCCTTCATATCTCACAAAGAACTGGGATTAAAATCTGAATTCATGACTTCTGAACTCTCAGTCTTGTTTCAGTAAGATACTCCGGACAAGTTTCTCTCTGATCTCTTCCATTTGCCTAGCCTATCTCTAAAACATCCCCTTTTCACTTTAACCCTCTTGTTATCATTAATTGATTCTAGATGTCTTGCTGTCCTTATCTGCACTGCCCTGACAGCTTTAACTGATGTGGTACTGTCTTCCTGGACAGCGTTTTAGTAACCCACACCAAGCTTACATGAAGTCTCAATGAAGATTTGTTAGTTTGTCTCTCTACCTTTCTCCTTTTGAAGAACTGCAGGCTAGATAGCTGCAATTATGATTGTCCCCAAGACTGCTTTGGCCCCCTACCACCCTGTTGAGGTTTAGTATTTTCTCTTGCACTTACTTGATTCCTTAATATGCTTCCTCAGAGTTTAATTCTCTGGTACTGCTGTATTCAGTTTTCTCATTTTTACTCTACTATGTACACATCATCACATGGGCAATAGTATTAAACCTCTTATTTTCCTACTTTCAATAAAATCTTACCTGTCCATAAGCAGATCTAACACAATTTCTCCTTCAATTACATTAGCCACGGTTGGTAACAAACAGAAAGTCACAGTTCTCCAATTCAGTGACTCCTTTGATCCTTCATGGGTCTTTAACCCAGCAGATGTCCAGGGAATCCAAGTCTCTTTGGAGTTCAACATTATGAGAGTTCAACTGACCTCAGCAGCTGCTTTTCCCTCACCTACCGTTTCGATGGCCTACAGCAGATGCCCCATAACGCTGTCTTTGTTTTATGTTTTTTTTTTCCTCTCTCTCAACCTCTTAAACCCAGAATCCTTTTTCCCTTTCCTACCTCTATATGCCTTGGCTACTTTGTAGAACATGTGACAATTTCAGAGAAATTATGTCAATCATATGGCTTCTACTATTGAGGGTTTTTGGGTTTTTGTTTTTGTTTTTGTTTTTTTTGAGGGAAAGGGGTGATGGTCAGAGAAGAAAGGCAAATCTCATCTTGTTATAATTACTGATATAATGCTCTTTATTCCAGACTATCCAATGTCAGTCAGAGCTGTTGCTCTGTGAGCCTACAGTTGATCTGCTTAGCATCTTACACATCTCAGGCAGAAGAGAAAAAACTTTGCTGAATTGTTGGAAGGCATTCCCCCTCCCTAACTTTCCTCAGGGAATGGAAGAGAATATAAAAGTATGTTCTATTTCTACCCATTTCTCAAGAACTACTCTACTTTTACCAACTCTCTACGTTCAAGAGATTTCAGTCTAATATGCTTTAATAACAGATAATAGGAAAATCAGGCATGTTAGCCCACATAGATTTCCTCTGTAATTAGAATCCAAGCAATATGTTGTAGAATGGAGTAGTCCAGGATTCAAGATACTGGAGTCAGAAATATTCCAGTTTGAATCCCATAATCGCCACTTACCACATGTTTCTAAGTAAGTCACATAAATACTGTGGGCTTCAGTTTCCTCCTCAGTAAATTGGTGATAATAGTAGCAAATTACCTCACTGGATTATTTTAGGGATTAAAAGATAAAATTGGTATAGAATGCTTAGCAAGGTTCCTAGGACACAGTAAGCACTTCATCAATATTACCTGTCCTTATTACATGCTCTGAAAATGTCAATTTATTTTAATATTAAAAATGTCACTTATGCCACTTGATTGCAAGGAATTTTTAAATCTCATCATCTTGAGATTATCTCCATTCACTATTTTTGAGGAAAATCAAGAGCTAGCTATGTTTTGAAAAACAAAACAAAAAAATATGAAACATCACTTTCTCAGGATCAAATTCTGCCGTAGGACATTCTACCACCAACTGAATCTTTATTGATTGTGATAATTTCCTGTTTAGCATCATAAAGTGAGAGAATTTTAGAACGGGAAGGTATCAACATCTAATTAATTATAGTACTTCGGAGTTTCATAAAAACTTTACAATATGTTTTATGAATGATTCCTCCTACATCCCCATGAGGGAGTCCAGCATTACTACCTATATTTCAAAGGAGAGCAAACTAAGGGTCAGAATGCTGGAAATGACACAAAACTCAGTTAGTACCGTCTCTGATGAGAGACCTGTTGAGTTTTCTAAATGCTACCATTCCCAATCAGTCTCCAGTCAGGAGACTTCTATACTCTCTTGTACTCTTGTAGAAAACCCACTACATTGCTAGAAATGCACACACACCATCATTTCAAGGGAGAGGTCACCAAGTTTCTATGTAATATGCTTCCTGGTGAACCAGGCTAAATGTTTCATAGAGCTACCCTATGATCCAGCAATTGCCCTGCTAGGAATCTACCCAAGAGACACAGGAATGCTGATGCATAGGAGCACGTGTACCCCAATGTTCATAGCAGCACTTTCGACAATAGCCAAATCATGGAAAGAGACCAAGTGCCCATCAACTGACGAATGGATAAAGAAGTTTTGGTACTTATATACAATGGACTACTACGTGGCAATGAGAAAAAATGAAATCTGGCCATGTGTAGCCAGATGGATGGAACTGGAGGGTATTATGTTAAGTGAAATAAGTCAGTCAGAAAAAGACAGATACCATATGTTTCCACGAATAGGTGGACTTTGTGAGACTAAGCAAAAACCAGGGGGAGGGGAAGAGGGGAAAGGAAAAAAAGACACAGAGAGGGAGGGAGATAAAACATAAGAGACTCTCAAAGACTAAGAAAGAAACTGAGGGTAAGGGGGATGAGGGAGGAGGGAGAGGGGGTGACGGGCATTAAAGAGGGCACATGTTGGGATGAACACTGGGTGTTATATGTAAACCAATTTGAAAATAAACTATTATAAAATTTAAAAAAAAAATAAAATAAACATGGGCCAGGCTAAATGTTTCATGCTACAGCCCCATGGCCCAGCTGGGTTGCTGCGGATCTCACAAGATTGGAGATCCCCATTCCTAAAGAAATGTGGGGACAGGAGTTGGAGGAACATAAAGCTCTCCTTAACTATACACTTAGTGAGTGTATATAGTTAACAGTAAACTCAAAGTCTTCTTCTTGGGACCTCAATGATAGAAACTTCATCAGCAGGTTCTAAGACAAGAACCTCGTAACAAAAATATTTATGAAGTTATATTCCCTAAAGAAGTTACTTGTTCCATAAACCTGTGTTAAAAGGAAAACAAATCCAGGAAGTATTTGGGCATCTGTACAGTGATTGTAAGTTACAAAATCTTTGCAGTTTTTTCTGGAATCAGGGACAAAAGCATCGGGTCCATGCAGAAATGATGGTTGCTACTCTAAGACCTTCCCTTCATAGTGCTTTAATAATTCTCCATTGTTTCTTGTACTGCTTTTACCCCTTTACCACTTTAGTTTATTGATCTGTAAATGAAGGCCATAGCCATTAGAAGATTACTCTGAAAAGAATTGTGGGATTATTATTAGACAAGTAACGTATCAGCAAATGTCCATGATTGCTCATTCTCCTGGCAGTGGAGAACAGAGACAATAGAGACAGACTTAAAACAGAATCGAGGTATTATAAATCACAGAAATCCATAGTTACAGAGACATTCATTTTCACATCTTAGCTGCCAAGGTTTTCCAGGGCTGCCAACCAGCAGCAAAGATATTGAGTCATATCTCATACTTTTCTTTGGCCCACCCATCCACCCATTAGATTTGTTATGCATCAAATTCACTGTCAGAAAGCAAAAGGAAGTGAGAGGCTTAAGCTACTTACACTAGAAATCATCAACCCCTGATCTGTTGCAAAATTCATGATAGTCAGATATATAGATGCCAAATATCAACTGTCTCTTCATGCTCTCTCAACTTTGAGGTCAGTTAAGATTTAAAAACAAAAATGTTTTGTTAGGATATTTAGCCATATTCCTGGCCTCTGCTCACTAGATGCCAGTAGCATGCCCCTGAGTTGTGCTAACCAAAAATATCTCTAAACAATGTCAAATGCCCTGGGAGGGAGATACACCCAGCTGAGAACCTCTGGTATCATTTCCCCCTGTACCAATTGTAAGTAGCTTCTCCATAATTCTTTCTGCTATAAGAAAAATCCTAGCAAAGTTGACATCAGTTGCCTTGAGTGCTCTTCTCTTCATTCTCCTTTCTGTCTTTGTCTTGCTTTCTGACTCTCTCCACACACACGCACGTGCACATGCACACACACACTCTTAAACCTTTTATCTTCTGAGCCTGCATGTTAAAGATGAAAAGGAGCCCATGGGTTTGTGCTGCCACATTACCTCTTAAGCCTTTTCAAACTTATATTTCAGGAGATAAAGAGTTGTACAGTGACATGGTTTACCAATTCACTGTTCAAACCAGATAGTAGTGCTGTGCCATAATTTCAGCCAAAATAAATTTTTTAAAGCAAAAAACCAAATGACTCCCTCATATAGTTAGCACTTTACAGTCCAATATGGAACATTCTTTTCTTTATGAGCTGTGTGCTATAAAGAAAGTGTATAGAAAGATGTTTAATGTCGTCGAAAGTAAAATTATTAGCGTATTATATATGATGCAGTCATATAGCAAAAGAGCTGAAGCTTGTGTTTGCCCTTAAAGGAGATGCAGTCATATAATAGAGAGCCTTAGAGCTAGGGTTTACTGTACTTTGGGAATTAATCACATAAACTATAAATTGGGTTCAACAGGCTGGCTGGGTAAATAGGCGCAGCTAATGAGGACACTATGAGATCTTATAAGAGAGCTGACTGCCCCAGGACAAATAGTCCGTGGCGCACCTGATGGAAAAGTAGAAGACATCAAAGCATAAAGGATTAGTGCTCTCACAGTGTTGAGAAATGGCCGGGGGGAGATTCACCAACTTATTACCCACATCCAAGCTAATCCTGTTATCTGCAAAATATAACTGTGTTCAGGAACTGCCACCACCTCAGCTTGCAGAAGGATAATTTTGCGTTTACATGAACAAAAGTGCAGGAAATTTTCATCTAAGAAAAACAGAAGATGATTAATATGTTTAAAGGCTTTTTCTTCCTTCCATATTTTGCTGCATGTGTGAAAACATATAGAACATAAAGGATTCTGTGTATATAAGTGGTGTGGTGGGCACGGGGATGGGGGAGGGAGAGAGAGATCTACAAAGTAGAAGCTACTGTGATTTTCTAAAACTGCTTATCAGTGAAATGAGTATCAATTGAAGAAGGAACACGTGTTGTTTACAATTAAATCTATACTAATTTCAAATATATTGCATTTACCTTTTCAAAGCAGGCGGGCAAGCACTCTATTTGAAAGGTGAAAGAATTAATCAAAGAAAAAGTCAGGAACTCCGTGGCCCATTTGCTGCCCTTCCCTTTCCACCAGCTCTCCCAGGGTATTGATTGCTGGGGTGACACCCACCTGATCCCAACAGATGATCTCTGTGGGGGGGAAAGGGGCAAACTCCCTGAGCTCCCCGCCAATCTGCCTTGGGGAAAAGGGCTTCTTGGGCTAGAGCTGACATTCGGTTCCCGTTTGTTTACGCAGTTGAGGGTCACACCGTCTGGAAGCGACCTGCCACTTATCTGCAGATTATGAAGGCAGAGTTGAAGTTGGTTCAGCCTCCGTCTCTCAGCGGCTCCTTTTCCCTCTGCTGCTTCTTTTGTCTACCTGAGCTAATGACTACATACATGTCTTGTGGGTGACTACTGAGGTGACTCCGTCTTCCTATCAGCAGGGCCATGCCTGGCACAGGGCCTGGCTCACAGAAGGAACTTACAGTGGTTATCAAGCGAGCATGTGAGTGCTCCAAAGATCTGGGTGACAAATTCAGCAATTAACACCCTATAGAGACCCAGGAAAGCATACTGTTTTCAAGTACAAAGTTATATCAGAGCAAGTTCTACAGAATAGCTCTTCTCTTGCAGAAGATCTAAAGATCACAGGTGTACTATTTGCCAGAAGAAATAACAACAAATAAAAGATCCTTGAAATCATGTGCCTGTGCACATGTGCGCACACACAAACACACAGACACAAGTGATCTGGATTTTCCCATCTTCATTCTAATAGACTTCTCTATTGTAACTGGAGTTTCTGAGGACTTAATAGGCCCACACCCCCCATCCTCCTTACTCTACCCCACTTTCATGCAAGTCACTTTCCTTTCAGCTTCCAGATTCTGCTCTCCTGGGTTTATGTTCTCCTTGAATACTCACTGTGTCCCATGCAGACTTCTCCTGCTCTTCCCACATGTGTCCTGGAAGTGCTCTACTGTCTCTCCACTGCACATTTCCCCCTTGTTTTCAGATTTTAATGATTTCTCTTCACTAATAATTCCCAAAGCTTTCTCATTAGCCCCGCCTTTATGCCAAGGTCCTTGTGGACACAGCATCAGCATCTTTCTGGACACACCCATTGAGATCCCTCATATCAAGATTTCCATCACCTTCATCCTCAAACCAGCTTCTCTTCCTACTCTCCTTGAGATCTGTGGAGTCAGAGAATTCTGAGTTTTTCATATTCCAAAGAGTAGAGTCACCTCTGATTTACCCATTTCGGGCCTACAATCCCATAACCAATCCATGTTCCCTTCCGTCTCCCAGAGTATTACCTTCGGATATTTTCTTCCTTTCTCATCCTGTCACCCCTAAGCCCACATTGCCTCAGGACTCCCCTGGTATCCTTACCTCAAGGTAATTCTTACTCCACTTGCTCATAAAATATCCATAACGCCTGCTACTTCACATCCTGGCCCATCCAGAAACCTCAGGATTTGAGTTAAATAGAGCCAAGTCCACTCACTTACAAGGGGACTCAAGGCAAATTACGTACCTCTCTGAGCCTTCTTTCATCATTGGTAATGTAGGGACACTCATCTCTATTTCCTAAGTGCGTCTGAGGGCTATACACCTAAAGCCCTAGCCTAGCAGACTAGGATATGCTAGGTGAGCTAGTCACATAGTTCTTTCTCTCTGTTTCTCCCCTTTATGTTGTTGCTGCTGTTGTTTTTAATGAGATGCCACCTCTAACCCCAGCACCTCACATCCACATGCAATTCCAGGTAATTTGGCTGCACACTTCCCCCATCTGGCCCTCACCGGCTGGTCAGCAGGGAATGCTTATTCCTATTTTCTGCCATTCTCCTGGAGCACCTTTTCCTCTCCCGAGGCCAAGGCTACCCATTCTTCAGGAGCCAATTAATGTTCCCCCTCCTCCCAAAAGCCTTAACAAGACAATCCCCCCCAAGATCTCTTCTCTCCTGAGCTCTTATCACCCTCACAGTCTCTACGACTCATCTAAGAATCTACCTTTCTCAGGCTGCTAAGCACTCATGGTGACAAGACTGCCTGTCCCTCACTTTACAGAAAAGGCAACTGAATAGCAGAGAGGTCTAGTGACTTATACGGTCATATGTCTCATTTCTAGCAGAGCCAGAAGTAGATTACTGCTACGTAACATGTGAGTTTTGAATATATTTCTACTGGGTTTTAATTATTGCAGTTCTATTATTCTGGTTGATCCAAGAAAGCTATAATAAATCTAAGGACAAGCTAACTACACCTCTATATAACATCTAACACAACACATACGCGTGAGCGCACGCACACACACGCACACAACTTGCACCACCACCGTAGCACGGGGGACAAGGTAGGAACTCAGTAATGCTTGGAAATTAATTTGGATTTATTATCAGAAAAATATTAATCACTACGAGACCTGTGAGCCCCTGTCATAGGTATCTTGGAGTGATTTGGAAATTCCTCCTCTTAAGATCTTTAAACAAAGGGAGAAAATTGTCTAGTTTAAATGAACCACTGCCTGAAGGCAGGGGGATAGATTGGCTTTAGGAGTTTCATTTCATCACTATAATCCTATGATTATCTCACTTATATTCCTGGAAGGAAGATAGAAGGCAGGTTGAAAAGGAGCCATAAATCATCTTCAGTGGGCTCCTGAATCCCCATCCTACCACCTCTCTTGCTCTTTACCCAACACCTTTTCCATGGACAGGACTTAAGTAGCCTGTCTGGACTTGTTGCTCACAGCACCCCTACTGTACCCTGAACTCTATGGCCCCTGAGGCAAACTGACAACTCAGAATAAAACTGGAAACAATGGTGGTGAGGAGCACGACTTTTGGAATTAGCCAGACCTGGGTTCCAGCTGTGTGGCCACTGGCAATTTGCCTAGCTTTCCGAGCCTCAGTTTCCTGCCCCAGAGCTTGGAGGTAATCATCTCCCAAAGTTGTATAAATGTTACGTGAAATGATATAAGTGAAGACGATGCTCTGATAAGAACAAGTTCTGGACATTAACCTGCATTTGTGTACATGTTCCAGAGTTGGCTCGGTTTGAACCTGGTCATTTCAGTTCATTGTCTCTGGAAGGGCTCTGAGGTGAGCTGGTAGGTATTTCTGGTAGGAAAGTCAGACCCCTGTTGTCCAGCCCCGACTACCCACCAAATGTCTTGTGCTCCAGAAAAACAGAGGAGAAAGTTCCAATTCTTCCCAGTAGCTTAGGGAAGAGCTAGGATCAGAAGACAACTCCACTGAACCAGATACCCGAGTATCTTCCATCTCTTAAACCTTACAGGCTCTTCAAACAGCTTTTTCTTTTAGGTGGATCTGTTTATGAAGTATCAGTGATGAAGTTATGCTAATAGAATTTCTTCTCCTTTCTTTTTGTTGAGCAGGGCTACAACAAAGGCATCTGTGTTAGAAAAGCAGCCCAAATGTTCTGCCTGGTTGAGCCCTCAAGACAGAATCTGAGTATGTTTAAGGTAGTTGTAAAAGGGAAAGTGGAAAAAATCATATTGGGGGGGTGACTGCTTCATCTTTTTAGGGAAATTTTATCATAAGAACATTTGTTCCTGTGCTTAAACCACCTGCATCACCAATACCTTCAGTAAGAGACATTTTTAATTAATTGAGCTATTTACTTGATTTCCGGGGTATTAAAAAAATAAGCAAAGTCTTCTTCTTTTTTAAGAATCATACATTCTTTTGTGTGATGTGAAGAAATCTGCCTTCTGCCCACTCCATTTTTTGGTTAAGATTGATATTCCAGAATGAAGGGGAAAATGAGCTGCCTCTCTATCCCCAAAACACACATCTGCCTTGGGTTTAGAGCAGTTGATAGGATTTTGCAAAGGCAGGACTGAGGTCAGCACATGCCTGGGAAGTTCCTTTACCAGTCCTCATCAGCTATTCCCAAACTCCAAAGCTCTGAAACCCAAAAGTTGTTTTCTAAGTTTGCAGCAAACACATTGAAGATAATAATAACGGTATTCTTTATGTATCCCATTCAGTGCAACAGTCACTGTGTTTTATTTAAGGATGCTGCTCCAGACCCCACTGCGGGTATTAAATAATATACAGCATATGTAGCAAATTGCCTTTTCCCAAAATCCAAAACTGGCCCCAAGAGTAAAAACCTGGTGACCTGAATGACCTTTTAGACAGAGGTGAGAAGCTGTGAAAACCCCCCTACCTGCCCTGTGCTCCAGAGCTGTGGCACTTTCACGGGCTTCTCCAACTTTAATGTCACACTAGCCCTTTGAACATCTTGCTAACATTCAGATTCTGATTCAGCAGATTTGAAGTTGGGCCTAAGATCCTTTATATCTTTTTTTTTTTTAATTTTTTTAGCATTTTTTTTTAAATTTTTTTTTTGAGAGACGTAGAAACAGAGTGTGAGCAAGGGAAAGGCAGAGAGAGAGGGGGACACAGAATCCAAAGCAGGCTCCAGGCTCTGAGCCGTCAGCACAGAGCCCGACGCGGGGCTCGAACTCACACACCGTAAGATCATGACCTGAGCCGAAGTCGGCCGCTTAGTCGACTGAGCCACCCAGGCGCCCCTAAGATCCTTTATTTCTAAGCCACTCACAGTGATGCCTGTGCTGCTGGTGTGTGGACCACATTTTTAGTAGCAGAGATCGAGAGATCTGGAAATGTTGATTCTTGAGAAAATCCAGTGACATGGAAAAAAAAGCAGGTGCTTATTACCACTATAAAGAAGAGAAAAGATAGGTTCCCAGAGGTAAAGAGTATGGCCTAGATTCTCACAGCTAGGAAATACCAGAGTTGGGACTCAAACCTTGGTGTCTTGACTACCTGCCCATGCTCTTTCCAGTAAACCATGTCCTCAAATCGGAGACACTGGGAATGGAACAGCACAGAGAAATAGGAGCCGCAGAAGAGGAAGTAAAAGAATCTTCTGGGAATATTCCCTAGTGAAACCCGCTCTAATAAGTCTTCCATAGTATGAGATGAGGTATTGGATAAAGAGAACGGAGCCAAGATTTGGGACCCTAGGTCTCTCCCCAGCCAGCTATGAGAAACCTCTGGGCCTACGTGATCTCTAATGTACCTTGAACCTCTAGCTTTACACTTCTACTCCAGTTGATGTATGAGAGTGAAGCGAGCCTCACTGAATTCTCACGGCCTCTCAGAAGAATTCACCACCACTGAGGGCTTTGTGTTTATCACGAGGGGCACCATTGTGGGGCGAGGAAGAGCATCCTAGAGACAAACTGCCTAGGTTTGAATGCCACCTCTAACTCTCAATTAGCTGTGCAAACCTAAGCAAGATCCTTATCCCTCTGTGCCTCAGCTTCTTTAACTGAAAAATGGTTATAATCCTAGTACATACCTCGTGAGGTTGTTATGAAGGTCTAAACTGAACAATACTTTACTTTAAGCATTTGGAACAATACTTGGCCAAAGTGATCCATTTTAAGTGTATCTCTTAAAATTTTCAGTACCTATAGCAAGGCTTATTGGAAGATTTGAACATTATTTTGAAATTTCTATGAAATAATTAATGATTATTTGATTATGTTTCTTCCAGTAAATAATATTCTGGGACTAATTTCATTAACTTTTTTTTTGAGAATCAAGAGGCCAGGAGTAAATTTTTGAGTGGTGAGTGCTGTATAACTTAAAAAAAAAGGTGGGGGGGAAAGGTTTGCTATTGATGTTTATAACATTGGTGATGAAGATGAGAAAAATGTTTTGCTCTCAGGATGGAGAGGAGGAAGATGGAGGTTTGGATAGGATTTAAAGTAAATGAGGGTATGAACATTTTAGATACCCACCTTACTCCTAATCTAACATGTTTGCATCTGGCTATCCAAGGTTTTGACAGGTTGTTATTAACATGCTCACATATCCCTCAGCTCATCTGATCAGTTACCCTCCCCCCTCAAAATCACCTTTGTGGGAGGATGAAAGAGAAGCAAAATGATTGAGGTGACAGGTCCCGTGGCGCATTGAAGAACTGTGTCAGAAAACGCTGCCAAAAGCTATTTTCAACTAGAAAGGGAACACCCTCTTGCACTTTGTAATTCATGGGTGGACCACAAGAAAGTGAAAATAGCTAATGTCTATGGAACGTTGCCACTCACACATAGCAACAACCTTATTTACAGATACAAAAATCATTACTTCTTTCTGTTCCCTGAAGCACAACTTTAATGCTGGGGAAATTTCCTCGGATCACAAACATATAAGGCCAAAGCTTCGAGGTGGCTTCACTCCAACCTCCAAAGTTGGAACAACAACCTTGTGCACGCGATTTTGACTACTTCTTCCCCAGTCCTCTCCACCCCTCCTGCTCTGACTTGATGGATTTGGGCAGGTACTAGAGGAATGGTTCAAAATTCAGTCCCAGGTCTTGATATGTATGCAAAATGATATCTGCATTTTTTAAAATCCATTTTCTGTGCCCACTGCATTTTGTCCTGGTGAAAATATATTGTCTCACAGAGGGCTAAGTCTAATTCTTTCTCTGTGTAAGAGAAAGACCTGACTTTTCTATATTCTCCAAAGGGGGTCTCTTTCTACAAAGTGAGGATATTTATGTGGTGTCTATTCATAATTCTGGCAGTAATTATAATATATAATACTTAAATTGCATATATATAATGCAATCTATTATAGTATCTATTCATAATTGTATATATAAAATACAATACATTATAGTATCTATTCATAATTCTGGCAGTAATTATAATATATAATACTTAAATTGTATAATAAATTGTATAAAATACTTAAATTGTATAATAATTAAATTGTCTTATATATACAATTTAAATATTATATATATTATATATGTATTATATATATACAATTTAAGTATTACACATATTATATATATGTATTATATATATACAATTTAAGTATTATACATATTATATATATGTATTATATATATACAATTTAAGTATTATATATATATATATTATACTACATACATACACACACACACACACACACACACTGGTTAACCTTCAAAGCAACCTTATGGAATAAATGATAATTAACCTCATTTTGCAAAGATAGGTTAGGTAACTTTCCCCAAGTCACATGGTTGCAAGTATAGAGCTGGGCCTCAAATCTATTTGGCTCTAGAACCCACGTTCTTAATCACTGTGACATTCTAACTTCCTCTGCAAGGAAGATAGAGGGTAAACAAGCAGAGAGAGCAGGGAGACCTGCAGCCCAAGCTTTTCTGCCTCTACATTTGTCTGGCACTCTGCTACCATGCCCACAGTTCCCTAAAATACTATTGTAAACAGAAAAGACAAATTTCATAGTCACTGTGTCGCCCACAATAAGAGGGTACTATTTCTAGAGAACTAAAACAGACATAGTTCCAAACTTGGAACAGGACAGACGGGAGAGGAGTTTCCTATAGGTCTACATCCAAGTTGCACTGCTTCCTAATACCCAGTATTTGGAGTCATCTATATAGAAAACTACCAACAGTACAAATCTAGTATGTGAGAGGCCTAGGTTTGAACACTCATCCGACACAGGCCCTGCTACCTTGGATGGCCACTACACTGAAATTTAGATTCCCCACTCACAAGCTGGGTATTCATTTATTTTTCCCTTTAACTCTCCTTTAAGAAGATTTATGTCAATGATGTATACAAAAATTGAAACTATAAAAATAAAAAGTATCAATAAGAACAGAAATTCAAAACCAGGACAAGTAGAACAGCAGTAGGCACAACTATGCAGGTGGTATAAGCCCTCACATGGATTGATTCTAGACATTTTTGTTTAAAAAAAAAATCCCTGTCAGTCTTTTGGGAGAGGCAAAGTCTTTTAGAAAGATTACCTCTAGAGAAATTTTTTTCAAACAGATCTTCCTAGGGAAGATTCTCAATAACATGACAAAAAATAACCTCACCAGCTTTTCAGACAGATGAAGTTCAAATTTTCACAAGTCTATTTCCCAAAACCTTCTACAAAATTTGAGTTCAAAATTGAAACAAAGTTTGGTTTGTTCTTAGGGAAGAAAGAAGTCAATGGGGAAGGCAGGGGGCAAGGCAAGGCTCAAGATAATATGATCAAGAACATAATTTTCTGATAATCTGGCTTGATCCAAAGAGAGACTCTGGGGCAGAGTTTCTTTATCTTTGTGCACTGTGTGTGTGTGTGTGTGTGTGTGTGTGTGTGTGTGTTTGAGAGAGAGAGAGAGAGAGAGAGAGAGAGAGAGAAGAATGTGCATGAATCTCTTTTAGAAAACTATGAAAGTCACAGAACTTCCCCATAGAAAATCACACCATGCACATATTCAAACATTTTTGGTACAATTTTAGTGAGCAGATAGATTTAAATCCAATCTATCACCTGCTAAATGCAGGGTCTGCGACTCTAGTTTAACAACTCATTCCTAGAGAACAGATGGACTAAAGGTCTTTCTTGCAACATTGTTTCTATCATCGGAGATTCTGATATGCACTGAGAAACAAATTAAATGTAATTATGGAAGACACTTGAACAGCTGACTTATTTCAGAAATCAAGCAAGCAATCCAAACAAAACTTGCCCTTCATAAATAATATTTCTATTTCCATATGATGGGCCATAAACATGTCACTTGGTAAAATGAGATTATTTTACACAAACAGTTTAAAGTCTACTTCACAGTTCAATCTACTACTATTTATGATGAAGTAATTTTATTCTTGAATATTTCCTATTTAACTCTGATCCTAATAATATGCAAGTAGATTGTTACTTGAACAATAACTATTGACTAATGAATCTGTTGAGGCAAACAAGTTGCTAAGTGTACAAGACTTTTAAAAAGATTTTCAGGGCACCTGGGTGGCTCAGTCTGTTGGGCGGCCGACTTCGGCTCAGGTCATGATCTCACAGTTCCTGAGTTCCAGCCCCGCGTCGGGCTCTGTGCGACAGCTCAGAGCCTGGAGCCTGCTTTGGATTCTGTGCCTCCCTCAGTCTCTGCTCCTCCCCCACTCATGCTCTGTCTCTGTCTCTCAAAAATAAATAAAAGTTAAACAAATAATAATCAAAAATAAATAAAAAGACTTTTCTAGGTCCTTCTTATTTTGGCCTTATTTGATTCCATAAGAAACATATAAAATCTTTGATTTCATTATTATTATTCTGCAAATTGTCTTTTTTTTTTTTTCCTTCTATGATTATTCTACTTTATTTTTTTTATTTTTTTTTATTTTTTTTTTCATTATAATAGTTTATTTTCAAATTGGTTTACATATAACACCCAGTGTTCATCCCAACACGTGCCCTCTTTAATATCCGTCACCCCCCTCTCCCCCCTCCCTCACCTCCCTCACCTCCCTCACCCTCAGATGTTCATAGCAGCACTTTCGACAACAGCCAAATCGTGGAAGCAAACCAAGTGCAAATTGTCTTAAAGGATTTTGTGCATTTTAAAATCTTGAGTTTTATAAAGAATAAATAATTGATTTTTGTTCTTTTCTTTTAAAGGTTATTACATCAACATATATCCATAGAAGGCTGGCATTAAATTAGTTAACATAATGTCAGCGCCGAGAGACACATGATTCAACAGTTACCTATTCTTAGCAGTTTTCTTTTTCTATTATTTTCTGGACTCAAACATGTTAGCGGGCCCTTGCAAAGCCCATAATCCCTAGGCTCTAAGTTCAAAGAGGCCAATGGATAAAATAGCCCTGGCTAAGTGACCATATGAATCAATCTGAACTATAGGCCTATTCGATACAAAACAATAATATGTGAGAAAACACAGCATTTTAGCATTGTTGATATTAATTTACATTTCTGATAATAATTGGATAGTATAACCAACTGTCTATCAAGACCATTCTTTATTCACAGCAATAAAGTTATAATATCAACATAGGTAGGAGAGGTAAGTCGAAGATCTTTATTCCATCTTTTTTTCCAGATCTTCCAAAATATCTTGGAAACCTTTAAGACCCAAATGTCAGTCTATCTGAAATTGCCATTTTTCTCTTTCCAGAGGATTACCCTAAGGACCCTAAGTGCAGAGGTGGTGCTAGAATGTGGGGTTTGCATTTGTATCAATGAGTGAGCATCAATATTGAAGTCACAGAACATATCCCATAACTGTACCCGCACAAGATTAATGTGCAGAAAGATACAATAAAGGTGAAAACAACATTATGCTGTTTTTGATGAACCTCACCATGAAATTGCAGTTTAAAAAGTTATCCATGATGGAAAAGACATTTCTAAAGCCTGCTTGATCTCTTGATCATTACGTTAAGCATTAGCATAGGAAACCAAGATTTATAGTTTTTTAAAAGAGAAAACAAGTACAACCTAGAAAAATTACCTGCACACAGAACGGATGTATAATATTGGTTAAAAATAGAAATGGTTTTTTAAAAAAATAAATCAGGCTCATCAATGTTTTTTGACCAGTTCTATTTGAAGCCCTTCTTTCTAGGTTGAAAAACTCAGCTTGTTTCATATATTGGAGTTTCACATACATTATCTTTGAAGAAAAGACTTCACTGCTGTAAAAAACACAAGTGTTCTGAAAACCAATGGGGTAGACGTTTTTCAGAGTTCATCCAGATGGGATCACACCTGGGAAGTTAATCAGGGTTAACCTGTTGGTAGAGATCAGAGTTCACAAGTCAAGACAAGTTCTGAGCAGTTTTGAAGGCAAAAGGTCTTCATTCAGTATCATCTTTAACTTAACCTTTTTCACCGATAAACTATCTGCAGAAGTCGCAGGCTGAGATGAGGTTTAGGGACTTCAAATTTCAGGGCCATTATCTTAAAACCCATACCGCTTAAAAATCAAAGTCATCAATAATATGAATCTTCCTATTGTAGTTTGCAGATGAAATACCAGTTAAAGTTACTGGAAATGGGAAGGCAGGAGCAAAACAGAATTGTAATTTGCAACATTTTACAAAACACTTTGGTGGTGAATGCAAAAGCTTGGGACTGCAGAGAGTCCCTGCCCAAAGATAAAGCTGTGGAGAAATGGAGACACAGAGCATTTCCGAAAATTTCCTTATGAGTAAATTGGATAGCCAACTGCTTGCTTTCATCACAGGTAAGAACAGCGAGGCAAACTAGAATGACTAAAAGTTCAGAGGTTGTATTACAGGAAAAAGAGAAAGAACACAGAGGCACAGTCTTCTTCCTTGGGCAGATGCTTTTCTGTGGGGTAGCAGAAACACAGAAGCAAAAAAAAAAAAAAAGCTCTGAAAGCCACGTAAGGAAAGGAATAGAATATTCCAGGAATATTTCATGATAGAAATCATGAAAACAGACCAGTGAAAGAATTAAAGTCCTGGTGTTGGAAATGAGTATAAATACAGATAATTTGTAAATGAATCCGACCAGGTGTGTTGGTAGATTTTTAACAACTGGCTCTCTCAGGATGCGGGATACGGATAGGGAGCCCTGAACTGTAGTGGTTGCTGATGTTCGTGGTACAGGTATCCCCACCATGACTAAGTGCAATGTCAATAAACTCAGAGTTGGGTAGAGATGTGCACAATTCACTCTCAGAAGCCAGTTCAATGCTGCTCCCATGCATCACTGAATCCAGCGTCCACTGTGTTTCTGTGGGTTACTAGTCACTAAGCTTTATGCTTTTACATATGGCACTTAATCCTCACCCTAAAGGTAAGTATTATCCAAATATATGGCTCAGAGAGGTCACTTGTGCAGCCAAAGACACACAGGATCTAATGGCACACTGTCCAATACAATAGCTAGTCATATGTGGCTGTCAAAATTTAAATTAATGAAGCGCAAATAAAATTTAAAACCCAACTCCTCAGTCGCACTAACCATATCTCAAGTGATCAATAGCAACAAATGGAGAATAGCTATCATACTGGAGAAGGCAGACACAGAAGATTTCTGTCACTGCAGAAGGTTCCATTGGATAATGATGGTTAAATATTTTTTAATCTAAAGTCTGGGGGTTAGGTCCAGTGGCCGAAGGAGACCAGGTATATTAAAAAATAAAAAATACTATACATGTAAGTTCTTACACCACTTTGCTTCTGAGGTAATTTCTCCTATTCTCCAGTGATGCAATTTTCCCCCAGTATGCGGCTCAAGGATTTGGATTTTTATCATCATGAGGAGGGAATCTGGGCTTAAAAGGGTCAAAGAAAATTGCAGCTAATTCTTCTTCGAAGAAACTTAAGAAAAAAATTTAGTTTTATCACTTAGATTTCCCTTTGCACTCCACGATGAGTTCTCACACAACAGCCAGAGTGATCTCTCTTTTTTTTTAAGTTTATTTATTTATTTTGAGAGAAAGAGAGAGAGCATGAGCAGAGGAGGGGCCGAGAGGAAGGTAGAGAGAGAAAGAATCCCAAGCAGGCTGCACACTGTCAGCACAGAGCCTAATGTGGGACTCGATCTCATGAACCATGAGATCACGACCTGAGGCAAGATCAAGAGTCGGATGCTTAACCGACTGAGCCACCCAGATGCCCCCAGAGTGATCTTCTTAAAACATAAATCTGAACATGCCTCCTCTGCTCTAATAGAGCTTTTTATTAAACTTTAAATTAAGTACAAACTCTCTACTTGCCTCTGCCTACAACCCTCATCTTTTATCATTCTCCCTCTCCCTCACTTTGCTCCATTTACATGGAATCTCCTTAAAATTTTCAACAATTTTAGACTTTAGAATTTTGTATGTGTTCTAAAAGAGTCAGGGCTGACTTTGTTTCATGCACCAGAATAGGGCTGGGAACATAATAGATGCTCAATGATGCTTCTTTTAAATGTTTATTTATTTTTGAGAGAAACAGAGAGAGAGAGAGAGAGAGAGAGAGAGAGAGAGAGAGAATGAGTAGGGGATGGGCAGAGAGAGAGAGGGAGACAAAGACTCTGAAGCAGGCTCCAGGCTCTGAGCTGTCAGCATAGAGCCTGACCTGGGGCTGAAAACTGCCAACTGCGAGCTCACGACCTGAAACGAAGTCAGACCCTTGACCATCTGAGCCACCCAGGTGCCCTTCAGTGATTCTTATTATCGAAAGAGCTGCAACACATGCTAGAAATATAAAATTATATTAAGTCTGCCTGAAAAGGAAAAATATAAATTACGTTTTTTTCTCTATATCTGGAGAAAAAATACAATGAAGCAATCAAGGCTGTCAGTCATGATCTTTGTGCCCAAGTATCCCACCTATGACTTATAGGCAGTAGCATAAATTATCTGAGGACTAAGCATATGCTTTGAACACGATGGAACTAGGCAGCGGTGTGCTAGTAGATGTTTAACAACCAGCTCTCAATATGGGGGAAGAGGGGCTGATTTCCATGGGCCAAAAACTTATACTATAGTCAATTTTAAGATGCTATGTCACAGAATATAGAGATGGGAAAAGATGCACTCAGGAAGTTCTTGCAAGATCCAGCACACCACTGAATTCACAACACAACACACACACACACACACACACACACACTCACACACACATCTAGTGTCTGCTAAATCAAGGTTTCAAAATTTAATTCATAGTTCATGTTTAAAGAGTACTGCAGGGGCACCTGGGTGGCTCAGTTGGTTGAGCATCTGACTTCAGCTCAGGTCATGGTTTCGCCACTCATGGGTTCGAGCCCCACGTTGGGCTCTGTGCTGACCGCTCACAGCCTGGAGCCTGCTTCAGATTCTGTATCTCCCTCTCTCCCTACCCCTCCCCCACTCATGTTCTGTCTCTCTCTTTCTCTCTCTGTCTCTCAAAAATAAATATTTAAAAAAAGAGTACTACAGAGAAGTTTGGTGCACACAAAATTGTAAGAATCTTTTCAGTGAGGTAGCAATATGGCAACAGTTAAGAGATGTATAGTCACAGGAAGGGTTTCCCAAGAGAAATGGAAACCACAAGCTAACTAAGGATCCATGAAGTAGGCAAGAAGAACCGGGTCAGTAGCACAGCTTGCAGGAACCAAGGGACCACAGATATAACTCACAAGGGAGGTCCCATCCCAGAAAGGAGAGGCACCTCCTCTTTGACTGTTAATCATCCCAGCAAGAGAACTCTCCTTGAGGTACCTTCTTTATGACACTGCTCTTTTTCCACTGCCACAGTAGTACCTTCTCCTCCAGAGGCAGTCACTAACTCAGTGTTTGCCGGAAATGCTTGATGTCTCTGAACATATATTTCCTTCTAAAGGTAAAGTGAGTATGACAGTCTTTGTATTGTCTACATCACAGAATGGTTGTGGATAAGATATTTTATATGAAAGGTCTTTGAGAAGAATATAATGCTATGGAAATTTCAGGTAGCTTCATTACCTGCTAAGGAGTGCTGAGATCTAAAATCCTATCAAAGTTCAACCTAAGGGCTTTAAGGCTCTACAAAGAAGTACCTCTCAGTCCTGTTGGCCTTTGGGGTTCAGACTGACTCACCATCATCTAAGAGTCCTGGCTTTCTGCCTGTATATATATTTATGCATCAATAAGTGTATGTTACCGTAACTGGGGGCTCATCTACAGAGGATGCTAGTTTACTTTGTATGCCAAAATTGAAGTCTCAGGGTGGTCTCTAGTCTCCTGGGATAACCTGAGTGATCAGAAGATAAACTACAGACGAAGTTTTGACTCTTGACCAAACCCAGACATTTCAGCTTTGGAAATGCGCCCATCTACCCGGCATGTGTCAGAACAAAGGAATGGCAAGTAGAAGTGAGAAGGGTGTTTAAAACAGAATCTCACACCTGCATCCTGATGGAAACTGGAGAGAGAGTTTATTTTACTCGCTAATTAAAATCCATGAACTGAGTATGAATACAGATTTTTTTTCCCCTTGCCATACCAGAAAATCTAAAGGGATGAACCAAAGGCTGTGTTACGGGCTTTTGCTGGCATTATTGTTTTTATTCTCTGTAACAACCTGTAGGTGGTCCTCCAGGGTGGCAAATATGATAATACTAATTAACCTTTACTGATCATTTGCTTGGTCCTGAGTACCGGAATAGGTGTTTTATGTGCACTTATTCAATCCCCACAAATAGACTATGACGTGGTTCTTCTCATAGTCCTCAACTGAAATATCAGACGACTGAAGTTCATCAAGTTTACACAGATAGCAAGTGTCAGAATTGGAGCTGAAACATAAATCTCCTAGACTCCAAAGCCAGCACCCTTAACCCCTAACACAAGTAAGTATGGGCATTCCCAGTGTTCTGCATCAACTCTTTTTTATTGATTCAGAAATGAGAGAACAAATAGTAAATCAGAAAGTTGCCTCACAAATTCCATTCCTGGGTAGGATGAGCACAGACAGAATGAGACTCTTCAAACATGTCATCAGGCAGTGTATTTGAGCAAACTGCGTAGCTTCCAACTAAAGGAGTCTCCTTTCCCTATGTGCCAGGCCACAGGACCAAAGAGAAGTAGGGGAGTGATCTGTGAAATCAACCATTCTTCTGTGTCCACACTCTTATATGCAGGTGTCAGAGCCAAGTTCTGCTGAAAGTCTTGGCAACTATGCACACCAAGGCATAGACAAATAGTTAGGAAGCCATCTATGGAAACTTAAGAACGGACACAGCGATTTCGGTTTTCCAATGAATTTCTGATGTTTATCTTTATGAGGCTGTTAGTACACTGTAAACACTACTCTTGATATAATCTCTCCTATACTGCAACGGGGTGATGGCTGAATTCTCAGTTACAATGAAAGTATTGTGCAATGTGGCATGTGATCCATGAGATAACAACAATGTTAACTGTTGCATTCAGGCAGAGGGTAATTAATAAGTCAGGTAGGAAACAAGATCACAGCTTTTTGCTCAGTGGAAGACACAACAGACTTCGACTCTAGCAAGCCATGAAGAAACTAACTAGACCAGAATATGTCCAAAAAATTCACTTAACATTAATATGTTTGAGTAAAAGCTTGAGAAAATAAGCTAGTTTTCCTCCACCACATTTGTTATGAACAATACACTGGTTTTGTTTGCTTGGTATTTTCTTTTTTAAACTGCTGGTTCGGGGCACGTGGGTGGGTCAGTTCGTTAATGGTCCAATTCTTGATTTCAGCTCAAGTCATGATACCAGGGTCATGAGATGGAGCCTCGCACCAGGCTCTGTGCTGAGCATGGAACTTGCTTCAGATTCTTTCTCTCATCTCTCTTTCTGCCCCTCTCCCCTGCTCATACTCTTTCTCTCTAAAATGAAAAATAAAATAATTAAATTAAATTAAATTAAAATTAAAAGAAACTGCTGGTTTTACTGTTGAATAACTCTTCCTCACCAGAGTTATAAACTTCACCCACCAAAACTAAATGTCAAGTTCAAATCCTGAGGAGATTTGGGGAAAACCTAAGATCAGACTCCTACCCTGTGCATTTGCAAATGCAGGTATCAAGTGCCCCCTTGGGCGTGGACAAGTATAAGGCTACTCAGCACTAACAAAAAGCCAAAGGGTTGTACACTGAGTTCTGAAATTCAAAGATGAAAATGCGCCTCATCAGTCCCATGGTATCTTGTCCTGGAAACACCAATACATAGACTTCTATATTTCAAAGGTGGGGAGGAGGTTGAGATGAGGAAGAGATGGTCATGATCTTACCTCTTCTCCATCTCATATCTACTAACTCATCTGTGAAAGAGGAGGAAACTTACAGATTCCTTACACTGAGCAGCCCAACCATTCAGGGCTTTGAAAATTGCACTTGTTATGTTTTTCATCCTACCTCTGGTATAAAATATCTGTGCGATGTAATGCAAACCACTTACCCTCTTAACCATAAATGTCTCATGTGACTCCTTTGTGAACTGAGAATACCAACATCTTCACCAACTACCCTCATGAGCTGTGTCAGTATGAAGCAAGACATAGACAGGAGAGGGCTCTGAAATGGTGGGAGCCCTGTTAAGACACATTTTTATTATTACTACCCTTCATACCAGAGCCACTCCATGCCTTCATCATCTCCAAAGTCAGCAGCTGTAGGAATTGGGGAGGGATATGCAGGGCTCCCCGCCATCTTCTCAACCAGCATATCCAGAAACAACTGCAGCCAGACTAATTCCTGGTTTGTGTACATCGCAGGAAAACTTCACAGACTTGCATTTATGTTTTTATTTCATGATTTTTTTATAACACCCTTTGGGCCCGCTCCTTCCTGGATCTTGAATGATTAAAACCACACTAGGTTTAGAATGGGATTATGTCTAATTAACTCCACCTCAATATTAAACTTCATCACCCATAACTTCTCCAACCTCCTGAACAGTAAAAACTAGCCAGCTACAATGTGAGAATGTGAAAAAAAAAGTTTCAATGAATTTGCTGAAATCTGAAGTGGGGGAGTCTTAAAGATCCTCCGCTGCTCCTAAGTAGGCTTGATGTTATAAAACCCCTTTGCCGCTAAAATTTCCTTGACTTTGCAATTAGATATGTGCTGTTCACCACAGAGTGTTCTAAGAATGTCTTCAAGGGAAGACCTATCACCCAAATAAACTCGTTTTCTGGGATTCTAGAGAGTGCAGAGTACTGGAATGTGCCTAGTGGCTGGCTCAGAAATGAGAAGAAAACATTTGGTGATGGAAGCAGGGTAGAGTTGAACTTTTTAAGCTCAGGGGGTGAGGAGAAAGGGCCCAGGGTCCATCCTGTCTGGTGAGCAGTCAATGCACTGCAGGCCTGTTTTCAGGCCAAGTGGGGCTGGAAAGCTCTAATTAGATTAGTGATGTTTTGCTAGAAGGCAGAAAGCTTAAAACATTAACTTTTTAAACAAGTACATCAGTTCTGAGTAAACATTATTCTTTTATTTAGTCGTATGGTCTGAGTCAGCCTATTTCCAGGACAGTGGTAATGCATGCGTTTGATTCCTGAATGCAAATATGCTTTCAATTTTACTATGCAAATCCCCTGATTTTGGAATGCTTCTCCAGGGCTTGCAACTGGCTATCTGCTGCTCTCTTCTCTCCTGTTTGATGGGGTTCTGTTCCTGCCAGACGCCATCAGACAGCTGACAGCAGCCCTTGGTAGTCCCACTGGAGCTCCTTTAGGGGAGGTCATAAAGAAGACGTGACCGCTGGTCTGACTCACGAACTGGATCCAGGCAAATGGAGTCTCCTTACCGGCTCCCCTGTGCTTGGAATGTGTGTTCTGCTTGCCTTCCCCACTCTCAGAAGCTGCCCCAAGGACATAGCCTTGAGATAGTGATGTGATGTTGAGACTGTGTACGTGACTGAACTCTGTTAAGCCCTCTATATAAATTTTGAAGATTCTGGCAGGTGGGTGCAGAGATCTACTCATTTTGCAGCCACCCAAGATGAAATCTGTATGTAAGTTCCCTTGCTCATTAAACCTGCCACCTCCTAATCTGGAGTGACCTGCCTCTCTCTTTGCTCTCTCCTTGTCTGTGTACGAAGAACAGTTTCATACTACATTCTGCAAGCTCCCAGGACCCACCAGCTTTCAGGCTCTTGTCCCTGTGGGTTGAATGGAACTTTGTTGTCCATGGGATAAAGCCTATATTTGTCACCAAGTCCATAAAATTAATCCAATTCTTGTATTCATATCACAAGGACCAGGAATATTTTTTGAAAGTAGCCATTAGAAAGCAAAATCTAGAAAGATTATTGAAACCCAAACAGATCTGATTAGAATTCTAGGGATATCATGCTGATTGTGTGACTCTGGTCAAGACGTGGTTTTCGCATTTGTCAAATGTCGATATTTGATAATCCTCAGGTTTACTGCAAAGATTAACTAAAGCACACACAAAGGCTAGCTCCGTGGCTGACCATGTATATAGCCCAGGTTGGTTCCCTCTGTCCCCTTTCTTGCTGCTGCTTCATGGTTCAGGTGAAGAGCAGGAGAAAAAAGGTGAAATGTACATACTGAATCTACCACCTCTCCTTAGTGGGGATGAGAACGTGCAGGGCTTTGTGGGACCTTACACCTTTTCAGCACCATCCCCCACTAATGTAAGCAAACCCACAGGTTTTTTTTTTTTTTTTATTCTAGCCATACTTATCTTTTCAGTTACAAATGTGCCTACGTCCATGCCTTCATGCAAGTAGTGCCTTCTCTGCTCAATTTCCTTCCCATCTTCCTCTGTATAGCACCAGGTCCTATACTTCGTAATACCCAATTCCAATCTCGGCCCAATGGTGAACTCTTCCTTACTTGCCTACTCCTCAGCCCCAGCAGATATACTCACACCCCACACATACCTATCTATGCTTTTAGCCTACTGTAGCATTATTGGATATTCATTTCTCTCTGGGTCCTGCCAGACTATGAGTTCCTCAAGGGAAGAAGTTGAATCCCTAGAACCTAGCATAGTACACAGCACACATTCAACACTAAATAAGTAAGTACTGAATGAATAAATGAATGAATGTCATGACTGAACAGCTTTCTAAGTAAAGGGTAGAAAAGGACATGAAACACAATCAGTCTAGTAAAATGCTCCTTAATGATGACACAACTCTTCCTTCAAAGGATCTCAGATGCTTTCTGAGCAGTTAGCTCTACTGTGTAGTGTAATAATGCCCCAGATACCACTCATGAGTCCCCTTAACAGCAATGCCTATGTCTGTGGGTGCATAGGCTCCCCAACTAGCCCTTCTCCAGCCCTTTACAATGTCCTGAAGGGAAAAAGGAAAGGTGAATGATTCAAAGTCATCTGTAGCCAACAGAGCAGAGCAGAGAAGACAGAAGGGAGGTGGAATGTTTTTGTTACTGCATCCTAAGATACATGCATGGTCTTTCTTGCAAGAGCAGAAGAGAGATGTGGGAGAAATCAGTCATCTTTGCTGGGCAGTTCTACCCCACCTTAGAGTATGGGTGTCCCACAAAGAGCTTCCTATGTGACATGTGTCAGTTGTCACTAAGCCACATGGAACATAGCCAAGCTACAAATTAAGGGCATTTGTAAAGTGTGAAAAATGCCTCATTTCGAGTTTTAAGCAAAGGTACTTGTAGACACCTGAAGGGATAAAACAATGTCTTTCTCCTCTCCCTTTCTGAACTTTTTTACTCCACTCCTTTATTTTTCTCTTCAATTTCTTCCAAAATGCAGCTGAAGTAGGGAGTAGGATAGGGAGATGAAACATGAAGGAAGAATGTTTAGAAAAACTTAGGAGTTGTCCTCCATGGTCGGATAGCTGATTGTTTGCCCTGTATTCTGACTTTCTGAGGAACTAAAGGAATAGCTTGGCAAGTACAGATGACTTTCATGACATCCACTGCAAAAAGTATGCTGTGTTCCACCAGAAATTCACTAGCTTTAAGTCTGTATTAGTGATTGTGCCTCTACAAATTTAACTAACCCTTCCTAAACATATTTATTTTCCAACATATACTACACTGTTGATGTGGATACAGTTCAATTTACTTTAAAAATGATTTACAAATGTATATGATGTGATGATTGGATTTTTTCTCTAGTTTAGTAATTTTAGCAGATTTTTATAAGCTAATAATAGTTTTGTTTCATTATCAGTTGAAATACTGACATAGGGTTGCCAGTGTAGTATTTTATCATAGTAAAGGCAGTTTTAGAATCATCTATTACCATCCTCATTTCATAAAAAAAGACTGTTCTAGCACCAATAATTAGGAAAAACCGAAGAACAAAATAGAATCACCATCCTTACACAATACATACACTAGAATGACCCTATTTTTATCAGTCTCTGCTCCCGAGGGAATTGCTCAAGACTAAATCCACTGCATTATAAATGAGGACACTGAGGTTTAGAAAGTCCATTTAATATGTATTCATTAAACTCCTTCTATGTAGGGGTGCCTGACTTCAGCGTCCAACTTCAGCTCAAGTCATGTTCTCATGGTTTGTGAGTTCAAGCCCCATGTCAGGCTCTGTGCTGACAGTTCAGAGCCTGAAGCCTGCTTCGTGTTCTGTGTCTCCCTCTCTCTCTGCCCCTCCCTTGCTCATGCTCTGTCTCTCTCTGTCTCAAAAATAAATAAAACATTTTTAAAAATTAAAAAAATTAATAAACTCCTACTACGTAGAAGTTTCCATTCCAGGTAGTGCAAGATATTTCCAAACTTGTAGACAGGTTGCCTCTTGGAGAGGCAACATATACAAGAATGATATCAAAACAAGACGTCCCGTTTATTTGAACTCAGTTATCTTGCAGTCTCAGCTGTCTGGAACACAGTAAGGAAGCAAAATAAAAGAAAGAAAAAGCCTTCATGAGCTTAAACTCATGACCTAAAGCTTATGCACATTACCTATAAGAAAAGCCCTTTCTTGGAGCCTCATTTTACATAGAAATCTAAAAGTCTTGTTCGTCTGATATAGTAGCCACTGCAGAAGAAAAGAACAAATCAGAGGACATATCTGGGATGCTAAGAAGACCTGTGGAGACAGATCCAATTTGATGCCAACGAAAGGTTGACAACAATGATGGTTATCAACAAAGCAGATATTAAAACTACTGAAATCAACAAGGCATTGGTTTAAAAACCAGAGCCTGGACTACTTAGCATGGTGGTAAATATCTCTGCACATGTAAAAAAAGACCTGAGAGGCACTACTGGGCAACCATAGGACAATAACTGACTGTGGCTAGTGCAGAGTTTCTTGAGGTGGTCAACTCTACGTAACAAAGGATCAAAGTATTGTTTGGAGACCTTAAAAATGCCAATTCCCTAAAATATTTACTCACGTGGAATAGTTCTTTTCATAGACAGCCATGTCTAATAATAGAAGTAGGTGGTCCTGGGTTTGTAAGTATTTCTATTATAAGTTAAATAAGAATTCAAAGGGGCTGTAAGATCTACCTTTCTACATTATTCAATAGTCTTCTCACACAGTACAGAAAATTGTTGTCCTTGTTTGGTGACCTTTGTGTTAGGGTTGTTTGTGTGCGTGTGTGTGTGCCTGTCTGTCTGTGTTTGTCCTCTGTATCTTTTTCCTTACCCCCCTTAAAAAAAAACATACTAGTATTTTCTCTCTTTTTTTGGTGCTCTGGGAATTGAAAGACCTGTTTTCCTCTCATATGAAAATTTATGCCCCTGTTTTTGTGTCTGATCTCTTTTCATTAATCATATTTTTTAAAAAAACGTTGATCTGCTTGCTGTTATTAGAAAAACTTAAGGTATGTCTACACTTGTCTCCCATACCGCATCATGGCAATAAACCCACATGAGTCACTGAACATTGACAATCTCGTTTTGTTCATTTTGATGTCTGAGCTTAACAAAGTGCCTTTTGATTTCTAAGGGGTAGGTAGGGAAGCGAGTGGGTATAGGCAGTCTTATAGATGAAAGTCCTTTCAAGCAAAAGAATGCTGACTGGTGAGGAAGAAATAAAGCAGCCAGCTTGAGATTTTTTAAACATATTTTGTGGAGGAGCCAGTGTGATGCAAATGGCATACCACAGCATAAACGTGTACACGTTTTCCAGACAAGTTTCCTTCAAATACTCATCACAGATGTTCTCTAATAAAGAACAGTCATCCAGGCCCTGCTGTTGAGTACACTACTTCCTTTTGGAACTGAAGGGGTCTTTGTAAGGCGGGCCCCAAATCACAAACATCTGAAAGAACCTGCAGCCAGCAGAGCTGCTGCCACCACTTCTGTGATGACCTTCTCAGTTCCCCCAAACCTTGGTCCTTTAGGTGCTGTCTTTGCAGTCCCAGTCCTAGTTCATGCTTCTGAAACACCCAGGCAACACTCTTGCACCATGACCTCTTTCATGGTCATGAATGGGCACTGGGACCATTGACACCACTCTACCTGCCCACGCTGGCTGATCTGTGTTTATAGGTACTAAGTCAGGAAACACAGTATGTTTTCCTGGGAGTCCAGGTTCTAGAGAATTACCCATGTGTGATTCAGAAATAAGATGAGTTCTTAGAAGTAGTGTAACAAGTATTGAGAGAGAAGAAAAATGCTCCAAGAAGGGAATAAGTTAGAAAATAAGCAGAAATTAAAACCTATTAGGTTGGTTTGTTGAATCCTGAAGAAATGGAGTAAATTAATTGAATTTCTCTTCCAGTGGACTAAGGGAGTTGATTTTTCTCTTTTCATAAATAAAAAGGGATTTGTGTGTGAGACCAGGATTAGACGAGGAAAGGGAGGCAAGGCTGTGCAAGTACATGGTTGAATCTTGTCTTTATTTTGTTAAAGACTTATTTTCTCAGAGCAGTTTAAGGTTCACAACAAAATTGAGGGGGTAATACAGAGATTTCCCATAGAAGCCCTGCCACCACACAATGCATAGCCACCACCCCCCTAATTATCACCATGACTCACTGGAATGGTACATTTTTTTAAATCAAGGATGAACGTACACTAAAATATTGTAATCACCCCCAAATCCATAGTTTACTTTAAGGTTCACTGAGGCATTGTGCATTCTATGGGTTTGTACAAATATATAACATGTATCAATTAGAGTATCATACAAAGTATTTTCAGGGCCCTAAAAATCGTCTGTGATATGCCTATTTATCTCTTCCCTTCCATACCACCAAGCAACCACTGATCTTTTCATTGTCACCAAGTTTTGCCTTTTCCAGAATGTCATATAGTTGGCATACATTATGTAGCCTTTTCAGATTGGCTTCTTTTACTTAGTAATATGCATTTAAGATTCCTCCATGTCTTTACATGGCTTGGTAGTCCATATCTTTTAGCACTGAATAATATTCTACTGTCAGGTGTATTGCAGATTATTTATCTACTCACCTACTGAAGGACATCTTGATTGCTTCTAAGTATTGACAGTGATGAATAAAGCTGCTATAAACATTCATGTGCAAATATCTGTGTGGGCATACATATTCAACATTTTTGCATACATACCAAAAAACATGATTGCACAATTATAGGGTATAGAGCAGATTTAGTTTTGTAAGAAACTGCCAAACTACCTTCCAAAGTGGCTGTACCATTTTGCATTCCCACCTGCAGTGAATGTAGCTCCACAACCTCACCAG
Organism: Paguma larvata; assembly: GCA_030068075.1. Taxonomy (NCBI): domain Eukaryota; kingdom Metazoa; phylum Chordata; class Mammalia; order Carnivora; family Viverridae; genus Paguma; species Paguma larvata. The sequence continues at coordinate 49,014,955 of CM057829.1, read as the reverse complement.
CATTTGGTGTTGTCAGTGGTCTATTTTGGCCGTTCTAATAGATGTGCAGTAGTGTCTTATTATTGTTTTAATTTGCATTTTCCTGATAATATATGACGTGAAGCATCTTTGTATATGCATATTTACCATCTATATATCTTCTCTGGTAAAGTACCTTTTAACGTCTTTGGTCCAGTTTTTAATTGTTTTTTCTTTCTTCTTTTTTTTTTTTTTTGAGAGTGAGAGAGAGCATGCATGAGCAGGGGAGAGGGCCAGTGGGGGGGGGGAACCAAGGGGGGAAGGGGGGGAGGGAGCGAGAGAGAGAGAGAGAGAGAGAGGGAGAGAGAGAGGGAGAGAGAGAGGGAGACAGGGGGAATCTTAAGCAGGTTCCAAACTCCATGGAGATCCCAACACGGGGCTCAACCCCACAACACTGGGAACATGACCTAAGTCGAAATCAAGAGTTGGACACTCAACCAACTGAGCCACCCAGGTGCCCCATGGCTATTGGTTTTCTTATTGTTGAGTTTCAAGAATTCTTTCTATATTTTGAATAACAGTCCTTCATCAAGTAAGTCTTCTGCAAATACTTTCTCCCAGACTGTGGTTTGTCTTCTCACTCTCTTGATATTGTCTTCTACAGACCAGAAGTTTTTTTAATTTTAATGAAGTCCAACTTATCAATTATTTTTTCATGGATCATGTCTTTGACGTTGTATCTAAAAAGGCATCACTATATCTATAATGCTAGCTGTATACTTGTCATATATGGACTTTACTATATTGAGCCATATCCCTGCTATACTCACTTTGTTTAGAGTTTTTATCATAAATGGATGTTTAATTTTGTCAAATGCTTTTTCTGCATCTATTAAGATGATCATATGATTTTCTCCTATGTTATCTTCTAGGAGTTTTATAGTCATGTGTTTTCATTTAAGTCTATGATCCATTTTGAGTTAATTTTTTTGAATAATTTTCCATACATATATATGTATACATATATACATATCATGATTTCTTTATCCATTCATCTATCAAAGGAGACTTCAGGTTGCTTCTATATCTTGGCTACTGTAAATAATGGTACAATGAACATAGAGGTATATATATCTTTTCAAGTTAGTGTTTTTGTTTTCTTCAGATAAATGCCCGGAAGTGGAATTACTAGACCATATAGTATTTCTACCTTTAATTTTTTGAGAATACTTTGTACTGTTTCCCACAGCAGCTACACCAATTTACATTCCCAAAAATGGTGCACAAGAGATCTCTTTTCTCCACATCCTCTTCGACACTTGCTATTTCTAGGGTTTTTTTGAACAGCCATTCAGACTGTTGTGAGGTGATATCTCATTGCAGCTTTGATTTGTATTTCCCTGATGATTTGTCATGTAGAGCATCTTTTCATGTACCTGTTAACCATGTACCTGTATGCCTTTGCTAGAAAAATGTCTTTTCAGATCTTCTGACCATTTTTTAATTAATTTTCTTTGCTATTATGTAAGTTCTTTATATGTTTTGGATATTAGTTCTGTATCAGATTCATGATTTGTAAATATTTTCTCCTTGCCAGTAGGCTGCATTTTAATTTTTGTTGGTGGTTTCCTTTGTTGTGTAGAAGCTTTTTGTTTCATGTCATCCCACTCATTTATTTTTGCTTTTGTTGCTTTATATTTGGGTGTCAGATTTTTAAAAACTCATCACTAACACCTATGTCAAGGAAATAACCATCTATGTTTTTTCTAGGAGTTTTACAGTTTCAGGTCTTATATTTACGACTTTAACCTATTTTTAATTAATTTTTGTGTGTGTGTAAGACAGTGGTCAGTTTTATTTTTTTCATGTGGTTGTCTAAGTTTCCCAGCACCATTTATGAAAAGAATATATTTCCCCATTGTATACTCTTGCATACTTTGTCATAAACTAATTTCCTGTATATGCATAGGCTTATTTCTGGGCTCTTTATTCTATTCCATTGATCTATGTGCCTGTTTTTATGCCAATACCATTTTAAGTACTACAGCTTTGTGAGAGAGTTTGAAATTAGGGAAGAGGATGCCTCTGGCTTTGTTGTTCTTTCTCAAGACTACTTTGGCTATTTGGGGTCTTTTATGGCTCCCTACAAATTTTAGGATCATGTGTTCTATTTCTGTGAAAGATGCCTTTGGAATTTTGATAGGAATTACCTTCTTTGTGGACATTGCTCTGGGTAATATGAACATTTTAACAATATTTTTCCTCCAACCCATGAGCACTTATTTGTGCCTTCTTCAATTTCTTTTATTAATGTCTTATAGTTATCATTATACAGGTGTTTCACCTTCTTGGTTAAATATATTCCAAGGTACTTCATTCTTTTTGATGCAAATTTAAATGGAATTGTTTACTAACTTGTCTTTCTCATAGTTCATTATTAGTGTTCAGAAATGCAACAGATTCTTTTGTGGATTGATTTTGTATCCTGCCACTTTACTGAATTCATTTATTATTGTTACTAAATGTTTTTTGATGGAATTCTTAGGGTTTTCTATATATAATATCACGTCATCTGCAAAAAGAAAAACTCTTACTTCTTCCTTTCTGATTTAGAAACTTTTTATTTCTTTTCCCTGACTATTGCTCTGGCTAGAATTTTCAATACTACGTTGAAAAAAAAAATGATGAGAATGAGAATCCTTGTCTTATTTCTAAACTTAGAGGAAAAGCTTTCAGCTCTTCACTCTTCAGTATGATGTTAGCTGTGGTTTTGTCATATACAATCTTTGTGTTGAAGTATGTTCCCTCTATACCCACTTTATTGAGAGTTTTTATCATAAATAGATGTTTAATTTTGTGAAATGCTTTCTCTGCATCTTTTGCAATGATTGTTAGGATTTTTAATCTTTTATTTTGTTAATGTAGTGTATATTGACTGACTTGTGGGTTTTCAACCATTCTTGTACCCCTCAAATAAATCCCACTTGATCATGGTATGTGATCCTTTTAATGTATTGTTGATTTCAGTCTGCTAATACTTTGTTGAGAATTTTTGCATCTGTGTTTATCAGAGATTTGGAGTCAGAATTACCTTCTTTTGTGGCATTCTTTCTGGTTTGATGTCAGGGTAATGTTTGCCTGGGAAAATCAGTTTGGAAAAGTTCCTTCCTCTTCTATTTTTTGGAAGAATTTGAGAAAAATTGATACTAGTTTTTCTTTGAATAACTGGTTGAATTCACCAGGGAAGCTCTCTGTTCTGGACTTCGTTTCTCAGGAGGTTTTTATTGCTAATTCAATATCCTCACTAGTAATCAGTCTATTCAGATTTTCTGTTGCATAATAATTTAGTCTTGGTAGGTTGTATGTTTCTATGAATTTATCCATTTCTTCTAGCTTCTCCAATTCGTTGGTATGGTTGTTCGTAGTAGTTTTTATGGTCCTTTGTATTTCTGTTGTAACAGCTCTTTCATTTCTGATTTTATTTATTAGAGTCCTCTCATTTATTCTTGATGAGTCTAGCTGCAAGTCTGTCAATTTTGTTAATATTTTCAAAGAACCAGTTCTTAATTTCATTGATCTTTTCTACTGTCTTCTTAGTCTCCATTTTGTTCATTTGGCTCTGATCTTTGTTATTTCCCTTCTTCTATTAACATTGGGCTTTTTTCTTTTTCTAGTTTCTTAAATTGTAAAGGCTATGTTTTAGGGGATTTTTGGTTTTGAGGTAGGCCTTTATTGCTAAGAACTTCCCTCTAAAAACTGCTTTTCCTTCATCCTGTAAATATTGGAATGTTTCATTTCCATTTTCATTTGTCTCAAGGTATTTTTTAATTGCTCTCTTGATTTCTTTGATCCATTGGTTGTGCGATAGCATGTTGTTTAATCTTCATTTATTTGTTAGTTTTCCAGTTTTCTTCATGTAACTAATTTCTAGCTTCATACCTTTGTGGTTGGACAAGATGCTTTATATGATTTCGATCCTCTTAAAATGTATTAAGACTTCTACTGTTTCTAACATATTATCTATTTTGGAAAATATTACCTGTGCACTTGAGAAGAATGTGTATTCTGTTGCTCTTGGGTGGAATATTCTTTAAATATCTGTTAAGTCCATCTATTCTAAAGCATCATTTAAGGCCAATGTTTCCTTATTGATTTTCTGTTCAGATGATCTTTCCATTGTTATAAGTGGGCTATTAAACTATCCCACTATTATTGTATTGCTGTATATTTTTCCCTTTAGGTCTGTTAATAACTGCTCTGTATATTCAGGTGTTCCTGTATTAGGTTCATAGATATTCACAAATGTTATATCTTCTTGTTGGATTGACTCCTTTATCATTATGTAGCAGCCTTCCTTTTCTTTTATTACAGTCTATGTTTTAAAGTCTATTTTGACTGATATAAACATAGCTACTCCAGCTTTCTTTCAGTTTCCATTTGCATGGAACATCTTTTTTCCATCCCTTTACTTTTAATCTGTGTAAGTCCTTACATCTAAAATGATTTTCTTAGAGGTACCTGGATGACTCAGTCGGCTGAGCTCTGACTTCAGCTCAGGTCATGGTCTTGCCACTCATGGGTTCGAGCCCCACATAGGGCTCTGTGCTGACAGCTCAGAGCCTGGAGCCTGCTTCGGATTCTGTGTCTCTCTCTCTCTCTCTCTGCCTCTCCCCTGCTCATACTCTGTCTCTTGTTCTCTCTCTCTCTCTCTCTCCCTCTCTCAAAAATAAATACACATTAAAAAAATAAATAAAAAATGAGTCTCTTGGTGTCAGATTCTGTGTGTGTGTGTGTATGTCTCTCTCTCTCTCTCTCTCTCTCTGCTCCTCCCCTGATCATGCTTTGTCCGTTTATCTGTCTCTCTCTCAAAAATAAATATTAAAAAATAAATAAATAAAATGAGTCTCTTGGAGGCAGCATTATGAATAGGACGGTCTTATTTTTTAGACTGCGCAGCGACTCCATGTCTTTTGATTGAAGCATTAAGCCCACTTACTTTTAAAGTAATTATTGATAGGTATGTGCTTTTTGCTATTTTGTTTCTGTAGTTCCTCTCATCCATTTCTTCTTCTCTCTCTCCTCCTTAGTGGTTTGATGACTTTCTTTTATAGTATGCTTATGTTCCTTTCTCTTAATCGTTCAATCTTTCTCTTAATCTATTTGCTATAAATTTTTGCTTTGTGTATACCCTGGGGTTTATGTATATGACTTAAATCTATAACAGTCTATTTTAGACTAATAACTTAAGTTTGATCCCATGGTGAAACTCAACATTACTACTCATGCCCCCTCTGTTTTATGTCTTTGATGTCACATTTTACATCTTTTTAGCTTGTGTACCCCTTAACTAATTATTGTGATCATAATTATTTTACCATTTTGTCTTTTAACCTTTATATTAGCTTTTAAGTGATTTATCCATTGCCTTTACTATATATTTATTTTTCCAGTGAGAATTATTCTTTCATATGTGTTTCTGTTACTAATTAGCACTCTTTCTTTTTAGGTTAAAGAAGTTGTTTTAGCATTTCTTGAGAAGCTAGTATAATGGTGATGAATTCCTTTAGCATTTGCTAGTCTGGAAAACTCTATTTCTCTTTTACTTCTTTTTTTAATGTTTATTTATTTATTTTGAGAGAAAGAGCATGAGAGGAGGAGGGGCAGAGAAAGAAGGAAAGAATCCCAAGCAGGTTCTGCACTGTGAGGGCAGAGCCTGATATGGGGCTTGATCTTATGAACAGTGACATCATGACCTGAGCTGAAATCAAGAGTTGGATGCTCCAGCCACCCAGGTGCTCCTATTTCTCCTTTACTTCAAAATGATAACTTTGCTGGGTAAAGTATTTTTGGTTGAAAGGGTTTTTTTCCCAACACTTTGAATATATCATACTATCACTTTCTAACCAGCAATATTTCTGCTATAAAGTCTTCTGACAATCTGATGGGGGTTCTCCTGTATATAACAAATTGTTTTTCTCTTACAACTCTTCATATTCTCTCATTCTCTTTAGCTTTTGACATTTTAATTATAATGTGTGTTGCAGGTCTCTTTGTGTTCTTTTTATTCAAAATTCTCTGGGCTTTCTGAATCTGGATGTCTATTTCCTTCCCCAGGTTAAGGAAGTTTCCAGGCCATTATTTCTTCAAATAAGATTTCTACCCTTTCTCTCTCTTCTTTTTCTATGACTCCTTTAGTGCAAATACTAGTCCATTTAATGTTGTCCCACAAGTCCTTTAAGCACTTATTCTTTTTTTTTTCCATTTTCTCTCTCTCTCTCTCTCTCTCTCTCTCTCTCTCTCTTTTCTGCTGATTAGGTGAGTTCCACTGCCTTGTCTTCAAGTTTACTGATCTTTTCTTCTGCTTCATCTCATTTGATATTGAACCCCTTTAGTATATTTTTAGTTCAGTTATTGTATTCTTCAGCTCTGTGACTTCTTCTGTTTTGTACTTTCTTGTGTTTTCTATCTCTGTTGAAATTCTCATTATGGTTATCCACTCTTCTCTCTGGTTCTATGGGTATATTTCTGATGATTACTTTGAACTCTTTACCAGGTAAATTACTTACCTCTTTTCATTAAGGTTTGTTTTTTCCTGAGGTTTTATTTTGTGCTTTAATCTGGAACATATCTGTCTGTCTCTTCACTCTGCTTAATTCCATATTGGATTTCTATCCACCACTCCTAGTCTTAAAGAAATTGTCTCAGGTAGGACATGAAACTTGTCATTCAAGCTTGACTCTGTTCTTGCTTGTCTCTCAAAATTTTATGCTTCTCCAAGGAGTCTATTATATTTTTTATAGTCCCCCCTAGTTGAAGATGTGCCAAGTCTTGTCAGTGTCACAAAGGAGAGGATTTCAGTACTTGGATTCAGACTGACTGGAAGCCAGACCTCAGACATCAGGTTTTTAAGGTATGCAAATATAAACTGTTTTGTGGTACTACAAGTGTAAGCTCCAGTGGCCACCAGAGCCAGGTGATCTAAAGGTGCCTCCTGGGTGGCAGTCACAAAAATCAGCACTCCAGATAAATGTATAAGCTCTTTTCTGGGTGATACGAGTGAGCTGGAGCAAGGCAGAGGAAGAGTTCCAAGATGATGTTCACAGCCTATATTGGTTTCTTAAAATAGTACATTAGAATATTCTCTATCTCGATTACTGAGTTTTTGTGCCTTATTAAATTTTGCACCAAGTTAAGCACCTTACTCTTGTCCTGTCTCTGCTTGTTGGGCACAATTATCCTTTATAATAAAATCCTACCATGTGCTAACATAAAGTAGCAAAAAGAGCATTTAGTTTTGAGTAAGCCATAACTAAGTCATAATCATCTAAGCCCCCATTCCTTCATTTGCAAAATGGAGATAGAACATTGGAACGAGTAAGCAAAGTCAAATGAAACAATGGGGCTGAAGTGCTTTTGTAAATGTAAAGCAGTGTACCCTAAAGCATTATCATGTGGCTGCACCTCTTATATTTTATTTGTTTAAGTGTCAAAACACTTGATAAAAGCAGTGATAAACTCAGCCAATTCCATTTTTTTTCAAGGCACTAAAAATATTTGCCTGCTATTAGATTATATAGAGCTTTCTCATTTATATTTGGAGCAAAGGGAATAAAATTTGCATATGCCCTTTGAGTCAAGAGAACAATTTACCAAGAAGTCAGATGTCAGAGAGAGAGGTAAGATGACTTGTCCACTGCAGAATATAATTACATGAAAAGTATGGTGATCGATTTCTGAGGAGTCTCTTGAGACACATGCTGTTGGTGCTAAAACTGGGAAAGTCTCAAACAAACTGGGAGAGAAGTTCATCACTCTGAGGACCACAATGCAGTCATTGAAAAAAGCCTGGACTGAGAATTGGGTGCCAAGTGTTCTTCTCTTAGTTATGGTACCTGCTGATGTAGTAATTTGGGTCAAGTCATTTAACCTCTGGTCCTTGGCTCCTCTGTGTGTAAAATTGGGGAACTGGATCTAATATCTACCTAAACAGTACATATATGAAGCATGTGCCGTATTTCATCTGTGAGAGTTGCTTCATAGACTTAACACAATTGAATCCTCCCAGTAATGCTATGATGTAGGTGCTATTATCCCTCCTCACTCTAAATAAGAATACAGAGTAGTAAGAAGCCAGGATTCAAGTCATACTGAGTAAGGCAGTGCATCCAATCATTTGAACATGTCTTCTTGAGACTGAGTTCAATTTCCTGCCCCACCACATGCTGGCTGGTTACTTTAGGCAAGTTGTTTAACCTCTCTGCCTCAGTAATATGGGGGCTTCTTATAAGGTCACTGGAAAATGCTTCAAACAGTGCCTGACACAAATTAGTGGCTATGCAAGTGCTTGTAAAATAAATAAATAAAGGCACCCATGCTCTTAAACACGCAGAGTGCTACCCATCTCAAAGATCTCTTCTAGGTCTTTACAAGGCTATAATTTTATGAATAGCCATGTCCCCTTGTAAGCTCCACTCTGCACAAAAGTAGAAAACAGAGACTGCTATATGCAAGGCATTTTTGTGATAATTAAAAACTAATAGACTACCCCCTTTCCAAACCACAGTCTCAAAACAAAACAAAACAAAAAAACCACTGATTCTCACAGAGTGTCTGTGTGATTGAGAACCTGTGAATTCACTCCCGGGCATCTTTAAAAAGAAAAGAAATCAGCACAACATTTGTGTTGTGCCTTGACATTAAATCTGCAGGCCTTTGCCAATTTGTAAGTCATTCAGGACCTTTAACACCACTTAAGCTTAGAGTATCTTTGTTGTAATATTTGACAAGAATTGAGAAGTTTTTAGCTCTTTAACCATCATGGAAAAGTTAGCAAGCATGTTTTATCTTTCTATAAAACTTTGGGAGGCACTGTTCTCTACTGTGTTTCTATTATTTAAATGTAACATCTATGATAAAGGGTTCAATTTTACTATCTTTTTTCAAGTTTATTTGTTTTAAGCAAGGAGAGAGAGAGAGAGAGAGAGCATTTACAAATGGGGGAGGGACAGAGAGAGAGAGAGAGAGAGAGAGAGAGAGAATCTCAAGTAAGCTCCATGCTCTCAACACAGAGCCCAACATGGGTCTCAATCTCAAAAACCATAAGATCATGATCTGAGCTGAAATCTAGCGTTGGATGCTTAACCAACAGAGCCACCCAGGTGCCTCTGATTTTGATTTCTAACATTCTGGCAGAAATTACCAGATACCTTGTGAAGTTAGCTTGCTGTACTAGCAAGTCTTTATTTGCTAGTTCCTATGAATTATATACCAATATGTCACAGTTCATTCAATAAATTTTTACTGAGTATGTACTATCTACATGGCACATTTAGTTAATAACTTTCTATGGAACAATCAAAGCAGTTTCCAAGATATGCATACTAAGTCTCCTAATCTGCCATTCAGAGAAAAAGAAGAAAGTTGTTGAAACTCAATTTTACATCAAACAATTCATAGAGAGCTCCAGGAAGCTGATACTGTGATTCACAAGAGAACACCAAGCTGGCTAAGCCCAGTCCATTAGTAGGATCACCTCACAAGGCTCCTTGCCAGCTACAATCAGACACAGGCACAAGGCTGATTTCCTCATTCTGCTTAAGAGAAGTTTCTACTACAGTCTGTAGCTGGCAAACCAACCTGATTATTGTGGTTTACCCAGTTCTGTGTGCAGTTTTAAAGATCACTACTCTTATAAGGTTTTCCTCCTGTGGGTGTCTGGGTCATACCTTTCTGTCACTGGTGAAAGGAACAGTAGCAACCCAGAACTCCTCTAGCTCCTTTGCCCAGCCTAGTTTCAGTGATAGTAGCTGACAATGTAATACTCATTCAGCAACTGATTATAATTAAAAATATCAGAATAATTAAAGTCCTCAGCTTGACAAGCAGAGCCATAACTTTGCCTTCAGACATTCCTCTCTAATTAGTTAATTAATCCTAATGCAAATTATAAGCAATAATTAGTCAGCCAAGCCTTGACATAAAAGTCTGCTGACTTACAGCTAAAAGGCTTTCCGGTTGCTGGTTTGTAGTTTCTAAAGGTGTCTTTTGTCCACTCATGGTTTCTGTATCCATCCTACTTCGAACTTTCTGCCGACACAGATACTCAAAGCAATTTGAGCTGGAGAAAACCAGAGCTATAAAAACCTGTATTACCACAGGCATTTTTCAGTTTGACATAATAAATTGCACGCTCGGTATCTGTATTGAATATCAATATGGGGTATATCCTATGCAGGAAAAAAAAATAAAGTGAGAATGTAAGAGGAAGCAGGGACATTTTGACCAAAAGCATGGTCTGTGATACGTTTACATTCATTTGCCCTAGATCACTGGGGTGCTTTTTAGCATGTGCCAAGAAATTGAGTCATAATGAAGCATATCTGAAATTTGATATCCCTGTAATAGAAAAGCTAATATTTGATCCAGATTTTCAGTGAATTTAAACAGATCCGGAATCTGTTAAGTGAGATAATTTGAATTATCTTCTGATAAATCTAAACCTGAATATTGTATTTGCTACTAATGAATGAAATTCCCTCCTTCTAAAACTGAGAGAGGTATAAAAGCATGGTCTTACAGAACATTGGACCAATAGTTTCTGGACACCTCAGACAACCAAACACTCTACCATCAGTCCCCCCAAATCTTCACTGCCCAGCAGCCCCAAAAATTTGTCCTGTGGACTAAAAGACAGCCCTTTGAAAAAGTGATGTCAGAGTAACAGCAAAGCTAAAGCTAAATCAACACGGAAACATTATCTCCCAAATGCTGTCTTTGGCCATAACTCTATGACTTGGAAAGAGCGCTTTAGTACGTTGATTGCAAAACTGGCCTGGAGTATTTCTTTCCCTCTTTCCATGCCTCCTACAAGGTGACTTTGTAGCTCTACCCATTAGGATACTGAATTTATTTCTCCAGTGCTTGAATTTGACTTGATGTGGCCAAAAGATGAGGTAGAGATGCCAGTGCCAGTTGCAAGCCTAGGTCTAAATATATCTTGCATAATTCTACTTGATCTCTTCAAACCCTGTGTCTTCAGGAGATAAACTGAGACTAGCCTACTGGTGGATAAAAGAGAGTATGGGATGGATTCAAATCATCCCTCCTGGGGCCATCTTAGACCAGGTGACTCATTATCTGACTGCAGACAAATGAGGATGCCAGCAAAAATCAACCAAGCCAATCGAGACTAACAGAACCACCTAACTCACCTATAAAAACATGAGCTAAATAAATTATTTTCAATGTAAGCCACTAAGTTTTGGCATTGTTATTACACACCAATAGCTGACACAAATATAAACAGAACAGCTTAGTCCAATGTCTGCTTCTCTAATGGGGCAAAAGAAGGGACCCTCACCTCCCCATATGTATAAAATCTCCAGATATTCTTCTATTTTAAATTTCTCTTCTTATTTACTGGGAGAAGAAAAAAAGGAAGCAATATAAAGTATTTCCATCTCTTTCTTATTTGAGCATTCTCTTCAGTTACTTTCTCTCCACCTAAAAAAATTGCTCAAGGTTCACTCAGCCTAAATAAAACTTTTTTCCTTAATACTACCCCAATGCACCCACCTCACACCTCCCAACTACAACCATAGCTTTTTCTTTCCCATAACTGATAAGCTTCTAAAGGAAGTCGCCATATCCATTCCTCTACTTCCTCAACTTATTTTCCCTTCCAAGCCACTTCCAATATGGCTCCTACCTCCACCCTCTACTGAAACTGCTTTCTATAGGGTTATAAATGACTTCCTAATTGTCAAAACCAGTGATAATTCTCCTGTCCCATCCTTTTCTTAATGCAAATTCCTATCGAAGTGTTACATATGTACTCTCTCTTTCCATCCTCCTCTCTCTTCCTCTCTCTCTAAAATATAATCCATACTAATCTTTCAATCTCAAGATGTTTAAATTAATCACATATGCAAAACCTTTTTTGCCACGTAAGTTAACATAGTCACAGATTCCAGAGATTGGGGCATGACCTTACCTATACAGAGCCATTCTTATCTAACACACTGTGTAACCATTACCTGAACAGAACCTAAAAGGTACCCTCATGTCCCCTTCCAGTCTTACCTACCCACTATGGGCAACCAACATTCTCATTTCTAATACTACAGATTAGATTTGCCTATTTTAAATTTTATATAAATATAATAATGGAGGATGTACTTTTTGTGTCTGGCTTCTTTTGGTCAACATTGTGAGATCTATCCATAATGATTATATTTATTATTATATTCCAATGTATGAATATATTGCAACTTATTTATAACCATACTACTATTGATGAGCTTTTGAGTCATTTCTAATTCTTGGATATACAAATATTGTTGCTATTATCATCCAAACATCTCTTTTGAATCACATATACATATACATTTTTTTCATCCTCAGTAGATACAATTTTCTAAAGGGTATGTATCAAAATTCTAGCTGCTTCCCAAACTTTTTAATACTTGGTATTGTATGCCCTGTCACTGTCCCATCATTTTGGTCACTCTATAGTACTTGATGCTTTAGATTTCTTGAAAAATTCTCCTCCCTTGATTTCCAGAACATAACTCTCTTATAGGACTCTTCAATACCTCTCAATAGTCTTCCTGAGTTTGGATTGTTAGATTCTCCTTTCTTGTCTATTACCAACCACCTTTATTTATTTTTCCTTTCTTTGTTACTCCCCTTAACTCATTTTTCAATGTTACTGTCCAGATTCCATAATAGGGTAATATGAGGCCCTTCAAACTTGGTTCTCAATTCTTGCTCCCGCCCATCTGGAGCAAAGTGTGGCTGCCCATCAATACTTTTTCTGCTCTTCACCCAAGATACACACTGAAATATATTTCAAAACCTCCTTTCAGTTAAATGAAGCTCTGGAATGAGTTAAAGATAACAGAATGTGGGCAGAAATGATACCTGGTATTTTCTACCTTCACATCCATTTCTCAAATCCCCCATGCTTCACCCTCTGTTTTCTTTCTCCCACTAGAAAATCTTAGAAACCATATGTTGAAGATCATAATACTGGAAGACAGAAGGAGACTGATTCGAAATATCTGAATCAGTGTTTGGATGAGAGTTACCTAGCAAAGATGGATGTGATATGAATGAGAAAGATGCTTTCTAGTGTTAGGCACTGGAATTTGAGGGTTGTTTGTTATAGTGGTTAACCTATTATGACATGTATAAAAATTGGTAACTTGAAGTAGGATGCTGCAAAACCAAGTATTTCAAGTATATGAAATATATGGGGAAAAAAAGATTTAGCAAACTGCCGATCTAACATGCAGTGGTAAATTCATTGGTCAAACTGTCACCTGAACTAATGTGAGAAGGAGACTATGTGCCTACCTACTGAGATGGCTCTTCAGGGGGGTGGTTGGAAGGAAACATAGTGAGAGTGTGTTTTGGCTACTGTTGGCTGCGTTTGGAAAGGTATTTCAAGAAAGTGATAAGCTCATGAGAAACCTGTCCCAAAACAGAGAACAAATTCAATATTTCTCTTGTTGCTTCCTTAATTGTTCAATAATCCAATTAAATCATGCTATAGTTGCTGCATGTCTTCACTGCTGCTGCTGCTGCTGCACAGGGAAGTGCAAGGGCTGGCATTCATTGGGAAAAAAGTGATAGAAGAGGAAAAGAAGGTCTAGCGCCTTTCCATTTCAAAGAGTGCATCTGACTATGAAAGTGATAATCCTTCCCTCCCATCCCCCAAATGGAAAAAGTGCCCCTTACATCTATGTAGCTACAATGATCACCAAAGCTTAAATCTGGGGTTAGAGAAATCAGTCCATTAAGAATCTCCATCTCCAGGTCATATGACACTTCCACTAGTAGAAACTGAGTTTGTGGGAAAAAAAAATTAACCACCCCTTAAAAGGTTCCTGCTTCCCACTTTTGCCTCTAGCATGCATTTATTCTTATCATCCTCCTCATCCAATAGTATTTATTAAATGGCCACATTTGCATGGCACCGTACCTGTGATTTTCCATTTCTCTCCAAGGATGATTTCCTGGTTTAGAAGTTTTAATGGCTGCTCCTTTGAAAATGTCTTAAGAGGGTTTTGACTGTAATTCCTTTTCTCCTAGCTCTTATTTAATAGGTACCAATGCCTATCTTTTGCCTGGGGTATTAGGTTAGGGAGAGGAAGATTCATTAACCATGGTGAGTTATGGATTTCAATGCCCTGGCTACTTCATTTCTCATATCCAAGTAGATCATTTCCTCCTTAGTCCGCCTGAGCCCAAGGATGCATATATTGTAAGTAGCGTTAATCTGCTTCATTAGAACATATTTTTTAACTTTACAAGAATGATACCACCAATATTACCATATTACTTCTGGTGATATGCATGGCAGTATAATCATACACTTATACTAGCAGGCAGTAACAACGGTAACTTAGTTGTGGACATAAGATAAAGAAAACCACACAATTTTAAAGCTTGGAGATGAAATTAACCACATTTTCATATATAGAAACTTAGATCCGGAGAGGTGAAGCACCTTGCCTGAGGTTACACGCTAGTGGCTAGTACCCAAAAACGTGTCAAATCCTAGGTCTCCAGACTCATTGCCTTGTATACTCCCTCAATTCACCCTTTTAAATATTAAAGCAGAGAAGTGCTGATGGTGAGAAAAGCTCCAAGGTGTTATGGAGTCAGAAACACATATGGCACCACCCATGGTTATTATATTACATATTACAAGAGAGAAAATGTGTGGTTAGTATACCCTGGATACATTTCAGATAGACAATTCCCCCTTCTGCTTCCTCTTTATGTTTCACTGAACAGTCTTACTTGGACTTACACCCTGGAATACTAGTAGATTTCTATGAGACCGGCCATATCTTCTCCTGGAAGAAAAGGGTCTCGCCATCACTAATGTTTTTGCTAGCTTTCAGCACCAACTGAACTATTCCTGAGAAGCAAGCTGCACCTGTATCGGTGAAAAATAATAGTGCTTGGTTCAGGGACTCTGACTTAGATCTAACCATGATGAAAACAAAAATAGGTGAAGTTTACTTTTTTCTCTGGAGTACTGAAGTTTATTTTTTTCCTCTACTCGTTCCCAACCAGGTTGATTTTGCCCCCTCCTAGCAAGGAATATTTGGTAATGTCTGGGGACATTTTCTCAATTGAAGAGGTGTTATTAGGTAAAGACAAAGAATGCTGCTAAATATCCTAGAGCACACAGGACAGCCCTACAACAAAAAGCCATTCGGTCAAAGTATCAATGTGCAAAGGCTGAAGAACCTGTTTTAGAGTATTGTCCTCGCTCTCATACCCCTGACTTTCCAAAGTCACTGGCCTACATTCTTTGGGTACCTGGTTCCCAGCTATCTCAGTAAGAAGTTCTATCTTCCTCTTTAAATCTCTCCTATTAGTACAAGGGTTAGTAAGTCCACAGAGAAAAGAGCTCTGTACTAGGAGTGAGGTTCCCTGGCTTCATAAATTTCTAATTATACAATCATCTACAAATTAGGGATAACAATTTCTTCTTCATTGGGTTGGTATAAAAATAATAAAACAAGAAAGTGTTGGTTAGAGTGCTTTGTTAACTTTAAATTGCTACACAAATGCATGCCACTGTCATGGTAAGTTGTAATTAACAATATAGTGATAGGTTTCTGAGAGTATTTTTTCAGATACCATAATAAAAGGTAATTCTGATTCAGAAGCTTGTCCACTATCTCTTTAAATTCCACAGTAGGGGTGGTGAATTATTTTCAATGTTCAACATCCATTCTATCCATACTGTTTTTAAATCCTCTGTGGTACAAGAAGAAGTGCTCTCAGTGTTAATCAGACACTAGATACTTAATAAACTACTGACACAAATTATACTACATAGCCATAAGGACAAAAACTTTTTCACCTCTTCTAATTCATAAAAACTCTCCCTAGTTTTATAGAGCTTCCTTTTCCTGTCATCACAACAGAAATTGGTTAATGATCCCAACAGAGTCCGTTTACTGAAGTTAATTTGATTTAGCACTTACAATATATTAGACATTGTGTTAAGGATGGAAGGTATGAAAAACAACAAAGGTTAACATGTACTACAGTCCAGCCCTGTGTCAGTCACTATGGTAGGCAACTCGTCACCTGATTCCTAAAATTCCAGAAGACTGTGAAGTAGGCATTTCTTCCCTTTTGATAAATGAGACAACTGAAATTAGACAGTTTACATGATTTATCTGAACTGCTCAGGCAATACGCATAGTACTAGAAATGAGATTCAAACTCATATAGATCTGGTGGAAGATACCATGTTCTGCCCCACTGACCACTGATTCCAAAAGCCTCCTGTAGTTTTGTGTGTGTGTGTGTATGTGTGTTTAGATTTTATTTTTAAATAATCTCCACACCCAATGTGAGGCTTGACCTCACGACCCCAAGATTAAGAGTCACACGCTCCACCAACTTAGCCAGTCAGGCTCTGCAGTTCTGGGTGTTGTGGATGGAAATACACATCACAACACCTGCAACCCAGGTACTGTGATAATAAAAAGCATCTGTGCTGCAGAATGGAGTGATAATGGCCAAAATACTCAACACCAATGGGGGTGCTTGCATCTGTCAGGTCAACTACGACCAGCACACACTATATTACTGTGAATAAATAATGAAATGCCTAAATCCTTCTCTTTCCTCAACTGCTTAAAATTTGTTCAGGGGCACCTGGGTGGCTCGGTTGAGCGGCCGACTTCGGCTCAGGTCATGATCTCACCGTCTGTGAGTTCGAGCCCCGCGTCGGGCTCTGTGCTGACGGCTCAGAGCCTGGAGCCTGCTTCAGAGTCTGTGTCTCCCTCTCTCTCTGCCCTTTCCCTGCTCACACTCTGTCTCTATGTCTCTCAAAAATAAATAAACTTAAAAAAAAATTTGTTCACAAAATAAGAATGAGTACAGCAGCTAATTCATCATGCATAGATTTTGGTAGTACAAATTATCCCCAACGCTTAGGGGATGAGGCCGAATAAGTGACTGCGGACTTTGTATTTCAAATCCAAATGAGTGAAGCCTGACTCAAACAAGTCTTTGTTATTTTTCTATTTAATGAATTCAATTACATTGCAGTGAACACTTGGCTGAGCCATAACTGTGTGCCTAGTGCTGTGGGAAAAAAAAACAATAGAGTGACATGATGACTGCCCTCAAGGAGTTTACTTTACTAATAGAGGGATAAGAGTTAATGAGAATATAATAAAAGCCAGCTGATACCTCACATACTAAAATCCACATGATCAACTTTATTCATCAATGCATACTCTTCTTCTCTGACAGACAGTGAACATACAGGTGCTGTGTGGTGCCATTCCTCACCCTCAAAATACCCCAATTCAATGAGACCAGTGTACAATATGGACAAGTAGCACAGTGGAAAAACTGGTGCTGGCAGGTGTGATCAAGGAGGCTTCAAGGAAGAGGTAGACCTGATCTACTATAGAACCTAAAGTACAGGGAACATTTATATTGTCTTCCAGGAATGAGTTTTGGGACAGAATCTGTTGAGTTTCCATCTAACAATCAAAAATCAGCTACTATATTGCTATGGGCTACAGGTGTTTATAAAGATATCACTGTATGCCTTCTCTGAGATAATAATCTAAAAATAGTAACCCAATGACACAGTTTCAATAAAAAATAGGGGAAAACAATTAGCATTGAATAAGTAATCTCACAACCCTTTGATACATAAACATATCTCCCTCAAGTGAAAGTAGAAGTCACCCTATCACATTAAGGTGAGAACATATCCCCTAAGGATCCCAAAACATATGCCTCAAGAAATATTTAATCCTGCTTATAATAGAAACTCTCCCATGTGCAAAAGAAAGGACAATGTGTTGCATGCTTTTACTCATTTTACATATAAAGAAACATCTTCTTTTCTTTTAATCTATGTCTTTATTAAAAAATAATTCTGTGTGTTAAAAATCCCATAAACAATTGGAAATAGGAAAAGAACGTACAGCAAGAAAAAGGAAATTCTCCCCAAATATAACAATTTGAATGTAATTATATTGTACACAAAACAAAATAATTGCATCTGTATAGTTTATGTAATTTTGGTTTAGATAGTGAGTTGGTAAAATTTGCAGCCTTAGGACCATGAACTTTCATTTTTATCTAGCTATTAAAAAGAATAGGACTTCATTTTTACTGGTCTGCTTTCAAAGGCCAATAACTAAATAATAAAGTTATACGACTTACTGAGAGGCACGGATGTGTATGTAATATAACACAAGATAGCTTCACCAAGTTTCTAGCTCATTACAAATCCTAGAGGTCATTTTAGCATATGTATTAGTCAAATTTGCTGCAGTAAGAAACAACTCCAAAGCTTTATGGTTTACAACAAAATCATTATTTCTGGTTTTTGTCATGAATCAGAGGCTGACCTTTATCTGTGTTGGGCTTTACCTCCAATGTTTTCTCATTCTGTTTGAAGAAGTAGCACTTATTTTGGATATGATTTCTGGTGCCAGTGGGAAAATCACAAGACTTGGCACAAACGCGCTACCTCTTAAAACTTCTGCTTGGGACTGGCCTTCTGTCACTTCTCACATTCTACTGGCCCAGCAAATTATTTGATCAATTGACAATGAGGTAGAGAAGTAAACCCCGCCAACAAGAAGACATTTTATGGCAATGAGAGGGATGTTTAATATTCTAATTGGGGAGAGATGAAAAGAAAGTTGGAAAAATAATGCGCTCTACCACAATAAATACATGTATTTGCTAATTCATTGATTTTTTTAAATTCCAAAACATGTTTTTATTAATTTTTGTCAAGTTGATTGGAAAACTAGTAGATCATCTCCTAGGTATGTGAACTGACTGTGTGTTTGAAGTATGATAGAGGTAATAAAAGAGAAGAAATAGAAGGAATATAAGCTATATCTAAAACCTTGTTGTAGACCTACAATGTGGCTCACCAAAGTTACATTTAATGAGAAGCATGATAATTGGATTTCCTTGAATTTAGTTACCAGAATCAATAGAAAAACTCTCCATGGTGGAGTATAAGGCTTTCAAACCTAATATTCTAGTCATATGACAATGAAAAGAAACATTCATTTAAATATAGTCTTTAAATGTTTAATAAATGTTTGGGTTTATACTAGCAAATACATATAAAACCTCCCTATCTCTGTGTTTCATGGGCTTTTTCCTCTTATGGCTATTCACGGATAATTTAGATCTGAAAGTTTTAACCATTTAACTTCCTGAGAAAGGAAACAACAAAAGCAAATGTGTCCCCAACTCACGTATGGAAGTAGTTATTTCAGGTTAATTATTATCAAGAACTGTGCAAGACTAAAAATGCGATTAAACATTAGCCTGTAAGATATTTAACAGTGGGGTTCTACAATAAAAACAGAATATTGTTCTTTTGAGTTTTTTTTTCTAAATGGTCCCAGACTATACATGCGAATGAAGCTAATGTCTAAATAATTAAATGATAATGTCATTATTATTCAATGTAGGAATACACTTGAGAATCAAATTGAATCAGTTTTTTCCCCCTTGTGGCACAATAACAATTCATGTTCAACCTTACTTAATATATGCCTTGGTTAAAAGAAAAATCAGTCTGTGTACTCAATGGCTTCTAGGAAAGAGAATTAGGCCTACATAATGGAGGGACAGAGTAGTAGGAAGGAAAAAAGCAATAACCCAGGACTAAATGTCAATTAGGCTAAGAACAGCACCTCTGTACCTTTGTCCTAAACTCCTTTGTCATTCCCACTCCTTAGGCACCCAGTGCCCTCCGTCCTTGTTGCACCTCACTTCCTAAAACTGGTCTGCTCATGAGAACACATTCAATGTGCTACCTCTCCCAGGAGCGCTTATATTCTCACTCAGTCTATACTATGCATTAAAAAGCTCCATTCCTTTTCCACATTCATATGGAACTAAGTGTCAGACTTGGTTCAAAGCACATTCCATGTATAAACTCACTTTAATATTCACGACAACTCTGCAAAAGACACTCTTACTATTCCTATTTTACAAATGAGGACACCAAGTCACAGACTGGATGGTTAACTCCTAGGATAAACCTAGGCATTCTGATTTTAAATCGTGTGTTCTTATTACTAGAGTTACATAAAAGAAAGATTCGCACACACTCAAACACTACCTCCAAATTCTCCCATTATTAGTTGGGTAAGGAATTTCCAAACATTGTTTTGCAGACAGAAAGATACCCATAGAAAGATACAATAGATTTCTTAACAGAATCCAGGAACACTGATGGGGAGAACAGTGTCCTGACAAGGCATAGGGAAATGGATTTAAGAAGCTGTTTTCACAGACCCTCTGTCCAAGGACACCTAAGCCTCTCTCAGCTGTTATCCCATGGCTGACACTAAAGAGATTGTATAGCCAGGTTCACCAATACTTTTCCATTAGTTTTGTTTCATTGCTTTTGATACCGAATTTCCACGTCCATGATTGCGACATAAGTCCAATCTTGAAAGGACCTGTTAGAACTCCTCTCTTTGATGCTTTTCCTATTTGCTGCTATCAAGACTAGTTATGGTAGAGGGACGCCTGGGTGGCTCAGTCGATTAAGCATCTGACTTGATTTCAGCTCAGGTCACGATCTCACGATTCATGGGCTCAAGTCCCATGTTGGGCTTTGAGCTGATAGTGCAGAGCCTGCTTGGGATTTTCTCTCCCTCTCTCTCTGTCTCTCCCCCTACATGTGCTCTCTCACATTTTCTCTCTCTCTCTCTCTCTCAAAATAAATAAATAAACTTAAAAAAAAAAAAAGACTAGTATCAGTAGAAAACCAACATAGGTATACAAGTTTAAGCACCTAGGCTTCACTGTAGAGAGAACCACAGGGAGGGAAATAGGATTTTCAAATCCCAGGGCTTTTGGTGCTTGCATTTTACTTGTTACTTGGGAAATAACGCTCTGGCAGAGTGGCATTTTCTGAAAGGAATAACAGCAGAGGGATTTTAAAATAAGAAAAGCCAACTAAAATTTTGGGGAATTTTTAAAAATCTGTTTGAAAATAAATGTAAGCCTATTCATAATTAAGTAAAATGCATATAAATCCATACTTAAGTATTTTATTCTTTTTGATGTAATTATAAATGGCATTATTTTCTTAATTTCTTTTTCTAAGAGTTCACTGTTAGCATATAAAAACACAACTGATTTTTATATATTGATATTGTACCCTGCAATTTTACTGAATTCATTTACTAGCTGAGTTTTTTTTTTTTTTTGTGAAGTCTTTAGGGTTTTCTATATATAATATGTCATCTGCCAAATAGAAAAGAAATTACTTCTTCCTTTCTGATTTGGAAGACTTTATTTCTTTTTCTTGCCCAATTACTCTAGCTAGGACTTCCAGTGGTATGTTTAATAAAAGTGGTAAAAGTGGGCACCTTTGTCTTATTCCTGATCTTAGAGGAAAAGCCTTCAGCTTTTGACTGTTAAGTGTGATATTAGTTGTGGGCTTGTCATATATGGCCTTTATTATGTTGATGCATATTCCTTCCATACCCAGTTTGTGGAGAGTTTTTAACATAAAAAGATGTTTAATTTTGTCAAATGCTGTTTCTGCATAATGAAACTAATGAAGGGGCATCCGGGTGGCTCCGTCAGCTAAGCTGGTTGACCCTATTAACCAAGTTTGACTCTTGGTTTCCACTCAGGTCATGACCTCACAGTTTCGTGAGTTCGAGCACCATGTAGAGCTCTGCACTGACAATGCAGAGCCTACTTGGGATTCTCCCTTTCTCTCTGCCCCTCCCCCATCCATACTCTGTCTCTTTCAAAATAAATAAATTTCTTAAAAAATAACAAAATGAAGTAAAATTATCTTATGTGATTTTAGAATAAAACAGGTTATATATGAATAAAATAAAACAATATATAAAATATCAAAAAGAATGCAGAAGTTTCTAGAATGGTGAGCTCAGTTATTAATGTCATCCTTTAATCCTCTCCCCCAAAGAAACAACTAAATATGATGGTAAAAAGTAATAATATATTTTTATTAATCTTAAAACATCAAAGGATGGATGAGTTATAGAGAATTAGCAGGTAAAAATCTAAATAAAACCTCCAACTCAAAGAGTTAAGTGAAGCCATTTTTGACATGAGGCATTTGCTGAATTTGAGAAATTCTGGCTTTCTTTTCTGTCTGAGAACACAAGATGATCAAAAGCCAGGATCTGTCCAAAGTGGGGAGGCTAATAAAAGATTCTCCCACTCAAAGAGCTGGGCTTCACATGGTTACACCCTCAGCATAAGGATGAACAAGAAGTAGAGCTATATTACCTCTCCATTCCTTGGTAAAATTGTCTTCTCTGTATTTGGGAGAGGGTAGTCACATCTGTGAGTAATCACAAGCCTACTTTGAGTAGGAGTTGCAATACAAAATCTCAACCGCACACCCCCTCAAACAAAAGAAAAAAGGGAAACCTAATGCCATGAAATTAGTTTTTTAGATACCTGACAGAAGATAATGGAAACTCCCTGGTAGAATGTAACTCTTAATTTTAATGCTGAAAGAATTCTCATGAATAATATTATAAGAAAAATGAGATGCACATAGTAAAAATAACAGAGTATATCAATAAGGCAGCATAAGTAAGAAACAGCCCTGATGATAGAAAACAGAAACTGGCTCCTCAAAATATTAGATTTTGGAATTACTGAAATGAAACATTGGTATAATCTGACAATGATTATAAATAACTAAAGAAATAAAACATAACCTTAAAATATCTGATGGAAACCAATAGCTATCATTAAAAAAAAAACAGAGGAGATGTGGAAAAGAATGAAATCAAGAAATAAAAAATAAACTAACTAAAATTTAAAACTCAAAAATGAGAGGCACCTGGATTGCTCAGTCAGTTAAGCATCCAACTTCGGCTCAGGTCATGATCTCGCAGTTAATGAGTTCGAGCCTTGCATCAAACTCTGTGCTGACTGCTCAGAGCCTGGAGCCTGCTTTGGCTTCTGTTTCCCTCTCTCTCTGCCCCTCCCCCATTCACACTCTGTCTCTGTCTCTCTCTCTCAAAAATAAACATTAAAAAATTTTAAAAAATAAATAAAACTCAAAAATGAGTTTAACCATAGGTCAGATGTAACTGAAGAGAAAATCAGGTAGCTGGAGGATAGGGTGAAAGTAACAGTCCAGAAGGTGGAAGAGAAAGGAATAATAAAAAATATGTTAAGGGACACAGAGAATGTATGGAATGGAGATATCTGACATACATTTAACTGGAATCTCAGAGGGAGATGACAGAGAACATGTAGCAGAGGCAGTATCTGAGGAGACAATGCCACAGAATTTCCCGGATATAATGACAGAGACCAATCCATAGATTCAGGGGACACAGGGTACCCGAAGCAAAATAAATAAAATAAATCTATACCTACATATACTGTAAAACTGAAAAACACACAAAACATACAAACACATTTATTTGTATTAAATATCAATTGACATAAATTGAAAACCAAATTGCCTTAAAAGAAGTGACAGACTGAAAAGTCTTTAAAATAATAAGTGGTGGGACACCTGGAGGGCTCAGTCGATTAAGTGTCGGACTCTTGCTTTTGGCCGAGGTAATGATCTCCCAGTTCATGAGTTTGAGCCTATTGTCGGGCTCTGTGCTGATAGCTGTGGAGCCTGTTTGGGGCTCTCCGTCTTCCTCTCTGTCTCTACCCCTCCCTCTCTCCCTCTCTCCCTCTCTCAAATATAAATAAACATTTTTTAAAATACCAAAATAAATTAACAAGTGTTTAAAGAAGTCAGTGAAATGGCATTCATAATGTGCTTAAAGAAATAACTGACAATTCCCAATCCTGCACCTACCAAAACATCTTTTAAAAATGAGAGAGCTAAAGATACTTTTGGTATCTCCTCCCCAACAAAAATGACAGACAGTTTAGACCCAGGAAACCAATTTAAAGGAAATTAAAAGACAAAAGAAAGTGGCAGAAGAAAAGTGATCAGAGAAAGAATGGTGTGTGATAATAAATAAAGAGCAAAGATGGAGGAACGTGTGGGAATAATTCTAAATAAATACTTACTAAATAAAACAATAATAATGTCTTGGAGTTTAAAAATGCCAACAGAGAAATAAAACACATAACAGTACTAATCTAAGTCAGGAGAGGAATAAATGTAGTTAAATGTTTTAAGGACCTTGTATTGTCAGAATAGAAGGTGAAGGTAATGATTAACATTTGACTTTGACAAGTTAAAAATGCATGTTGTAATTTCCAGAATAAGCACTAGAAGTATAATCTATAAACCAATAAAAGGAAAAAAACAAAATTTCCAACACAAAAGAGAAAAAAAAGAAAAAATTATAGAATGGGAAGGAAAGATAACACAAATAACAGTTATAAATCCAAATATATTAAAATGCATGAATAATAACATTAAAAGAGGCTAAATACTTTAAAGATAAAAAATAGGGCCCAACTGACATAAAAATATATTTGCACATCTAATACATAAGTTACAGAAAGTTAAACCACGCAACTAAGACCCAAAATAAAGCTGTTGTGGTTATATTAGTATTGAGCAAAATATACTTTGCATTCTTAAAAGAAAAAAGATCGGTCACAAAATATATTAAAGACAACGTTCAATTCATTATGAATCTACAATTTTTAACTTAGTTGTGCATAAAAATATAACCACAATATATACAAGTAAAAAGTATTAGGACTACAAGTTGAAATAGGAAAATTCAAATGCACAGTGGTAAATTTTTATCTGATAACATCAAGCCAATAAAAAAATGAATAGAGGTCTAGCACACATAAATGAACAAATGTGAACTACAGACATACATGAAATGTTGCACCCATAGCTGGAGAAAACATGTTCTTTTCTAGCATATATGAAACATTTAAAAACACTGTACTCTCCTGGACCATTAAGCTAAACACACACAAAAAAATCAAAGCACTGTATGAACAGTGCATGATCTTCAACCACAGTGCAATGAAATCACAAATTAATGATAAACAATAACCAAAACCCCATGTATGTTTGGAAGTTCATAAACACACTTCTAAATAATTATAGATCAAAGGAGAAATCATAACGTAAACTAGAATCTATTCTGAAATGAATGATAATGAAATTACTAATATCCAAACTTGTGAGATGAAGCAAAAGTGACTTAAAAAGAAAATTATAGCATTTAATGCACATATTACAAAGAAAACAGTATAAAAATTAATGAGCTAAAAAATATCCTCATGATTTAAGAAAAGAACAGGGGGAAAATAAGGTAGAAAAAACAGTGAAGATAAAAACAGAAACTAGGGAGATAAGAATGAAAAGCATTCAACAGACATTATCAGCAAAGCTAAAAACTTGTTTTTCAAAGGTCTAATAAAAATTCCCAAACCACTAGCAAGACCAATTGGGAAAAATAGAAAGTCACAAATAATTAGTATTGAGATTTAAAAGTGAGACACAGTAAAAATCTTCAGACATTTAGTAGTTAATATGGAATAGTATAACTACTTTATGCCAATAATTTTTAACATTTAAACTCAAGGACAAATTCCTAGAAAATATATTATACCAAATATTTCTATTTAAGAATATATAAATAAACTTAAGTATTCCAACGATGACTAAAGAAACCAAAGCAGTAAACATTTGTCTTTTTTTTAATTTGATTTTTGCAGACTATTCATAATTCATTTTTAAAGAAACATGATGCATATTTGATCATAATGATGATATTATGTAAAGGCAAAGGTGTCAGGAATACACTAAGGTGATCTCTACCTTGACAGTGCAGAACAATTGAATACTATAACATTCTGAAGTAGCTTCCTCCTGAACCATGATAAATTTCAAATTAATTTCTTGTATTATTTACTAAAACAACCCTCTTGCCTCTGATTTACATTCTAGAAGACATCTTTGAAATAACTACCTGCTTCCACAAAGAACTAAATCTCATCTCTAAGAGTTACTTAATGGAAATTAATCTAATAAGATTAAGGTACTTCCTTATCAATAGTATTAATGAATCTCCTTTTACTGATCTCACATATAGTTTCCCACCCTTGAACTTTTACATGCTACTTTTTACAGCTCTTATCATTTATAAGACTTGACAAACCTTTTCTGTATAGTGTCAGATAGTAAATGTTTCCAATTCAACAGGTCTCTGTTGAAACAATTCAACTCTGCCATTTTAGTGCAATTGTAGACATTGACAATATGTATATGGGTGTAGCTGACTTCCAATAAAAGTTTATTTCTAAAAAAAAACAGCAGGATTTGGCCCATGAATTTGTCAACCTCTGATTTAACTAATGCTTTGAGCTATAATTACTTACCTAATATTAAATGATGGTTTTAATTAGGCCAAGTAATATGTTTTTTGTTAATTTTAGGGGCACCTGGGTGGCTCAGTTGGTTGAGACTTTGGTTTGAGACTTTGGCTCAGACCATGATCTCACAAGTCTGTGGGCTCGAGCCCCGCATCAGGCTCTGTGCTGACAGCTCAGAGCCTGGAGACTACTTCAGATTTTGTTTCTCCCTCTCTCTCTGCCCTCCCCGACTTGCACTGTGTCTCTCTCTTTCTCTCAAAAATAAACATTAAAAAAAGAGTAATATGTTTTTTGTTAAAAAAAATTATAGTGGACACCTTTTAAACACTTGTTTTTGACAGACACACTAACTTCATTACATGCATTAATTCATTTAATTCTCAGAACAACTTTGAGAGCTGTATGCTTTATTATCCTAATTTTTCAGCTAAGAAAACTGAGGCACAAAAAAGCACAAAGAAGTTAAGTAAAGGGCCAATTAAGTCAATGCCAGAATTGAGCCCAAATTTGTCTAACCCTAGAACCCAGTTCTTGTTTACTACACTAAGCTACTTTCTTTTTTTGGTATATACTCCAAAACATTTTCTAATAAATAAATAATGAATTAATAAATTAATGAGTAAATAAAAAAGTTTTGATTCAAATTAACTCTTCAAAATCATATACATGCAAATAGAACTGCAATATACAATCTAATGTTCAATTACATATTATCCTATTATTGTTGTGATATGTCACTACTTGAAACCAGTTATTAGCCCAGCTATTTAAAGCAGGAAGAAGCTTGGAGATGAACTGGGTTAATGACCTCGAAGTTTCTCAGAAGGAAGCCTTCTATGAATAGAGAAGGGTCCACCTATTCCAGAAACACGGTACCCAAGATTTATAGGAGCCACAAGTCCATACCCAGGTCAGTGGTTAGAAACAGAGTTCTGAGGGGTGCCTGGGTGGCTCACTCAGTTGAGCATCATACTCTTGGTTTCAGCTCAGGTCATATTCTCATGGTTTTGTGGGTTTGAGCCCTGTGGTCAGTGTGGAGGCTGCTTGTGATTCTCTCGTTTCTCTCTCTCTCTATTTCTCTCTGCCGCTCCCCCACTCATGCTGTCTCTCTCAAAATAAATAAATACACTTAAAAAATACTTAAAAGTAAAAAACAGTTCTGAGATGAGGGGAGTCAGCCAAAGAAATGGCGAACAAAGAATAAGTGGTAGTTTCCCAGTTACAGAAGGATTAGGATCAGGTGTCCATTCTCCAGGAGCGGAACTAGAAAAGATTCTCTAGTCAGATTCTCTCTTTGAGAGAATACTGGGATATTCTTCAGCCTACTGGGCCCGGAATTGAAGAACAGAACTTAAGTCCAAAACCTGTGTCTCAAAATGGCCAGATGTTGAAATGTAGAAAGTGGAGATGAGGATGCTTAAAATTTCCTCCCGAGAGAGAGGACAGTCTACCTGGACCAGATGGTCCTATCAGATATTTTCAGAACATTCCATCCTAAAACAGAGAAATAACATTCTTTCAAGTACACATGGAACATTCTCCAAAATAGATCACATGTTAAGCTACAAAACAAGCTCAACAAATTCAAAAAGATCAAAGTCATACCATCCATCTTTTCTGACCACAATGCTATGAAACTGGAAATCGACCACAAGAAAAAAATCTAGAAAGAACACAAATACATGGAGGTTAAATAACACACTAGAAAACAAAGAATGTATCAACCAAGAAATAAAAGAAGAAATTAAAAAATAAATGGAGACAAATTAATGTTAAAACATAACAATCCAAAATCTTTGAGATGTAGCAAAAGCTGTTCTAACAGAGAGTTTTCTAGCAATACAGGTCTGCCCCTAGAAGCAAGAAAAGTCTGAAATAAAAACCTAGTCTTCCAACAAAGGAGCTAGAAAAATAACAAACAAAACCCCAAACTGGTAGGAGGAATGAAATAACAAAGACTAGAGCAGAAATAATTGAAACAGAAACCCAAAAACAATAGAACAGATCAATGAAACCAAGTGCTAGTTCACTGAAAAGATCAACAAATTGATAAATCTTTAGTCAGACTCATCAAAAAAGAGAGAGAGAGAGAGAGAGACAGACACAGACACAGAAACACAGGACTCAAATAAAAATCAGAAATGAAAGAAGAGAAATAACAATCAAAACTACAGAAATACAAAGGATTATAAGAAAATATTATAGGGCACCTGAATGGCTCAGTCAGTTAAGCATTTGACTTCAGCTAAGGTCATGATCTCATGGTTCATGAGTTCGAGCCCCATGTTGGGCTCTGTGCTGACAGCTCAGAGCCTAAAGTCTACTTTGGATTCTGGGTCTCCCCCTCTCTCCTTGCCTCTCCCCCTCTCTTGCTCTGTCTCTCTCTCAAAAATATTATAAAAAATTACATGCCAACAAATTGCACAACCTAAAATAGATGAATTCCTATAATATCTCCCAAAATGTAATAAAGAAGAAATAGAAAATGTGAACAGATAAAATAACAGCAATGAAATTGAACTGGTGATCAAATACCTCCCATAAAACTAAAGTCCAGGACCAAACAGCTTCAAAGGTGAATTCTATCTAACATTTAAAGAAGAGTTAATACCTATTCTTCTCAAACTATTCCAAAACATAGAAGAGGAAGGAAAGCTTCCAAATACATTCTATAAGGCCAGCATTACCCTGATACCAAAACCAAAGAGACTCCCCAAAGGAGAGAATTACAAGATAATATATCTGATGAACATAGGTGCAAAAATTCTAAAAAAAAAATACTAGCATACCAAATCCATTGATACATTTATAAAAATCATTCACCACGATCAAGGGGGATTTATTCTTGGAATGCAAGTGTGGTTCAATATTAACAAATGAATCGTGATATATCACATCAACATGAAAAAGGACGAAATCCATATGACCATTTCAATAGATGCTGAAAAAGCATTTGACAAAGTAAAACATTCATGCATGACTAAAACCCTCAACAAAATGGGTTTAGAGGGTACATACTTCAACATAATAATGGCCATATATGAAAAACCCACAGCTAACATCATACTCAATGGGGAAAAACTAAGAGCTTTTTCCATAAGATTAGGAACAAAATAAAGATGTCCACTCTCAGCACTTATGCAAATCCTAGCCACAATAATCAGATAAGACAAAAAAATAAAAGGCATCCAAATTGCTAAGAAAAAGTAAAAATTTCAATATTTGCAAGTGACATGATACTAGATATAGAAAACCCTAAAGACTCCACCAAAAAACTACTAGGACTGATCAGTGATTTTAGTAAGGTCACAGGATACAAAATCAGTATACGGAAATCCATTGCATTTCTATACACTAATAATAAAATAGCAAAAAGAGAAATTAAGGAAACAGTCCCATTAACAACTATATCAAAAATAATAAAATACTAGGAATAAACTTAACCAAGGAGGTAAAAGACTTACACTCAAAAAAATGAAGATGACATAAACAAATCAAAGATAATCCATGTTCACAGATTGAGAGAATACTGTTCTCTACCATCTAAAATTTCCATACTACCCAAAGCAGTCTACAGATTTAATGCCATCTCTATCAAAATACCAAAAGCATCTTTCACACAACTAAACAAACAATCCTAAAATTCGTATGGAACCAAAAAAGACCCTGAATAGCCAAAGCAATTTGAAAGAAGAAGAACCAAACTAAAGGTATCACAATCCCAGATTTCAAGATATCCTACAAAGCTGTAGTCATCAAAACAGTATGGTATTGGCAAAAAAAGAGATACACAGAACAGGATAGAAAACACGGAAATAAAGTCATGTTCATATGGTCAATTAATCTTTGACAAAAGAGGCAAGAATATGCTAGGGGAAAAGACAGTCTCTTCAACAAATGGGAAACACAAACAGCTACATGGAAAAGAATGAAAGTAGACCATTTACTTACCTCATACATGAAAATAAACTCAAGATGGATTAAAGACCTAAATGTGAAACTTAAACTATAAAAATCCTAGAAGAGAGCACGGGCAGTAATTTCTCTGAATCAACCTAGCAACATTTTTCCAGATATGTCTCCTGAGGCAAGGGAAACAAAAATAAAAGTAAACTATTGGGACTACCTCAAAATAAAAAGCTTCTGCATAGGAAAAAAAAAACACCAAAAATGAAAGACAACCTACTGGATAGAAGATATTTGCAAATGACATATCTGATACAGGGTTACTATCCAAAATATATAAAGAACTGATACAGCTCAATACTCAAAAAACAAATAATCCGGTGATAAAGTAGACAGAAGATGTAAACAGACATTTCTCCAAAGACGACATATAGATGACCAACAGACACATGAAAAGATATTCACTATCACTCATTATCAGGGAAACGCAATCAAAAGAACAATGAGATACCACCTGACACTAGTTAGAATTGCTAAAATCAAAACTGCAAGAAACAACAGGTGTTGGTGAGGATGTGGATAAAAATGATGCACTGTTGGTGGGAATGTAACTGGTGCAGCCACTGTGGAAAACAGCATGGAATTTCCTCAAAAAATTAAAAATAGAATTACCATATGATTCAGTAATTCTACTACTGGGTTATTTACCCAAAGAATACAAAAACTCATTCAAATGGAAGAATGCATTCCTATTTTTATTGCAGCATTATTTACAATAGCCAAACTATAGAAGCAGTCCAAGTGTCGACAGATGAATGGATAAAGAAGATACACACAGACACACAGACACACAGACACACAGACACACACACACACACACACACATACACAACATGGAATCTTATTCATCCATAAGGAAAGAATGAAATCTTGCCATCTGCAACAACATGGAAGAATCTAGAGGGTGTAATGCTAAGTGAAATAAGAGAAAGATAAATAACATATGATTTTATTCATATGTGGAATTTAAGAAAGAAATGAATAAAGGATAAAAAGAAACAAATAAAAACCAGACTCTTAACTACAGAGAACAAACGGATGGTTCCAAGAGGGTAGGTTGATGAGGCAGGTGAAGGAGTTTAAGAGTAGTACCCTTATCATAATGAGCAGTACATAATGTATAGAATTGTTGAATCACTATATTGTACACCTAAAACAAAAATAACACTTTATATTAACTATACTGTAATTAAAATATTTTTTAAAAAAGAGAGAGACAGTAGTCTAGGAAGTAGGATAAAGAGGGGCATACAGTTAGGAACACTGAGTAGAAACAGTTGTAAAAAGAACAGTGATGCATAGACTAAGATATCAGACTAGGTCTAACAGAAATATTATTTCCAGCCAGTTACAAGTTCCCCAAGTGTAAGAAGAGATTACTTCCTATGCATAGAAGTAATGTCTACATGGCACAGTCCCAGGCCCTAAATGCACACTCAAAAATATTTATTACTTGGCCTACTGAAAAATCTCTAAGAAAATATATAGCAACTAATACCCGTCTTCTATCTCCCATTTATTTTCTCCTCCATCAATTATTTATACTTAATATTTGCTGGATCAATTTGACTTCAACAGCTAAAGTCACACTGCAGAAAGCTCTACCCTTCTGAACGCCCTGTGTATCTTGGCATAGTCTATATGGTAATCTTGTCAACGAATGATTTCTATGTTGGATGGAAGTGCATTTGAGTGCCCAAGTGTTTCAATATGCAAAATCAGAAAGATGCACTTGACTGAGGAGAAAGGTAAAATATGAGCGTAATTTCGCCAACCTCATTAGGAGACACATGGTGTTGTATTTGTCCCACATACGGAATTCTGCAAAAATTCCAAGCATATGCCTCAATACGTATACTTCTTCGCATCGTTTTAAGCTTTAAACTTTTCTGGGGTGCCTGGGTGGCACAGTCAGTAAAGTGATGGACCTCGGCTCAGATCATGATCTCATGGCTCATGGGTTTGAGCCCTGCTTCCTACTCTCTTCTGTCAGCACAGTCCGCTTCAGAACTTCTGTTTCCCTCTCTCTCTCTCTGCCATTCCCTTGCTCACATTCCTCTCTCTCTCTCTCTCTCTCTCTCTCTCTCTCTCCCCTCCTCTCCTCAAAATAAATAAACATTTGGAAAAAAAAACAAAACAAAACACTTTCAGGTACCTGGGTGGCTCAGCTGGTTAAGCATCTGATTCTTAATTTCGGCTCAGGTCATGATCTCACAATGCATGGGTTCAAGCCTTACATCGGGCTCTGTGCTGACAGCATGGAGCCGGCTTGCGATTCTGTCTCCCTCTCTCACTGTCCCTCCCCTGCTTGCTCTCTATCTCTATCAAAAATAAATAAATAAACATTAAAATAAACCTAGGGGAAAAAAACTTTCTTATGTAAAGTTATCCACCAGTAAGTCAACTAGCAACCACCCACTAAACACTATTTAATAAACTGATACTAGATACCAGGCCCCTTCCACCAATTTTTTGGCCTTTTAAAAAAATATATAAATAGAGGTGTGTTTTGGAGGTAGGGTGTGACATTCAAATGCATGGAATTCATGTTTAGAAATATGTTAAAAATATCAAATTCTTGAAGAATGACTGCTTCAGAAAACCAAAGTAGTTTGTTAAAACTTTATTTTACCAAAATAAATCTGTCATCTCCAGCCTCAGGACAACTTCCTTCCTTTAAAGGATAATTCCTAAGGTCAAGTCTGGAATAATATGTGACAGAATTCACTCTTGTAAAAAAGTCTCATACAAGGCAAACTTGGAGCCTGGTGGATAGAGCAGCGTTCAAGAGAGCAGTAATATTTTCCAACTTCCTTTAGGTATTTGGATATGACTGACAATGTCAGTGAAGACACCAGAGCTAGAGCAACTGAGAAAGAGTAAAGCTTTTTCTTTCCTTCTAACTGAAGCCACGTCCTCTTTATTTCTTACCTTCCTCATATTTCTTAACAAAATATTCTTCTTGTTTTGATTTGTCATTTCTTCCAGTAGAAACTTTATAAATCTGATTTGTTAGTATATTCTAAAAATTTCAGAGAGACAAGTTATTGTTCATTCAGGGAGTATGGAGAGGTATACTCCCAACACTGTGATGCCAAGAATATATTCCTCCCAAAAAGCTAGAGTGGTGAGAAAGGGAGTTGGCGGCAGTGCTGTTCACACAGCTGTGGGAGACACAGAACTAGTGAGCCAGGACTCAAAAGACCTAGACTGAGGAACGACTTTAACACATGGAGCTATATGAACCTTGGTAAAACATGCCATACGAAGTACAATGTTTGATGTTTCACCCCATGGTTGTAGTAAGCTGAGATTGTAAGCTGTAGTAAGCTGTAGGAAGTCAGCTGAGACAATGTGTGAATCTGACTTTTCAAGTGCATAGCACTATGCAAAAGGAGCCATTTCCAATACACTGATTACAACTACCTATCAGCCACCTACCTTCTTCTGAATATCTTCAATATTTAAATAAGCAGAACTCAAGATGACAAATAAGAGTCTCCGTGGTAGTCCCCAGCACACTTCTCTGATAGAGTAACCTTGGAGCCTGAGATATAATTTTCGGTTGTTCAAGAAGTCAGTCACCTACCCAGTGCCAAGGTGAGGCTAAAGATATATTGTAAATATATCTGGGGTGGGTGGAGGTAAAGGCTCAGAAGAGAAATTGAGTTGGCTATTCAGAATTTTCACATAACAGCAAGCCTATGTCCTCCATTTAAGAAAAAATATTTAAGAGTCTCTTGTGGTTTGCCTCCCTCTCTCTCTGTTTGTAACTATTTTTTCCCCTTTCCTTCCCCCATGGTTTGTTTCTGTTAAGTTTCTCAAGATCCACATATGAGTAAAAACATAAGAAAAAGTATAAATCCAAAAGGAATTGGAAAAATAAAAATGGCAAATCACACAAGTACCTTACTGCTTGGAGTTATGTCCTGGTTCTATTTAACTCCTCACACATACTAACAAAGTAAGCTCATTAATATACCATTTTAGAAAGTCAGTAAGAACAACAATACCATTGCTTTATGTTCCCAAGAAAATTATAATCAAGACTGAGGTACAGTTAAGGTATGAGGTGACAATGGGTACAATGAGTGACATGTGAATAAGGAGATCACAGAACAGAAATCCGCCACCGACCCTTGTAAGACCGACTGAGAAAGGGTTCTAGGAAGATTGGAGGCCAGAAGGGGAAAAAGTAAACAAGAAGTGAAGAAAGAATAAGAACAGATTGAAGTTTGAAATACAGCTAAATTAAAATTCAGCTAAATAATAATAACAACAGGAATATCAGTGCTTATTTCTAAACAAACATGGCTTTGCATATTTCAGAGGACACTTTTATTATCTAGGACTAACACTATGTGCCAGATACTCTTCTAAGCCCTTTAAAAATATTTACCCATCTATAACTCTACAAAGTCAATACTATTATTATCATCTCCATCCTACAAATGAGGTTATGTAACTTGTGTGCCCAGGAATGGACCAGGAATTAAACCTAGGTTGGATAGCTCTTAATCCATCTTAAGGGACTAGAAGTGAGGGTTGAAAGCAAGTAGGGTAGAGCAAGCTTTTATGGATGGCAGATGGGGGTTCAGACTGCAACTTGAGCCTCCAGGAAGGCAGACACATTGACTCATTGGGCAGTTCACAACGGACTCGTCTTGAGCCAGTTTTACCAAGGTCACAAAGAACACTTTGTGTGCATGAACAGTATCACCTGACAATTGTTTAAGGGAATAGATATTTTCAAGTATGAATGATAGATTCATAAATTCCTAATCCAAGTCTTTTGGGTCATTCTTAAGAAGAAAAGAAGTTCGTTAACCTGATTTGGTACTTTTGACAGCTGACTAGAGGGAGGCATGGATGGGAGAACAGGCTCAATGACTAAAAAGTCTCAACAATAAAAATAGAGAAACAGGAAGCTACACTTCTAAAATGTATCTTTCACAAGCACCACTGAACCCCCTAGCACTCCTGGGGAGTCACAAGGCCTGCTTTGGGTCCTTCGTTTTCTGTCCTTACTAAAATAGGAAGCTCTGCAACTTTAATCCTCACTAAACCCTTTCCTAAGTAAATATAAGTAGGAATTCTAACCCTTACAAAATCTTCTATACAAGTAGTTTCAAATACTCTGAATTTATTTGTCTTCTGTCTATGGGCAGTGTTGCTAAATCCCCTCTAAACCCAATAAAATGGAAACAGTTGGGAATTTGAATGCATTTAACTTATTATTTTTTTTAATTTTTATTTCTCAGAATTGAATTTCCATTAGCTCTGCTCTAGGAAAAAAGGAAATTTCAATATAAACTCATCTGGATACAAGGGTCCAAATGATCCCGAATTTAAACCACCATCTACAGATTACTTACCAAATACCATGGTGTTCTGGGTGGGAAAGCTCACTGAGTACTTGTAAGAACCATGTGTTTAATCCACATTTGATGTGGTTGCCTCTTTGTGACTCTGGAGGGGGAAAAAAAAGCCTTTTTCTAAAAGTGCATAGGACAGCTTACTCACTATAGGGTGGCTTCCTTTACAAGGAGAAAAGCTCCCTTTTGCTGCTTCTTTCCAAAGACCCCCTTACATCAATTTTCCTCATGACATACCAAAAAATGTATTATGTGAACACAAATGGGCCCATATAGAGTACCCCATGCTCTCCATCACAAGTTAATGTTAGTAACAATCAACAGACCAACATGCAAAAGCAGATGGCTAGGGCTCTCATTTTATAAAACACGTGATGTTTGTTAACAGACCT
Source organism: Paguma larvata (assembly GCA_030068075.1). NCBI lineage: Eukaryota > Metazoa > Chordata > Mammalia > Carnivora > Viverridae > Paguma > Paguma larvata. Next base: position 48,978,900 of record CM057829.1, on the reverse strand, counting down.
TTAATAATATTTTAGGCAATTAAGAAACACAGCCTCCATTCAAACATAGAGCATGGTTAAGCAGTCAAGAATACAGACTGTAAGCCCACAGGGCTTCATCTCCCTGCAGATAAGTAATTACTGGTCCCATTTAACAGAGAGGGTAGGTTAGCTAACATTGCAATTAGTGAGGGTCCAAAGTCAGACAATTCAGATAGCTTTATACAGGTTATCACTGTTAAAACCCCACAGAATGGGCTCTGTTATTAATGGATTTAAAACTCAAAGGATTTGAGTTTGAATTTAAAATCAAACATAAGATAAAATCTCATTACAATACAAATATAAGAGGTAATTCAATATTCATGTACTTTCTAAAATGAAAGGCATATGCTATAAAAACAGGCACTATGTTTTTGAAAAAAAAAAAGGTCAGAACACATATTTTGTCAAGAAGGCACAAATGAAGTTGGGGTTATACTAAAACCAAAATTCCCAGGACTCTTAAATAGTTTATGAAGAAAAGAGAAAGTCTGAAATCAAAATTATGTCAGAAAACTCAAGATATATGGCAAAATAAGGCACTATATAAATGTTATATGCATATTTGACTACTTAACACAGAGGATGGTAAGATTTTTTCTTAGAGGGCCTGATAGTAAATATTTTAGGCTTTGAAGACCATTAGGCCTCTGGCACAACTATTGAATTCTGCCTTGCAGAGCTAAAGAAGCTACAGACACTATATAAATAAATGAGTGTAGCTATGTTCAAATAAAACTTTATTTACAAAAAAAAGCAACTGGCCAGGTTTGGCCCATGGACTGTAATTTGCTGATCCATGCCCTAATGCACTTTTGATGCAGTTAGTCAGTATTACATCATTCCTACGATTGTTGAAATGATTGAAATGAGTTATTGCCCAGGACAACCTGGTTGTACTAACATTTAAATGCATCACAAGGATTAGAACTTAGAAGAGAATTTTCCACTCTTACCATGTTGGTGATACTTAGACCCTTATGCTATTTAATGTCACACTTTACATGTTTCATTAGCATATAAAAAACCACCACGTGGAAAGAATCCATTAAATGATTCAATGTGGAAAAATCAACCATCGTAGTTTATCTCTAGAAAGATAATAATAAACCTCATCTATTTACATTTAGCCAAGGACATATAATTTTATTGCTTACAGAACAAAGGCATACAGTAACTGACAATGAAGCTGTTTAAGTTTTCCTTTGGATGAGTTTATAGTCAGATTACACGAAGTTCACAACAGAAGGATAACAACCCAAAGGAAAGGAGAAGAGATGCAGAAAAAGTGACAGATCCTTTTACATTCTCCCTCTCAGCCCCTGTATAACCCCACTTCTCCCCTCCCCTCCCAAGCTGAATACTTGGATTTTCACTTCAACTACCCTGCTACAGCTATTCCCCTATTATCTTGCTTCTTTCCCTTCTGCTCATGTTTCTGCCAAAACCTCAACTCTTGAATCAAGTTTCCTGTTGCTACACTAACAAATTACCACAAACTTAGTGGCTTAAAATAACAAATTTATTCTTTTTTAGTTCTGGAGATCAGAAGTCCAAAATGAGTTTCCCTAGATTAAAGTCATGGTGTCAAATGAACACCATGACTTTCTGGAGGCTCTGAGGGTAGAATCTATTTCCTTGCTTCTTCAACTTCTGGTGGCTGCCTATACTCCTTGGTTCATGGATGCTTTCTTTCAACTTCAAAGTACATTGCTACAACCTCTTTATCCAGTGATCACATCACCTTATGCTTTGGTCAAATCCCCTTCAGTCTCCCTTTTACAAATACACTCTTAATTATATTTAGTTTTTACCGTCATGATATTGAATAACCTTACATCTCAAGGTCTTTAACTTAACTTCACTTATAAAGTCCTTTTAGCTATATAACATTCACATGTTCCGGGGATTAGGACCTGTTTACTTTAGAGAGGCATTACTGTGCCTACTACACTATGCCTGCTGGCCCCCAAATATTCATAACCATCCCACACACCAAATGCACATACCCCATCCCAACATCCACAGAAGTCTCAACCCATTACAAAGCCAAATGACCACTTTCTCTTCTCCTAAACAGAGGCTGCCTGAGCCACCAAAAGTGCACAAGTATGCAGAATTGGGCCACTAGAGAGCCAGCATTTCTTAAGCCTACCTAAAATATCTCCCACATTTCACTAGTCAGCTCTATTATTATTATTATTATTATTATTATTATTATTATTATTAAGATTTTACTTTTTTAGAGCAGGTTTAGGTTCACAGCAAGATTGAGGGAAAGGTATACTTATTTCCTCTATAATCCCTGCACCCCCCCACACACACATGCACAGCCTCTCCCTTTATTAACATCCTTCACCAGAGTAGTACATTTGTTACAACTGATGAACCTACATTGACACGTTATAATCTTCCAAAGTCCATGGTTTACAATAGGATTCACTCTTGGCATTGTACATTCTATGGGCTTGGACAAATGTATAATAACATATATCCTTATTATAATATCATATGGAGTATTTTTACTATACTATAAATTCCTTGTATTTTACCTATTTATCTCTTCCCCCATCTCTCTTGCCAACCTGGTAACCACTGATCTTTTTATTGTCTCCATTTTTAACATTTCTAGAATATCATATGGTTGGAATCACACAGTTTGATAATGAATCCTTTTAAGATTGGATTCTTTTACTTAGTAATATGCATTGAAGCTTCCTCCATGTCTGTTCATGGCTCTACAGCTCTTTTCTTTTTAGCACTGAATAATATTCCACTGTCTGAATGTGGCACGGTTTATCCATTCACTGTGAAGAAAAATGTCATGAAAAAAAGAATATGTTTTGTTTTGTAAGAAATGGTCAAACTATCTTCCAAAGTGGCTATATCGTTTCACATTCCCATCAGCAATGAATGAGAGTTCCTACTGCTCCACATCTTCACTCAGCATTTGGTGGTGTCAGTATTCCAGATTTCGGCCTTTATAATAGGTGTGCAGTGTTATCTCATTGTTTTTATAAATTGTATTTCCCTGATGACACATAATATGGAGCATCTTTTAATATGCTTAATTGCCACTTGTCTATCTTCTTTGGTGAGGTTGTTATTAAGTTCTTTAGTCAAATTGGGTTGTTTGTCTTATTTCATTTCAAGAGCTGGTACTTTGGATTATATAGTCCATTATCGGATGTACATTTTACAAATATTTCCTCTAGTCTATGGCCTCTCTTCTAATTCTCTTGACATTATTTTCCACATAGCATAAATTTTTAATTTTAATAAACTTCAGCTTATCAGTTGTTTATTTCATGGGTCATTCCTTTCATGTGGTATCTAAAAAGTCATTACCAAACCCAAAGCCATCTAGATTTTCTCCTATGTTATCTTCTAGGAGTTTAATAGCTTTGTGTCTTACATTTAGGTCTGTGCCTCTTTTACGTTAAGTTTTGTGAAGGGTGTTAAAATCTGTGCCTAAATTCATTTTCTGCATTCGGATGTCCAATTGCTCTAGCACTATTTGTTGAAAATACTCTTTGCTCCATTGTAATCCCTTTGGTCTTTTGTCAATGATCCATTAACTACATTCATGGAGATCTATCTCTGGGCTCTCTATTCTGTTCCATTGATCTACTTGTCTATTCTCTCACCAACACCACACTGTCTTGATTACTGTAACTGTACAGTAATCCATGCTGTGTCAATCCTCCAACTTTTTCTCATTTAATATTGTGTTGGCTATTCTGAATATTTTGCCCTTCTATATAAACTTTAGAATCATTTTGTTAAAATCCATAAAATAATTTCCTGTGATTTTTGACTGAGATTGCACTGAATGTATAAATCAAGTTGGGAAGAACTAACATCTTGACAATAGTCTTCCTACTCATAAACTTGGAATATCTCTTTATTCATTTATTTTTTTATATCTTTCATCAGAGTTTTGTAGTTCTCCTCATATAAATGTTGTACATATTTTGTTATATTTATACCCAAGTACTTCATTTTGGTGGTGCTGATACTATCTTTTAAGTTTTCACTATTATTTCATACCTCTTCTGTTTTCTTCAAACTAGTCACCCTGCCATCGCTTCCCTCAGCCTCCATCTCCAAAGTCATTATGCTAGTAAAGCAGCCTTCATTTGGGACCTAAACTACCTCAAAACCTTTTATCTGATTTCCCTGTTTCCAACAGTAATAATTGTAACAGTCAAGAGTTATTGAAGTGATCTAGGCAACAAGGATGAAAGCCTGAAATAAATTTTTGCTAATAAAATAAAAATGAAAAATAATGAACTTAAGAAATATTTAGGGGAAAGAACTAATACAAATTGCATGTGGCAAGGAGGTAGGGTAACTGGAACATGACAGAAAAACTCCTCAATTTCTGTCTTCAGAATCTGGATGAAGGGCAGTCTGCTTAGTAAGGATCAGAAATAAGATGCAGAATGAAATATATAAGGGGAGATGAGAATGAACGCATGACGAATGTGAGGATATCATCAACAAACAGTTGCTTCTGTTGTTCCAGAATTCAGGATAAAGATCTGAGAGATACAAAATTTCACATCATCAGAGTGTAAGTAGTTGAAGTCCCTGGCCTAGATAAGGTCAGCTGAGGACAGAATGTAAGGCAGGAGAAGACAACTGAGAAAAGAACCAACCCATATTTAAGTTTTGAGAAGAGGAAGAAAAGCTGACTGTATAAACTCCAAGAATTAAGAGGGGAAAAAAAAGAAATGCCACGGAGAAAAAAATGTATACGCAATTACACAGACATGCCCAGTGAAATCAGGAATGAACACTGTCATTGAGGCTGGGTGGTTAAGGTGTCATTACCTTTCATGGAGTGGAGAACACGGAAGCCAGGTTGTGGGGACTGAACAATCAGGGGGCATGGGGAAGTGATGAAAATGCTGGGACAAAACGTCAACAAATCTGAAAGGAAAATAAGGAGACAAAACAATAGATAGTGGAGATATGACACCAAGAAAAGTCTAGTTATTTCTCAAACATTATTTTGTTTAAGATTGGAGAAACTAACCCATGTTTATAAGATAAATAATAGGAAGTGATCAGTGGAAATGAAAATATAAAGTTGCAGAAGAGAGAAAGAAAAAATGATAAAGCAGGGTAGAGAAGTCGACAGGATCCAGAACAGAGGTGAAATGATTATCTTAGAATAAAAACAGACATGTTTTGTTTGTTTGTTTTCTTTAAAAAAATCAACAGATGTGGTTTTAAAATCCATTTGAATCCCAAAGAGCATATAGAATTTTCACCTAAGAAATTTGATTTTTTTTCTATGAATTCACAATGACATTATTATTTGAAAGGCAGTTAAATCCTGGAGAACATGATAAAAATGTGGAACAGCTATTGTTAGGAATGGAAAACTTGGGACATAGGAAAGAATCCGTGAGAAGAAATGATTCATTTGATTCTAGAAATACAAAATTATGGCACTGCGTCACCAAACCCACAGTGATGGTATATTCCTCAGAGGTTCTTGCTCATTCTACAGACCAGGAGTCAATGCAAGGCTATGGATTTTTCTGGGACAATGAGGAAAAGGACAAAGGGGAAGAGAACTGGGGGAACAGATCTCTCCCCCAATTAATCACTTAAATTGACAAAGCCAAGAAAATCTGGAGGACTGCCTTGCTATATCTGAAGAGACTTCCCAATTCCACCCCCTACTTTCCTAATAATGGCTAAGATTTCCCTTAATATGCATTTTAATCAAATATTAGAAATTAAGAGCTTAAAGTTAAAATACCTAGGTAAGAAAATACATTTTCTAACAATTGATTATTGAAACAATTACCAGGCACAAATCATGGATTCAGATCCTCTTCTTGAGTGGCAGGTTCACAGACTCTGGTGTCCCACAGACTGTAACACTTAAGTGCTATAGGATGTGATAAATATGTCTTAACCCTCTCAGCATTAATTTCCTAGTCTATAACATGGGAGTTAAAAATGTACCGTACTCAATTTATATGAGCAATACAGGTAAGACAGATGACGGTGATATATGATGATGATGGTTTTACAATAGATAGTATCCATTAGGTACTACAACTCTTGCTTTGACAAAGGGGACAACTTAAGCAGCAAAGAGACATAATTTCAACACGTGAGGAAAAAGAAATAACACAAGCTGGAAGATATACTTCACTCAAGCCACAATTTTAGTCTAGGGCCAAATTTATCTGCTATCTGCTATGTAAGATGAAAGCAAAATATTCAGTGTGGCATTGATGTGTATTGCAAATGTGAACATGACAACCTAAAAGGGTCATTTTTTTACTGAACCTTAAGATACACGGCAACACCAGTTCACCTGGTTTATGCATATTACTTATACTAGCACAGTCAATTTCATTAAAAAGACACTGTGTTTCCAGACATTCTCTTCAGTGCATCACTAATGTCTTAAAAAAATAAATAAAGCTACAGAGGTCTCATGTCATCTTACTGTTGACCAATGCATTTGAATTACTGTCACTTTTGAGAAAGCAGGAATGGCTCCCCACATCATAAAATGTTGTTTTGCCCCCAAGTGTCCTTGAAAGGGTCTGAAATCCACACCTCACTAAGAGTTTCCCATGGAGTAGAGGGGAGCTGCCCTCTTTTTTTTAAAAGAGAACCAAAGCATAACCTTGAGACCACCCTCCCAAGAAAGAGATAGCAATGTCAAGGATTGCTGAGCACCCAGCAGATTTCCACAGTGGATCAGTAAGAAGTTATTTAGCACAGGTGTTTAATTATGATGCATTAGGGAAATGGGTAGTGTTCAATGGCCCTCAAACACAAATCTCCACCTGTGCAGAGGTCTAGCATTGGTTCATAGGGTGATAATATCGAGGGAAGCAATTGTGCTCCAGTCCTGCTCAAGGGCCTTTCTTTTCTTGGTTGGTGTAACCAAGTTCACTGCCAGGAAGCCATGGGTTTTCCCCACATGAGCAGGTCCATCATGCAAGTTTATAATCTGCATCTGAGTTATCTCTCCAGGAATTAGCCACTTCTGAAAGGAAGTGAAAAATCAGAATAATTCAAAATGCCCTGCAGAGAAAATGTCTCTAGGCACCTTCCCAGAACTCTGACTTTATGATAAACAAAGGAAACCAATGTGCTGCCCAAATGACCAAGCAAGGTCATTGTGATTCATCCTCAAAGTATAGCCAGTCCCCTTAGCTACTATGGGTACCATTTCATAGGCAGGACTGCTATGAGGCACACTTACTGAAAACTGTTTCAATTGTGTGCATTATCTCAATTAAATCCTATAAGGTATGCTATTGTAATTCCTATTTTAGAGACAAGAAAACTGATGAGTTAAGGATATTACTATTATTATTATATTGTTAAGGGCTATTGCTTGCCAAAGTTAATGCTTATGTTTTCACTTGGGCTATATGGCTTCCCAAGACCCTGAAGTATTATGCACAAGACTCTAGAGCCTACAAAGGTGTCAGTAAAATAGTAATGAAAGCAAAGTTTGTCTCCTACATTCCCAAGCCTACCACCCACCCGTGGTACCTCAGCACTTACTTCTTCACTTTTCAGACAATCCTATTCTCCCTCTCCTTAATCTCCCTTCCCAAAGCACACAGTTCTCTGTGGCTGCCCTTGTAAGAGCAAGGAAACAGATCTAGTAAGTCAGTCTCAAGCAAAACTGTTCATACTTGTGTGGGATTAGTGTAGTACGATCCTCTCATTTAAGGACTGGTCAAAAAGAGAAAGTATGTATGATCTGGTAGAACTAAACAAGCAGAAATATAATGGGGCAAAACATTAATGGTCTTGTCAGGAAACCTGAATTCTCCCATAGACTGTGAGTGTCAGAGGACCAGGGTTATGCATATTAACATCTAGCTCAGGGCCACATATATAGCAAAATCTCTATACATGCTTGCTGAACTGAGTGAAACTAGTCTAGGCTTTCCCATTACTTTGGTATAACCTTATACAAGCCACTCTGTAGCTTTCGGTTTCCTTACCTGCATGATGGGAGAGTTGGACCAGATCAGTGGTCATTAGACTTCTTTTCCATAGAAACTCATATTCAAATAAAAGAGTAACCATGAGCGCTAAGGACTAAATATTTTTAAGTCCCCCTAAAATTGATATGCTGAAACCTAATGCACTAACAATGGTATTAGCAGGTGGTGTTTTTCAGAGGTGCTTAGGTCGTGGAACTCTCACAAATGGGATAAGACCTTTATAAAAGAGACCCCAGAGAGCTAGCTTGATCTTTCCACCATTTGCAGTTACAGTGAAAAGATAGCTATCTATAAGGAAGGAGACTCTCACCAGCCATTAATCTGCTGGGACCATGATCTTAGGTTTCCTGGCTTCCAAAATTGTGTGAAATAAACGTTTTGTTGTTATAAAGCCACCTCGTTAATGGTATTTTGTTTTAACAGCCTGAATAGACTAAGGCAATGGGCATAAACAAACTAAATAGATAATAGTAGAATGGTTTTGGCTGAATTCATGGGCTGCCCCTTCCTTTCTTCTCTAAGAAGGAATAGATTGGAAACCACTAGAATTGGTGTTAACTAATTTTTATGGTGCTAAATGTTTATTATCCATGCATTTTAAATACCCCAAAGGAAACTGTGTTTTAATATTGCTGTGGGTTTCTTTTTCCTGAATTAATCTGATTTTATTTTGATTTACTAGACAATAGTATTAACAAACACTACTGAAGAGCTTCATTACTTAGCAGCTGGGGAATCATGGGAAGTTTCTTATTACTATTTTTTTATTTTGAGTCTCAGATGTCTCATCTTGAAATGGACATAGTATGATAAAGAGAATACAAGGATATAAGAGAGACAGTGTGCCTATCCAATACCTGCCACAAGGTAGATATATATTGAATAGCCCCTTTGCACCAGGGTGTAGGATTCCAGTCCTGCATACCTAGACAGACCAGCAATGTGTCTGGCCCTATAAACAGACTTGAGGGTGGATCCATAGGGTGTAGGCACACCCACGCAGTGCTGAGAAGATAGATACTAGTGGCCATGAGAGCGGTCGCTTCCTTCTGGGGGACAACAGTACCCTGGTAGATGGTAATTGTGAAAGCAATCAAACACAAATTTGCTATTTTCTTTGGAGTTCATTTTTTCTGCAGCCATAATAAGAATAAATTTCTGTGCATTTAATTACATCAATCAAGATTCCCAGGTATCGTCATTAAGATTCTTAAAGCCTATAAAAATTAAACATTTTAAGTCAACTAGTTAGATTTCTTCCTCCCCTGGAAATTTATCAAATTGAACTTTAAAAAAGTTCATTATCATACACTGTTTCAAGTATGGTCATGAACCATTCAGATCAGTACTTAGAGCAGTATCACTATTGATTTCATATCATGCCTAATTAGCAGTGAGCTATTTGAAAATATTTGATAGTTCTGACTTAATTGTAAAATATCTTAAATATTTTTGGACTGCAGTTATACTGCAAAATTCATCAAACTTATGTGTTTTATTACCTGTTAATCATATCTCAATTTTAAAAGAAATATCACAGGTACTCAAAACGGCTACACACTAAAAGTTCTTAAGACTTTGTATTTTCATGTAGGATAATGCTCCATATAATTAATATGTGAGATATAAGCTCTTTCTAGTAGCTCTTAATAGAGGCACCTAACCATCTTCTTTGTCTTTAGGGATTCAAAGAATGTTAAGATTTGGTACTGGGGTCAGTGACATGCTGAAACATTTGAATTCTTCCATTTGATGAAGCATCAGTACTTTTCCCCCTTAAATTCTTTTATGTGACTGACAGTTTCATCCATTTTTTCCTGAGGCTACGACTGAAATTCCTTTGTACTTGTGGAAGCAAGTTTGCTGGTTCAAGAATTTTGTTTTACCGCTGCCTGTAAGACTTGTCAACGGCAAATTAGGACAAGGAATTCTAATTTATGTTTCAAAGGCCTCAACAGTAGTGAGAAGTATTTTTATTTACATCCCTCCCCAAAAAGAGTGTCAAGTCAAGATGATGAACCACAACACACTACTGTACAATTATTAGAAAATACCAGGAGGAGTTGTAAAATATGAGAAGCAAAGGCAAGTAGGGATGATGTGAGCTAACCCTGCAGAGTTCAGGGTAGCAGCTGGAATTGCTCTGCAGGGAGACAGAGAATGGATCTGGCCCCCACTTATTCACCTTCATATACACACATGCATGTATACATACATACATACATATGTACATATATGCACACATATACATATGCAAAATTTCCATGTAAACATATATGTAAGAGTTAAAACTATGCCTAACATTTCTTCTATTACATAATAAACCTAATCCAAATACTAGTTGAAGTATTAGCAAAAACAACGGCTTGATCCTTATTGTTTTGCTGACATGTTATGATGAATATTTATAATGAACATGAAGAAAAGTTGAATAAACTTTACAATTAATGCCTATATGCTCACCACTTAGAATCTATAATTAATATTTTGCATTTTTGCTTCATGACATATCTGTCTCTTTATCCATCCTGCTATCCATCCATTCATCCTACATTTTGAAGTATTTCAAAGTAAGTCACATACCTCAGTACGTCTAAATCTCACAGTGATTTTTATTTTCTCTTTCATCTTGTTGCTATTCTAGTCAAAGATGATTATATTGTACTTTTAGCCCTCATTCTAAAGATTTTTCAGTATTGAATCTTGAATGAATCTTGACTGAAGGTGTTTTACTTATAGGATGGTTATATTGGCAGTCTTATGGGAATATCCAAAGTGAAGAGGAATAGATTTCCATTTTAAGCTCCATTCGGGACAGTGCAGAAAATGTCATCTAGTAACATTAAGATAAATTTGCTTGCTTTCATGATCATGATTTTCCATAGACATTTCACGTTTAAATTCAGTGAAATTCAAGAGTGACCATCTTCTCATCCCCAGGACTGACACTAAGGGACTGAGGCACTGGTGGAGAGAGGTGAGTGGATCTACTTCTCAATATTGATCAGCATCTCTCCTGTCATGGAACCATCTGAGATTCATTGTATCCTTCCTGTCTGGTCCTCAGCCACATCCTCTTCCATACTTCCAACCATCTAAGATGTAACTGAAGGATTATCCAGTCCCGGTATGGTTGTTCTCTTCCACATCCTCCATTGGGTATACTCAGCAAGGACAAAGCCTCTGCATTCTCACTGACATGATTCTTAACAAATGTCCCTTCACATGTGACAACATGGCAAGGGGCAGAGAAGAAAGCATAAGAACTTTTGCATATTCTCCCATCTTTTTCTATGGTTTCAGGAAACTAAACAGTTTTTCTTTGATCCTTTCACACCTATGCAGACTACACCACCATTTCTATTCTCTGACATCTAGTCCCTGGTCATACAGGAGCATTCTCTGTTTGTTTTGGCTTCACCCACAAAAAAAGAGGCAGAATTCCCTTTAAACTCAAATCCTCAAACTTAAGAAAGTTCTATCCTTCCCCCTCACCTTACACACAGAATTTTCATACTTTACCTAATATTCTTGCTTCCTTTCCAAAATTTCTAGCCTGTCTATTACAGCCCAGAGGGTTTTACGTTCATTCCCTGTGCCAGGTAAAACAGGATAGCTAAGTATGCTTCCAAATTTTTTGCTTAATCTAAGATCTAGTCCTTGGGAGATCAGAAGCTTAGCATTACCTTATTATGTTTCTCTTTGCAGTTCAGCTGTGACCTCCATTTCCCTGGCGCATGGAGGCCAAAGCTTAGTTTGAACAGAGAAAAAATGGTGGGATTTCATACTGAAAAACAAAACAAAACAAAACAAAACAGAACAAAATGAATAACAACTATTACTTAATACCCCTTAGCTCATGTCTTCACATCTGCACTGTGAGGATCAATCTGTTGACCAGACCATTCGTTCTTAAGTGGGGAGATTTTGTCCCACAGGAGGCATTCAGCAATGTCTGGAGACATTTTTGGTTTTCAGAGTTGGAGGATGTGGAGGCTTCTGGCTTCTGGTAGGTAGAGACATGGGATGCTACTAAACAACCTACAATGTACAGTACACCGTCATAATGAAGAACTTTCTAGCATAAAATATCAAGTAGGGCCAATGTTGAAAAACTTTGGTTTAAACCAATGCATCAAAAACTAAAGGGTACAAACTTTCAGCAAAGAGATGAGGAAGATCTGAGAATCTAATGTAAAATATGATGATTAGACAGGATAACACTCTAAGTCATCCCCCTTTATCCAGAGGATTCATTACAGTGGATGCATAAGTGGATAATACTGAGCCTTATATATTTTATGTTTTCTCCTATATACACATATATACATACCTATGATGAAGTTTAATTTATAATTAGGTACAGTAAGAGATTTATAATAAAAAATTAATATCATAAAACAATTATAACAATATACTAAAATAAAATTTATCCACAATTTAAAATTTATTATATTTTCATTTCTGGAATTACCCATTTAATATCTTCAGATTATGGTGGACCACAGATACTTGAAACTGTGGAAAACATAACTATGGATAAGGACTACTGTACTGTATAATTGAAATTAACTGTGAGAATAGAACTTAAATGTTCTCACACACAAAAAGATAACTATGAGAGGTCATAGATACATTAACTAGATGAGAGGGAATCTTTTCACAATACATACATATATCAACATCATGATATACGCTTTAAATATTTTGCCATTTTTGATGGAATGGATAAAAAAACCTCATCTATTTGCTGCCTACAAGACACCCATTTCAGACCAAAAAAAAAAAAATATGCAGACTGAAAGCAAGGGTCTGGAAAAACATTTATCATACAAATGGATATCAAAAGAAAGCTGGGGTAGCAATACTTATATGGAGCAAAAAAGATTTTAAAACAATGACTATAACAAGAGAAAAAGAAGAAAACTACATGATAGTAAAGGAGACAACCCAACAAGAAGATATAATTGCAAATATTGATGCAAAAAACATGAGAGCACTCAAATACATAAAGCAGTTAATAACAAGCATAAAGGAAGTAACTGATAACAGTACAAAAATAGTAGGGGACTTTAACATCAATGGACAGATCATACAAACAAAATCAACAGAAAACAGTAATTTTGAATGACACACTAAACCAGATGGATTTAACAGATATATTCAGAATATTCATTCTAAAAGAGCAGAATATACATTCTTTTCAAGTATACATAGAATATACTCCAGAATAGATCACATGTTAGGCCCCAAAACAAGTCTCAACAACTTCAAGAAGATCAAAGTCATACCAAACATCTTTTCTAACCACAATGCTATGAAACTTAAACTCAACCACAAGAAAAAATCTAGAAAGAACACAAAAACATGGAAGCTAAATAACATGTTACTAAAGAATGAATAGGACAACTAAGAAATCAAGAAATAAACACGAAAACAAATGAAAATGAAACACAACACTACAAAATATCTGATATGCAGCAAAAGTGGTTCTAAGAGAGAAGTTTATAGCAATATAGGCCTACCTCAAGAAGTAAGAAAAATCTCAAATAAATGACCTAACTTTATAGCTAAAGGAGCTAAAAAAGGAAGAAAGAAAGAAAGAAAGAAAGAAAGAAAGAAAGAAAGAAAGAAAGGAAGAAAGAAAGAAAGAAAAAGAATAAAACCCAAAACCAGTAGAAGGAAGAAAATAATAATGACAAGAGTATAAATAAATGACATAGAAACTAAAGAGAGGGAGGAAGATGACTCAAATAAACAAAATCACAAATCAAAGAGGAGAAATAACCAACACCACAAAAATAGAAAGTATTGTAACAGAATATAATGAAAAACTATATGCAAACATATTGGACAACCTAGAAGAAATGGATAAATTTTTAAAAACAGAAAACTGAACAAACTGAAGCAGGAAGAAACAGAAAACTTGAAGAGAGTAATTACCAGCAGTGAAATAGAACCAGTAATGAAAAAATTCCCAATAAACAAAAGTCCAGGACCAGAGAGTTTGAGGGGTGAATTCTACTGAACGTTTGGAGTTAATACCCATTATTCTCAAACTATCCCAAAACATAAAAGAGAAAGAAAAACTTCCAAATTCACTTTATAAGGCCAGCATTACCCTGATGTCAAAACCAGATAAAGACAATACAAAAAAAAGAGGACTACAGGCCAATATCTCTGATGCACAGAGATGCAAAACTCCTCCACGAAATATTGGCAAACCAAACCCAACAATATATTAAAATAACCATTCACCATGATCAAGAGGGATTTATCCTTGGGAGACAGGGTAGTTCAATATTCACAAATCAGTCAACGTGATATATCACATCAACAGAAGAAAAGATTAAAAACCATACAGTCATTTCAACTAACGCAGAAAAAAAGTATTTGACAAAACACTCAACAAAGTAAGTTTAGAGGAAACATAACTCAACATAATAAAGGCCTTACATGAAAAATCCACAGCTAATATCATACACATGGGAAAAACAGAGATATTTCCTATAAGACCAGAAACAAGACATGGATGTCCACTACCACCACTTTGATTCATCATAGTGTTGGAAATCCTAGCCACAGTAATCAAACAAGAAAAAGGAATAAATTGCAATCAAATGTAAGGAAGAAGTAAAACTTTCACTCTTTGCAGATGACATAATGCTATATACAGAAAACCCTAAAGACTCCATCAAAAAAGAAAGAAGAAAAAACAACCTCTTAGAACTCATAAATGAATTCAGTAAATTCACAGGACACAAAATCAATGTACAGAAATCTGTGGCATTTCTATACACCAATACTGAAGCAGCAAAGAGAGAAACTAAGAAAATAATCCCATTTACAACTGCACCAAAAATAATAAAATACCTACAATAAACTTAACTAGGGGGGTGAAAGACCTGTACTCTGAAAACTATACAACATTGATGCAAGAAATTCAAGACGACACAAATAGAAAGACACTGTATGCTCAGGGATTGAAAGAGCAAATATTGTTAAAATGTCTACACTACCCAAAGAAGTCGACATATTTAATGCAATCCCTATCAAAATACCACCAGCATTATTCACAGAAGTAGAACAAGCAATCCTAAAATTTGTATGAACCACAAAAGATGCCGAATAGCCAAAGCAATCCTGAAAAACAAAACTGGAGGCATCGCAATTCCAGATTTCAAGTTATATTACAAACCTGTAGTCATCAAGACAAACGTCAAGGCACAAAAACAGACACATAGATCAATGCGACAGAACCGAAAACCCAGAACCTACAACTATATGCTCAACTAATCTTCAACAAAGCAGGAAAGTATATCCAACATAAACATAAAAAAGTCTCTTTAATAAATGGTGTTGGGAAAACTGGACAGCGACATGCATTAAGAATGAAACTGGACAACTTTCTTATTCCACATACAAAAATAAATTCAAACTGGATGAAAGACCCAAATGTGAGACATGAAACCATCAAAATCCTAGAGAACACAGGCAGCAACTTCTTTGACCTCAGCTGGAGCAACTTCTTACTAGAAACATTGCCAAAGGCAAGGGAAACAAAAGCAAACATGAACTATTGGGACTTCATCAAGGTAAAAGGAGTCTGCACAGGGTAGAAAACAATCAACAAAACTAAAAGGTGGTCTACAGAATGGGAGAAGATATTTGCAAACGACATATCTGATAAAGGATTAGTATCCAAAATCTATAAAGAATTTATCAAACTTGACACCCAAAAAACAAAGAATCCACTTAAGAAATGGGCAGAAGACATGAATAGACACCTTTCCAAAGACATCCAGATAGCCAAAAGACACATGAAGAGATGCTCAACATTCTGAGCATCTAGATGTTCCATCTTTCCCTACTTTGTTGAGAGTCTTTATGAAGAATGGATACTGTATCTTGTCAAATGCTTTTTTCTGATCTATTGACAAGATAATAAAGTTCTTATCCTTTCTTTTATTAATGTGGTGTATCGCACTGCTATCGGTCCTTTATACATTTTGCATGCTAACCGTTTATCAGATATGTCATGTGCAAATATCTTCCCCCATTCAGTAGGTTGTCTTTTAGTTTTCCTGAAGGTTTCCTTTGATGTGCATAAGCTTTTTATTTTGAGGTAGTCCCAATAGTTTATTTTTGCTTTTATTTCCCTTGCCTCAGGAGATCCATCTAAAAAAAATGTTACTAGAGCCAATATCAGAGAAGTTACTCCTTCTTTGTCATCTGTAGCCTGTCTCTCTTCTAGGATTTTTATGATTCCAGGTCTCACATTTAGGTCTTTAATGCATTTTCAGTTTATTTTTGTATATAAAATGGTCCAGTTTCATTCCTTTGCATGTAGCTGTCCATTTTTTCCCAGCACCATTTGAGACTGTCTTTTCCCCATTGTATACTCTTGCCTCTTTTGTTGAAAATTAATTGACTGTACAATCATGGGTTTGCTTCTGGGCTTTCTATTTTGTTCTATTAACCCATGTGTCTCTTTTTTGTGTCAGTACCATACTGTTTTGATTATACAGCTTTGTAGTATATCTTGAAATCTGGAATTGTGATACCTTTAGTTTTGTTCTTCTTTTCCAGATTGCTTTGGCTATTCAGGGTCTTTTGTGGTTCATACAAATTTTAGGATTATTTGTTCTAGTTCTGTGAATAATGCTGGTGGTGTTTTGATAGGGATTGCATTAAATTTAATAGACATTTTAACAATATTTGTTCTTCCAATCCATGAGTTTTCCATTTGTTTGTATCATCTTGAATTTCTTGTATCAGTGTTTTATAGTTTCAGAGTACAGGTCTTTCACCCCCTTAGTTAAATTTATTGCTAGATATATTTGTTTTTGGTGCAATTGTAATTGGGATTCTTTTCTTAATTTCTCTTTTTGCTGTTTCAATATTGAATGTACAGATTTCTGTACATTGACTTTGTATCCTGTGACTTTACTGAATTCCTGGATCAGTTCTTAAAGTTGTTTTTTTTTTTTTTTATAGAGTCTTTAGGGTTTTATATATATAGTGTTATGCCATCTGCAAATATGAAAGTTTTACTTCTTCCTTGCCAATTTGGATGTCTTTTATTCCTTTTTCTTGTCTGATTACTGTGGCTAGGATTTCCAGTACTATGCTAAATCAAAGTAGTGACAGTGGACATCTTTGTTTTGTTCCTGATCTTAGGAGGAAAGATCTCAGTTTTTCTTTATTAAGGATGATAATGGCTGTTGGTTTTTTTTAACGTTTATTTATTTTTGGGAGACATAGAGACAGAGTATGAGTAGGGGAAGGGCAGAGAGAGAGGGAGACACAGAATCGGAAGCAGGTTCCAGGCTCTGAGCCGTCAGCATAGAGCCCAATGTGGGGCTCGAACTCACAGACCATGAGATGATGACCTGAGCCAAAGTCGGCTGCTTAACCGACTGAGCCACCCAGGCGCCCCTCACATACAGCTAAATATATGCTTTTATCTCCTAAGGGTTTAAGATATGAGAATATTCCAATCTACTCATGAATAACATAACCAGACCTTATCTGGCCAGGGGAACACACAGGGTGAATCACACATGTACACACACACTGAGTTTTCCAATTCTACTGTGGGCTTCAATAGTAATACCATTACTTCATCTCATCTTGTTGTGTTTTGCATTGGTATAATAATAGAGAAGAGGTGACAAATGGAACTGAAGCAGAAAGAAACAGAACTAAATATACTGAATCTAAATTCCGGGTTGTACATTGTACCTAACTATTTTATTTGTTCTTATCATTCTCCAATAGTCCTTTGAAGTAGAAAATTATTTTTGCCTTATTTGTCTCATTCTGCATATGTGAAATGGAGGCTGAGAGAGATTAAGGAAAATTCTCTTTGCGAGTCCACAGCTGTAAAACCAAGTAAGTCTAGCTCCAAAGCTGATCTTATTACCATGCTAAAGAGAGGATATATTCAACAGGCTTTTATAATGTGTCTATCATATGCCAGATGCTTAATCATGGTCATGGAACAGGAACTTGGAAGATGAAGAGCTTTTTTTCTTAATTCATTTATTCTTCATATATTTACTGGATACTTATCTACACCAAACAGAGAAGCTCCTACTTAGTAATGTTGACATGGAAATGCTGACAAGTATCAGTCGTTTGCTGACAACTACTGAATCTCAGCCATCCCTGTCGGTCAGTTTCCCTGAAGGGCCCTTCTGGACTAGAGCTGGTAGTACCATATTATTGAAAGCTTGCAATCCCCAAAGATATATCTGCTTATCCTCCCAGCTCTAGATTCTGGGCTCATTCTGGTTTTGACGACTTTTTTGTACCAAAGTTTCCATATGATCTGAAAATTACTAATTTGAAAATTCAAATAATTTAGTCTTTCTCTTAAAAACTTAGTACGCCTCCATCTTTTGTATATTATATAGTACCTAGTCCACAGGATTCACAGCAGACAGTCACAAAGGTGTCTGTTTTTCCCTCTCTCTCTAGAAAGGAACTTAGAGAATATTAACCTAACTTACTTATTTTGCTGATAAGGACATTAAGGCATAGAGGGATGGCTTTATTTTCTTACTTATATGCCTAGATAGTAGCAGAACTAAGACAAAAACTTGTCTCCCAACTCCTGGGCTAGTACTATTTCCAATTCTGTGTCCCTGCTCATTTAAATTGAATCAATTCTCCAAATAAGGAAGTCTTTTCAATTATAACTCTAATTATAGGTATGAGAGTCACAAAATTCTCTGCTTATTCCCATGCCTATTCTCTAATTAAACAAGTGATAAAAGATGTGACTGACGTAATGAACATCAAAAAAGGAAAAATAATGAAATAAACGTTATGAGGTTATGAGTTGGCTTGAGATCAATTCACTGGTCTTCATTATACTTATTCATACAAGCTTGGATTTTATCCAAATGAGCTCCAACTCTACATTTTAATTCAACAGAGTGGTAGTTTTACCAGTTTTATGCATAAAAAAAAAAGCAAGACATCAAATTCGATCAAGAATTTGGTTAAGTCCATATACGCATACAACACTATATAACGGCAGTACAGGAAATAAAATGTTTCCAAGACATACTTCCTCATCTTAAAAATGACAAGTTATAATCTCTTTGTAAAAATAGAATTTCCGTTAGGAGTAGAATCATGTCATTCATTCATTCATTCACTGGCCAAATTATTTATTCAGCATCTATTACATGCAAGCACTGTGTTAAGGAATTACCAGCAAAAAAGAAAAAAAAAGCAAACAAAAGAGGGACAGGTGTGTGTGTATTAATTATGTATAGCTGCATAACAACTCTAAAACTTAGGGATTTAAAACAACAAATATGTATTATCCCAGTTTCTGTGGGTTTGGAGTCCAGGCATGACTCAACTGGGTACCTCTGGCTCAAAATCTCTCATGAGTTCACATTAAACTGTCAGCTGGACCTGCTGTCTCGTCTGAAAGCTCAACACTGGAGGAGGACACAGAAAAGGATATGTCTCCAGACCTACTCACAGGATTACTGAACATGCCTCAGTCCTTTGTTAGGTGGTCCTCTGCTCAGGGGTCATGGCAGCTGGCTTCCTACAGGGAGAGCAATCTAAGACAGAACACCCCCAAACAGAAGCCATCATATTTTTATATCCTAATCTCCAGAATGACACCCTACCATGTCATCATATCTGCATGATCCTTTATATTAGAAGCAAGTCACTATGTCTAGCCTACATTCAAGGGGACAGAATCACCAAGTAATAGCGGGTAAAAAGAAGAGTCAATGGATGCCATCTTGAAAACTCTCTAAAAGACTTCCCTTCAAGACAACAGATTTTTCCAGTGAGAAGCATAGTACCTTTTTTTTTTATGTTGATTTTTTACTACATTGTCCCATGGCTTTAAAAAGTGACTGGCCTGTGGCAGATTCTCAAAAAATATTTGCAGAATAATAAGTGATAAACCAAAGGGGTAGATTTGGGCTAAATTGAGAAGGTCTTAGAATGCTTGGCTGAGTACTTTATACTTAATCTAATGGGCAACGTGGAAACATTCATACTTAGAGCATTAAAGAGCAAAGCAGCCGAGGAGAACTTTTCTTCATTCTAATGTTGTCCTTTCCCACCAATTCTTCTGTTCTCTTACAAGTGCTGAAAAGAAAGCTTCCTTCCTTGTTTCTCCTTTAGGGTGACCAACTGTTGTCCAAGTTTGCCTAGGTTAAAGGAGTTTATGGGACATGAGAGTTTCAGTGCTAAAATGAGGAAGATCTTGGGTAACTTGGAACCAGCGGTCATCCTAGTCTTCTCCCATACTCATTTCTCCCTTCAAGAAGAATGGCCAAACTGACTGGTCCACATTTCTAGAGGGAACCACAGAAGCAAAGAGGCTCCGTCTCACCAACCTGCACCACTTGTGCTTAGACATGGGGGCATTCATCTTTCACTCCTACTGTCTACTCAGAAACAGGCCTCTGCTCTCCCAGTTCTATTCACCTGTGCCTGAGGGGGTAAGTTCAAAGACGGTCTTGGTCAAGTTCTCATCTCTGGTTTTGGTAAAAATGAAACAGATAGTACATACTGCTTCCTTGTATCTGCAGAGAACTCAGAGGGAAAAGAAACAATTAGGATCTCCCATACATCCAAGAATGATTGAAGCAAAATTTTCATGTGAAGTATCAGAGAAACAAAAATTAATAGGGCAGCCTCATCTTGGGATGGCAGACTTATAAACCAATATTTAAATACACCATATTAAATTATGTCATAATCATATTTATAATACCATGGAAGCAAGAGTAAAGTGGACTTTTTCCTTAAAATTATAATTATTGGATTTGCTGCAAACTTCCCAGAAGAGTCAAAACAAATTTTAGAGGAAGAGGCACTTAAATTGAATCTTAAGAAATGAACACAAGTTTGCGAGGTAAATATCTTAGAAAAGAAATTCCAATCAAAGTATGTGCAAGGACATGAAAGTATAGGAAGATGATGAAAATAACAGAAAATTATTTATGTCTCCATCAGCAGGAGATGGTGGAAGCATGGCAGAAAATTAACCTTAAAGTTTATCTGGGGGCGGGATGTTCTGTAATAATGGATTTTGTCAAAAGCCTGAGAGACTCAAGTTACAGACTGGAATAGAGCCTCATGGTAGGAAGAACAGCTGTAAATTATGAAATGGTTTAAGGGAGAGTGAGAAGTGGAACTAACGTGGTTGTAGTATGAAATGGGGAGAACAAGTTGGCCAAACATTAGTAGGGAACAGAATCTGCTGGACTCTCCCACTGAAAAAGTTTGAAGAGCTGGTAGGACACCAAACTAAGCATGTGTGACAAGGAACTGGGCATGTGAGCTTAAATCATAAAAAAAGGTGGCAAAGCAACAGATGGGTCTACAGAAGACGGACGATGAATGATGCCCAAAGAGAGAAACCAAAATGTTGAGAGAAAAGAGGCAGAGACTGGATATTTAGAAAACTAATTATTTTGGAGATGAAAGAGCAGAGTGTTTTGAAAGAAACAGTGAGGAGCAGCAGTTCAGAGGTATAACTTAGAAGAGGAAGAAGAGACTCTGGAAAAAGAGACAGTCAGTTGGGTGAGAACCACTGGAGGTGTCTGGGATTTTATGACGGCTGTTCGCAAACTCTAGCCTTGACAGAGAGTCAAACAATAGTAGCATAGGTATGATAGATGGAGAGAACTTGTAGTTTCAGAATAAATAACTTATTACATTTTTTAAATTTATTTATTTTGAGAGAGACAGAGACAGTGAGCACTGGGGAGGAGCAGAGAGAGAGGGAGAAAGAAAATCTCAAGCAAGCTCCACACTGCCAGTGCAGAGCCCAACATGGGGCTTGAACTCACGAAATCATGAAATCATGACCTGAGCCAAAATCAAGAGTCAGACGCTTAGCCGACTGAGTCACCCAGGCAACCCTACAAGTACATTTTTTTTTAGCATTGTAAGATCTATAAAGGGTATCCCTTCAGATTATTAGGCTATCTACCTAAAACATCATTTATGAACAACATCAACATCAAAAATTAGGCCTAAATCTCCCGTTCATCCATTCATTCATCAATTAATGCACTCATCCTTCCATCCACTCAAACAGGAACAATGCCACAGGTAATACCATTCCAAAACAAGAGTGTTTTGTGTTCTCTATCTTCAAGAAGCTGTCAACCTGTCAGTCTGCATCAGAAATACAAAAAAGGGGGCCCCAAAGAGTGCAGTTGCTCTAGCACAATCGCAGGGGACCAAGGAAGTACAAAGGACAAACTTGAATTTCCTCCAGTTCCAGGCTTAGGGCTCGCTAACAGTGCCAACGAAGACTACAAAATGTTGATCATCCATAGTACAGTGAAAATCAGAATAGGTTCCACAAAGAAAAAGTTGTTAGACCCTGGTACATATGCCAAATAACAACTGGAAAACTCAGACAAATAGAGGATGAAGAAATTGGAAAAAAGAAGCTGAGGCAGAAAATAACTCAAAAGAACTGAGGAAACAAACAAGCATTGTTTTTTTTTTTTTTCTTTTCATCAAAAACACTCTCCTTGATTTAACTGCAATTGACGACTACATGGAAAATGTATAGAAATATAGTTGAAGGGTTTTGTCTTGCTGCGGATAAAATTCCCACACAATCTTTCTTCATATAGGTCTTACAAAGAAGGTGATGTCAAATAGATAAAACCCAATACAACTCAAGCATGAAAACCATATGACATATCCTTATGGCCACAGCACAAGCTAAGGATAGAAGCTGTGATTACTCCTTCTGCAAAGCAGAAACAAGGCAAGATTGCTAATGTCATCCTAATTCGCTAAGTGCAGCCAAGACTGTTCTCCTTTCAGCAAAATTGCTGAACTGTGTGGTTGAGGCTGGATGATTTCCACACAAAAGGACTCTTTATCACACATAGATCTGAAGCAGCAGAAGAATCTGTGAGGCTACAACAGATGTGCCATGTTGTAGAGTCCCCTCCACATGGGCAGGTGCCAGAGGAACAAGTGGAAGAACAGATCAGCCCAGCATGGGCCACTTGTAGTGAAAGAAATTGGCAAATCTACTTACAGGCCTTGCCTCTTATCTGCCAGACCTGGTGTTCACAAGGCTGTGAAACAGAAAGGAGCAATATTCAATTATCCATTATCATATAGGAATCACACATTTCTCGGCACTCCTCAGGCTTCAAGTCATATGCAATTATCGCAGTCATGGCCAATTAGCATTGACAAAAAGCCACAATATACCAGTACTATAATGCCCAACAGAACTTACAAGCAGCTAACTCCTGCTAGGTAGTAACTACCATTGTTTACAGACAATGAGAGTGCCCATGTACTTTCTCCTCCTGGGGTAAAAAGTGGCTCTGAGAGAAGGAAGATAAAACCCAAAATGAATTACACCTGAGAGCATCTTCCTCCTTAAGTGAGGGTCTGGCCTCCCACACTATCAAGTGAAGAGGGTATTAAGAGGAGACTAGCCAGGAAAATTACCCCATGTCCCCATAACCATTAAATATGGAGTATGAATGGGTGCATGTATGCAACTAAACTTCACACTGTGGACTTGAGGTAAAGAACTCTAAATGAATGTCTATGTCCAAGATGAGATGAGCTATTTCAGATAACCAGAAAAAGGTTATAATTCCCACTGTCTCTTGGAATCTACAATTTTTATGGTTAAAAGGGCTTTTTAGGGTTTATCTTCTTAAACTCCTACATTACAGGGGTTAAAAAACTGAGGCTCACAGACATGACATATTTAATGTGACACAGAAATGATTCAAATATCTAAAATACGATTTTTATCAGACATTGATATTGACACTGATATTACTAAGCTTATTACCAAGTGGAGGATTTGTGGAAAATGGCTGGCCACATATTATTTAATAGATATCAACTTTCTAACCATATCTAACAAAATTTAAGAATACTGAGTCCTAAGGCAGTTTATAGTGCCTTCTCACCCAGAAGGGAGGATGCTTTGGACCTGAACTGGGATGTCCACTAGGTGCAGGGTCTTCAGTACACACTGATGAGGTGACTGATGAGTCACCTTTGTTTAGCCTTCAGAATGGTATTCTATGGCTATCATCAAAAGGCAAGAGAGAAGAAGCGCTGCAGAGATGTGGAGGAAAGGAAACCCTTGTGTACTGCTGGTGGAAATGCAAATTGGTTCAGCCACTATGGGAAACAGTATGAAGGTCCCTCAATAAATTAAAAATAGAACTACCCTATGACCCAGGAACTCCACTTCTTGGTATTTATCCAAAGAAAATGAAAACATTATGTCTAAAAGACATCTGCACCTCATGTTTATGGCAGCATTATTTACAAGGGCTAAGACATGTTAACAATCTGTGTCCCTCAATGGAAGACTGGAAAAAAAAAAAAAAACAGTTGTGGTATGTATATACAATGGACTCAGCCATAAAAATATGGAAATCCTGACATTTGCAACAACATGGATGGCCCTTGAAGAAATTACACTAAGTGAATTAAGTCAGAGAAAGACAAATACTGTATGATCTTATTTACTTGTAAAATCTAAGAAAGCAAGCAAACACGCAAATGGAAAGAGAAGACTTATAGAAAAAGAGATCAGATTTGTGGTTACCCAAGACAGAGGATGGAGGGATGTGGAACTGGATGAAAGTAGTGAAAACATTCAAACTTCAAGTCATAAGATAAATAAGTACCAGTGATATAATGTACAACATGATGACTATAACTGACACTGCGTTGTAATATGCAGGAACTTTGTTAGGAGAGCAAATCCTAAGAATTTTCATCACAAGAACAAAAAACACTTTTTTCTTTTCTTTGTATCTGTGCAAAATAATGGAATGTTAGCTAACCTTATTGTGGTAATTATATCACAATGAATGTAAAGTCAAATCATTTTGCTTACACAGTGTTTATGTCAATTACATCTCAATAAAACTAGAATGAAGGGAATGGCATTTTAATCTGAGAATACCACATCTGAGTTCTTTCTTTAAGGACTGAAGCTTACCAGAAGGCTGGTATCTTCTGTCCAATGGTTATGGGAAAGCCCTTTTGACAGGCAGAAAAGAGGTAGGGAGAAGAGCAGCAGGGGCTTAGTGGGCTGGCTCCAGAACCAGACTGTCTGGGTACAAATCCCAGCTCTGCCCTTTGCTAACTGAGGACACTGGACCACTCAGCGAACCTCTTATTCCTTTCTTTTCTGTCAAGAGGAGATGATAATGGCAGTCTCTTAGAGATGTTGTGGCGGCCAAATGAAATAATGAGAACAACATTTTAAACAAGGTTTGAGGCCTCAAAATTTAGCTATTAAAAAAATAGCTATTTTGTCTTAAAATGAAAAACGGTTCCCCTATGTGTACCTTGCCATAAAAATTCTTATATCAACATCTCTAAGACAACACTACCTTGGGCACTGCTACTTAATTATAAGATACCTAATATAATGAATGTTGCAGACAATTACTGGCAGAACTGGGAATAGACTCTACAGTATTTTCCTTTCGTCTAGGTCTCTTTAGAATGTTGCCTTTCTATCATTCACTCATAGTTTTTTTAAGATGTCAATTCCAGTGTTTTCTTGCCAACAAGTGCAAATTTGCATCCAGAGTCACAATTCCAAATTTATCTTTCCTCTCACCCATAAGTATAATATAAATTAGGCAGAGTCTAAATTACCATTTTCTGGTTTCCTATGACGTGATGGGAAGGGCCTAGATAGATGCCACTTCTATTTTGAGGTCAAGTGCCACTTAACTATGCCACAAATATGTCATTCTGAAATTATTGTAAATGGGTCCATACTTTTTACCAATAGGTATGTTTTAAAATTTTTAAAAGGTAAATACAGAGAAAGAGAAAAAAAACTCAAATATTAACTGTATCATTTAGAAGTGATGAGCAAATGGTTATGAAATGAATTCAGCATGTCTGATCTTGTATCTAGGGAATATTATATATGCTTTATTTTGGACTAAACTTTATTTAAAGGGGACTGTCAAGTAAGTCAGGATACTGTGATGACACAGTGCCTATCACTTTTGACAGGACATATTCAGGTCAAAAACTGCTTTCGAGGAAAAATATCCAGTTTTAAGCCAGTCATTCCAGTGTTTTTATTCTATAAAATTCTCTTTTATATCATGAGAGAAATCAGGAAGAAATATTTATTCTCAAGGATCTTACTTAAGTTGGCATTTACTAGGTGGTATAGACAATGAGATACTTCAGGCATACCACCAACTTCAACACCAAATAACAGGCTGTCAGGTTTACTTCATGTATTTGAAGTTTATGGGAGGACATTCATTTAATTGCATTTTTCACAAAAGAAACAAACACACTTATTACAACATTCAACTTTAATGTAAAAATTCAAATTATTCAAAACCAGCTTTGCTTTGTTCATTATAAGCTAACATCTTTAACCTGTTATGATTTTATTTCATTCCAATAGTTTCAAAAATGCATAAAATCACCTTTTATATTTTAACGAGCCAAAATGTTATATTCTAATACCAAAGAAATTTGGGGGGAAATGTGTCTGAATATTAATCTATTATTCCATGCACAGTTATATGAATACATCTGGTTATAAAAATTAAATGTATGTAACTATTTCCTTTAAAACACACTCAGGAGGGGCCCCTGGGTGGCTCAGTCGGTTGAGCGTCCGACTTCAGCTCAGGTCATGATCTCGCGGCCTGTGAGTTTGAGACCCGAGTCGGGCTCTGTGCTGACAGCTCAGAGCCTGACAGCTCAGAGCCTGGAGCCTGCTTCAGATTCTGCGTCTCCCTCTCTCTCTGCCCCTCCCCCACTCATGCTCTGTCTCTCTCTGTCTCAAAAATAAATAAACATTAAAAAAATTTTTTTAAATAAAATAAAACACACTCAGGAAAATGTTAACATGTACACAGTAGTTTTTCCAGAACAGTTAAAATGTGACAGATTCATCACACGAGAAAAATTCCCAAATGGAAATATTACAGGTTGTTTTTCTCTTCTTTCCCTTTTCTGGATCTGAGAATATTCATTTCTAAATTCCATTGGTTCTGCCCTCCATCATTTGGTCACCATTCTCTTGTCACTTCTGAACTTCTTGGCATCTACCTCCTCATCTGAAATAGGATACTAGGAACTAGATGTGACCCCAGAGTGATTTCAGAAAGATGAAGTTGGTCTCAGTAGTGGTACGGATACTAGATCAGTAAGTCAGACATCTCCATTAGCAGTACAAACTCCACCTTAGATAAGGTAATCCTACAATTAATAAAATCTTGGTCCTGCTCTTTTTCCCTCTCCTCTCTTTTCTTCTCCTCTCCTCCCTGCCCTGTCCCCCACTCAACTCTGTTTCTTTGTATCAAATCAGATAAGAAAATCAGAAACTTTCCATTCAATCAAGAGCACTTGAAAGGAGACATTTTCAGGCTGTATCTGATGACAGATCTTACCAGCCCCATGGCTTAGTGATTGGTCACTTCAATGTTAGCAAAGAAAAAACGGGAAAAGAGAAAAGATTCTGCAATTGTGACCTGAAAAGTGAAAAATAAGCCTGCTTCACTTTTAGCATTTTCCCTCCTCTTTAATAACTCCACCATTGTGTGTTAAAATATTAAAATAAAATTTACCTTTTTAACCACTGTTAAGTGTACAGGCCTAAGGCATTAAGGAAGTTCACACTGTTACGCAACCATCACCACCATGCACCTCCAGAACTTTTTCATCTTGGAAAACTGAAACTTCATAACTATTAAACAATAAAGAAACTTTTATTTTAATTTTCTTAATGGCCAACATATGTCAGCCAATCTTTTTTAGCATTTGCTATCTACTTCTTTGGTAAAAGGGAAGTTGAAGATGATGTGTCTGCCCCCAGGGAGTTGACACGTTAAGACAGAAGACAGACAAAGATGCTGCCTCACAAGACCAGTCACTGACACACACCTGACACTTAGACAGGTGCTGCATTTAAGTTAATTTCAAAGTAGAATGACTGATAGTTTAGTTTCACAGTTCTCACTAGTGATACATGATACATAGCTCTCAGCTGGGGGAATATGCTATTCTTAAAAATGATAAATTATTTTAAAGGGAAGAAATGGTGTTGCTATTTTAATGGCACTTCTCGATGTTAATTTTGAGTGTTGACTGATCTTTATTTTACCATAAATAATTTTATTGAATATTTTTAAATATTTTAGTTTGCATCCAATTTTAATGTTTTAATAGTATTATTAATATTTAATACTTTTATTTGGTAATTTTAAGCCAACTCTGATAGGCATTGTCGATTCCTGAAAAGCCCAAAGCATCCTAACATGGCCCCTGGATGACTGTTGGCTACTGGGAACAGAGGCAGTGTTGGAACTAAGGATCCTTGTGTCCTTGGGCCTGTGCGTGGACCCGAGCCACACTCCTTTCCAAATCTGTCATATCAGGATGTGACAAATAGCACTTCAAAACTTCCAAACTCAGCCTAACAGATTAAGACACAACTTTTCCTTGTTAACAAACATCGCATTTCTCTGAAAATTGGTTGCATCATTCACAAACACACAGCTTTTATTCACCTTTCTGTCTCAGGAGGTCAGCATTGCAAATATTTAGTCCAATTTTTCTTTTTTCAGTGGGAACCAGGTGTGGTTGCTGTTTTAATTGTTGTTCCTGTTCTATGGCACCAGAGAAAAAGAGACACGCTGATATATTCTAAATTGACTATTCGTGTTCTCTTTGCT
Source organism: Paguma larvata (assembly GCA_030068075.1). Lineage (NCBI taxonomy): Eukaryota > Metazoa > Chordata > Mammalia > Carnivora > Viverridae > Paguma > Paguma larvata. The sequence goes on along the minus strand of CM057829.1, from coordinate 48,950,138 downwards.
AGTGATTATTCATTTCAGTTGGACAGTTATTCATGTAAGCAATTTGCCACCATGATGACAGAGAAAAAATATTGAAGTGCTAGGCTTTTAAAATGGTAATATGGGGAAAGAGATATAATTCTCTTGCAAAACATATTCCTCAAGTCTTATACTGGATCGCTGGTGATATGAACCATAAAACCGTGCTAGCTAGTCCAAACTGTTTTTATTCAAATTTTGGTTTGGGATAACAAGGATTGAATCTTTTAAAAGCTCATTTGGAATACAAATATTTGGGCTCAAACTATACTACATCTATACAGAAATCTAGAATTTAGGATGATAACACCAATGGAAAAGTGTATTTCTCCAGTTCAATTTCCTCATGGAAATGACATACATGCTGCTTTAAATTGCTGCTGCTGCTGCTTCACGAAATTCTTCAAGAAATGATCTCTTTGAGAGGATTTTGTTCAGTGCACTGTTTCTGCTGGTGCTTCGAGCCTGTTATTGAATTTATATGGAAATGAAAGATGGAGACAGCTGAGCAAAACCAGGGTTTTACAAACTTGCCTTTGCTTGGCCTCACACAAAGCCATGCAACTGACCTCATTAGATCTGTCACTAGCTGGCTTATTTCTGGGCCGCTCTCTCTAAAATAACCTAAAATTAACATCAGAACTCTCCAGGTCTGAGTCCTTAAACACCACCTTAATAGACTATATATCACTGAAATAGGAGTCCATGGACCCCATGGCATGAAGCAACACTGCAGAGGAGTTATGGTGACCCAAGGGGACCAAGGGACACCTTCTGGTTAGGCTGGACTTCCTCAGATATTGCTCTGTCTTGGCTTCATCTGGTCCAGTTCTCAGGACATTTGTTAACTGCAGTTAATTCAGGCTTTGAAATAATCATTTGTCTATGCTGGACAAAATTTACAACATAGAATCTTAATGTCAAGGAACAGAAAAGAGAGAGAACATCCACTCCAACGCCTCTCATTCTATAGATGAAAGAACTGACACCTGAAATGTTTAGTTGTAGATGTGAGCCAAAAGTAAGCTGATTCTCCATCCACTAACTTTTCCTAGAAGTCATTTATAGAATCATGCCATGTATCTGGTACTCCTCGATGGAAGGAAAATTCCTTTAAATTATAATAGGGACTAGAAAATCTTTTTATACATAAAGGTATGAACTGCATCCTCAAAGAGTTTTGTTTTCGCTAATCCCTTTAAGTCATCCTTTATCATCTGTACATTAGCTTCTCCCCAACAAGCAAATCTATAAAATGAAATTCCTCTGTCTCATTCTGTCAAATTGAACCACACATTAATTGAAAGCTTAAAGAATTAGTGTAATGACTTACTATTTTACTTAAATGATTTTCAAATTTTGAGATGGAGCCAAATACCTTTCTGGGTACAAAAATAGAGGAAATTATAGAAGTGATAGATATTTGGCAAGATTTGTAGGTAAAATAGATTCTGTAAATGTACATGTTGAGGAGATTCTCTTAGAGAATATTCTTAAAGACATCATGCTTAAAAGAAAGCTCGAAGCAATATTATGTTCATAAAAATTAACCGCTCTCTTAGCTAACATACCAGAGCCAGATTCATGTTTGAAAATGCTTCTTTCATAACTGATGTTGCCAGAATTGGCTAAAATTCTACAGTGAAGTTTTATAATGATAGAATCTTAAGAATGTAAGGGAGATCAAAGTCCAAACATAATTTCTCTACTCCAAAGGTGGTTCCTCAGTTAAGAGACAGCATTATGTTAGGTAGATTTGTATGATCTCTGTGCCCTCTAAAAAGACTGTTACAACAAAAGAAAAACAAAAAACTTTTTTCTGGGATTGGTTATGGTATTTGATATTCCTAGCACTACTCTGAATTTGTAAGACTTTTTTCTAGGTTCCCTGCATGGTTATATTATGTTACCAAGAAGTCATTCCTATGTCTCACCCATCAACTTGTAAAATTATAGGCTCACTACATTTTAGTGCTATATTTAGTGCTATGTTCCAGGCACTGTACTAGGCATTCAACATGCATCAGCTCTAACTCTAATCAATTGACACAGCAGTAAATCTTTGATTGCCATTGTCCAGTTTAGGAAACTGATGTTTGAGGAGCTTAAATGAGCTGCCTGAGGTCTCACTGGTACCACTGGTAGAATTTGAACATGGTTCTATCCATATCATATATTCTTTACCCTTCTCCACAGCCTCTTCGCAGATATACAGCCTGGAGGAACCAAGATACAGATACATTTTGATGATACAAATGACGTTAGGAACAAAGGAGCCTGTAGAGTCTGAGTGTGTGTCCTCAGGAACACTTGATGATTTCTGACACATTCTGCCTACAGAGATCCTTAGCCAATGCCTGATTATTTTTGAGAACTTTCGTTTTCTGTAACATCTAAATCTATCAATGGAGAAACATGTATCAAATGCCTACTATGTAAAAGGCCCTATAGGTACAATTGCCAGATAAAATACAGTATGAATATGTCCAGATCCAAGTATTTCAATGAGACATACTTTGAAAGTCTTCATTGTTTATCTGAAATTCAAATTTAACTGGGAATCTTATCTTTTGTTCTTTGCTTTTGCTTTTGGTAACTCTGGCAGCCCTGCCAGTAGGTGACATATACAGTTGCTTTTTTTCATTTTGTTTTTAATTGTCCCTCTCCCTCTTGGTAAGACAATCCATAAACACATGAACAGGCAGCCACCATTTCAGTGTGGGATTTAATACATGCCATGTCATGACTCTATACATTAGATCTTTCTTGTAAACGTTCAAAAGTCCTCTCAGAAGTGACTAAAAAGATACAACTCTCTTCCCAGATGTCTTTCGAGGCTAAATAAGCTCCTATAGTTGGGATCTGGTTTTGCAGTGATTCATTCTTTTCATTTACCTAGTCAGTTTAGAGTTAGGGACCCAACAGGAAGGGGATGACCCACTCAGCAGGGGTAATTAAGGAGAATGTATTAAGGGTGCCAGTAAAGTTAAAAGAGACTGCAAGAAAGGTGAAGTCCATGAAGGCTAGCAACCTTGGGAAACCCTGCCGGGCAGAAGGTACTGGAACCCAGTCAGAGTTCAGCTGTAGGAAGGAACTAAAAGTTAAAAGCTGGTAAGAAATGCAGCCAAGAGCCAACTGTGGTCCAGCAGGGCAGGAGCCAGGGTAATATTATCTCTTGGCCCCCCTCGCCTTGTCCCCGGTTGGTGCCCTGCACTGGGCAAACCCAAGCTGAGATGAGGGACCAAGAACAGCCTGCTATGAAGCCCTTGGAAAGGAGCTGCCATTTCGAAGTACAGAGAGCAAGGGGGAAAGGATGATGAGTAGATCTCGGGGAATAAAGAGACAATATCCAGCATATTCTCTCATGTAAAACATTACTTTGTGTGCACTCCTTTTTGTGCATTTTATACGTGTCTGCGCAGCATTTGTCACATCTTATAATATTTTGTTGTTTATTCATCCTTTTTCTCTTAGCAATCTATGTGCATCTCTCTGCGAAACTGGTGAGAAAGCTATATATGATTTTCATCATTTCAAGTATGTCATCAGAAAAGGAAGGTAGAACACAGCCTAGCAAATCCTGATTGCCAGGGTCAAAGGACAAAAACAGGGAAGAAAATGGGATTCCTCTTCTTCAGGATCAGAGGATGATTTGCTTGGTGGGAAGCCCACCAAAATGACAGTAAGGTAAAAGGGGACAAGGCAAGTAGCAAGTTCACCCCCTTAAGGCACAGCCTAGAGAAAAGTTGTCCACCTCGCACCCACTTCCCTGGGACCCAACGACTCAGGACAGGGGTTGTAGGGTCACAGTTACAGCAGCACAAGTCCATTCTCTTATTTTTGCCGGCTTATGACCACGTGAAACATAAACAAATTGCTCTGCACTTCACAGACTTATCCACAAATTTATTCCAAACACTTCCTTTTCCAGAGTCCATTATAATGTTCATTTCCCACAGAGCAGGAGAAACACCTAGAAATAAATAAATATGAGTACTGTCCTGAAAACTTGAAACTATTCTAAAATCACTTGAGGCTCCTTAACTGCTACGTGTGTGCAAAGATCTCTTAAACGCGGGAGGAATTACAGACTGCCTCTCTACTTTGCCTTGAAAAAGCATCACCTGCCTTGTCCAGCAGAGATCTGGGGACACGGTGATGGGGCCTTTGTTAATTAACATTTGCCCAAGTCCTCCTACAACTAAACTGTATCAGATGAACTTCTCACCATGGAAGCAGACCAAAGCTTCCACCTGAACATAATAAATTGCTAAATGGCAAGCAAAACTTTCTAAAAGAATTAAACAATTTTAATTTTGACAGACAGGTGCTACTTGCTATCACAATATATACTGACTGAAAAATTTTTTAAAAAGCAGGCATTGGGGCGCCTGGGTGGCTCAGTTGGTTGAGCGGCCGACTTCAGCTCAAGTCATGATCTCACAGTCTGTGAGTTCGAGCCCCGTGTTGGGCTCTGTGCTGATGGCTCAGAGCCTGGAGCCTGTTTCAGATTCCGTGTCTCCCTCTCTTTCTGCCCTTCCCCTGCTCATACTCTGTCTCTATGTCTCTCAAAAAATAAAATAAATGTTAAAAAAATTTTTTAAATAAAATAAAAATAAAAAGCAGGCATTAGGATACATTAATTTGCACATTTCCCTTCTCGCTCCTGTGCACAGTACTCAACTCTAGTTTTAAAGTGTAAGATTGCATATTGGCATCTGCCTCCAATCTTGTCTTTGCCTCTTTGGGGTATTTTCATGGATTCATACTCTTCCTCTCATTGTGCTCAGAATCCTGAAGTGAATGAACAGGAATAATGCCTCAACATTTTTGGTTCTTTGTTTTAAACCTACAGTGATGTCACATTTGTCTAGAAATCTTAACATGTGAAATCCAACTCAAATATAAGCTAAAATAAACAAGAACAGCAAAAAAACTATCTAAATGTGTCTGTAATAATCTGACGTAAAGCAAACAACAAGAAATATCTTTCTGAACCTCTTTACAATAACCTGACATGCTTAACTCCATGAGAGAAGTATTCAAGGGAGCCTAATACTAGCATTTTGTGTATTTCTTTAGCAAGCAGGTTATCTGGTTTCCCAGGACACAACATATTTATGGCAATGTATACTGTAGTTGCCAAGAGCCAGGAATAGAATCAGATGCATGTATTATATGATTTAGCTACAAATTACCTCCATCTCTGGGCTTCAGTTTTCTCCTTACGGTAGGAAGCCACTAAGATGGCCTGCAATGATTCCTGCCTCATTGATTTCATGCCTTATAGAACCCCATCCTTTTGAATGTGGGCCAGAGTTAGTTACTAACTTTTGAGGAATGGCATAAATCAGAAGCGACAGGATGTCACCCATAGGTTATAGGTTATGATCACCATTTTGTAGGTTCTCTACCACATTCTCAATCATATCCCTCATTCTGGGAGAAACAAGCAGCCTCATGGGAAGCCAATGTAGCAAAGTACTGATGTCTCCCACTAACAGTCAACAACCAAGTAAATGAGCTTGGAAGTGGATCTTCTTTTCCTACCAATAGCTATGTAAGTGAGCTTGGAAGTGGTTTTTCCCCGCCGAACCCTAAGATGACTGTATGCCTGGCCAACAGCCTGTAGCCTGTGGGAGATCCTGAGTCAGAACCACCCAGCTAAGTCACTCTAGGATTCCTGATTCTCAGAAACTGTGAGAAAAATATGTTGTTTTTCAACCACTAAGCCATGGGGTAATTGGTTTAACAACAATATATAACCAACACAGATTTGATAATGGAAGTGTGGTGCTGTTATAACAGAAAACTAAAATCTAGAGATGGCTTTGGAACTAGGAAGTGAGTGGGCTTGGAGTAAAGTGCTAGCTAATATTTAAAATGCCTTGAACACACTAGAATTTTTGACTTGGAGGACACAGAAGGTGAGGACTTAGAGGAAAGTGAGAACAGCCTTACCAAAAATTGGCTACAAAGCAATAGGGTCTATACCCATCTATCACATTAGATTTTTCTGAAGATTAAATGAGTTAATGCATGAAAAAATTTAATATAGTGCCTAGTACATAGTAATCTATTTAATAAATAATATTAAAAAAACAGATTCATTGATAGAAGCTTACAATAGAAATAACAACACTGAATGGTTACAATAAAATCATAAAACTAGACATGAAAACAAAAAGGAAACATTCTAGAAATGTTTTCTGTTTCTGTTAATACCATACTAGAAATTCCTCCTTGCTTTCCAAACCCTAACCTAATTAATTATCCAACCCTGTTTGTTCTTTAAATGTCTTCTTCACCGACAATTTCCTTTTCTTTATATTTCAAGCTTCTTCACACCACACCAAGCCTGTGCTAATTCTTGTACAACTCCACACCCTGAATATGACAGTAATCCCTTCTGTCTCTGACTGCTAGCACTGACCCCCATTCACCCAGACAATCAGGACTAGAACTCAAGTTCCCTTCTTGATTTTTTTTTTCTTTACTTCTCACATTTACTCAGTAATTGAATCCTACTAAGGACTGCAAGTAGGGTGAGAAAAGACAAGAATCCAAGATACACTTGATGAGACCAGTAAAATCATTAAAGAAGTTCTGAAGGAGACATGTTGCCCCCAAAATCAACAAAACAATTTCAATAAGATAATGCTAAACAAAGGTGACTGCGAATATAAAGAGGTTTTATTTGTTTTTAATTGAGGTATATTTGACATATAATATTAGTTTCACGTACATGACACTAAAAATAAAGAAGCTTGGGGCACTTGGGTGGCTCAGTTCATTAAGCATCCGACTCTTGATTTCCAATCAGGTCATGATCTCATGGTTCATGAGATTGAACGCCGCACTGACAGCATGGAGTCTGCTTAGGATTCTTTCTCTCCCTCTCTTGCAGTCCCTCCGCTGTTCATACATGCATGCATGCTCTTTCTCGCTCACTCTCTCTCTCAAAATAAACAATGAAAAAAGTTTAAGGGGAAAAACAAAACAAATTGAGCACTTTCTCTATGCCAGATGCTATGTTCATTCTTTCATTTATTCAGTGAATATTTACTAAAGACCAACTATGTTACCAACACTATGCAAAGTACTGGCTACACGACTGGGCATACAGCAATAACAAATACAGACACCAAACCACTCACAGATGTAACCATCTAAAATTAATTATCTTATTTGATCTTCACAAAAGCCACCAGGTTCGTATTAAATCCTTATTTTTCAACTGAAGAAACTGAGGCTCCACTAAGTTATGTAATTTATCACAGACGACACAGCTATCAAGTTATGGGATGAGCATCAAAGTCCAGGTCAGACTGATTCTAAGGTCATGTTCTTTCTGCTCTATGACCCTGTCCTACTAGGATGGGCATTAAAATTTGGCACTGGAAAAGGCACCCATTCATAACTAATTTCAATTTCTGTTTGGTGGTAGAGGCAGTATATTTTACTCCCCCTCTAAACTGTGAGAATTTGAACATTCCAAAAAGTCCCAAACACAAAGTTTTCCCACAGGCTTAGTCATTTATTCTCCATAAATAATAACAATACTAATAATGATAAATATCACAAATACCATATTCCATTGTAATGAAAACTAAATAAAGTCTTTGGAGTTAGATCTGATTTCAATCCTAGAACTGCCACTAAATGACTAGGCAGCCTCGGCAAATTACTGAACCTCAAGTCTCAATTTCCTCATCAGTAAAATGGAGATAATAAAAACACCTATTTCAATGAGTTGTTGTAAGGATTAAATGGGGAAAAAATGCTTCTCCTGCCACATGGAGTGCATCCTCTGAATATCAGTTTATTAGAAGCTTCCTGGGATAAAATAATAACTAAGACATTGCTATTGAGAGCTTTCATTCTATTAAGAAGAGTTAGGCATATAAAAAATCTAACTCTGAATACAAGGCAGCATGAAATAATAAAAGTGTATGCAAGATACTTTTGGGAATAGAGGAAGGTGAAATAACTTCTGTCATAGGGAAACATTTCAGTGATTATATAATTTTCTCAATGATTAAATGCTTTTGGAAAGACGTATTTCATATTTCAGTTGCTTTGTTAATACAATGAGTAGTTTTGGAAAACTTATTTTAGAAAAAGTGCCAGCACTGGGATATTTTCCTGAAAAAAAAAAATCCAGGTAGATGCTAGGTACACTTTTCCAAAAGGATACTCCAAAACCATCCCATCCTGAATTCTCCTCCAGTGCTTCTCCATCCTTAACAAAAAAGCTGGAAATTACCTCCCAGGCCCTAGACATATGAACTGAGAGCTCTGTGGAAGAAGGCACCATGTGTTGGAGACAAATGAAACTCAGACGCCTACTCAGAATTTCGTCTTGCCTGCCTTCCCTCTGGAAGAGGCTAGTCTGAGTACATGTTCTTATTTGGTCCTGAAAACATGAATATGCATGAAGAAGGATGAGATTCCATTATATAATCTCTAAGTGGTTTCCTAATTTCTGTTATTGCTTTCCTGGGGGAAAAGTTGATAAATAAGGGATGCCAAATAAAGCTATCTACCATGTTCATGTGTTCTACATGTTGGTATATAATGGGGCTATTGTTTTGTCTTGATGTTACAGAACTAAAAACGAATAGCTGTTTGACACTCAAGGGTAGAAACAAAAACATTCCTTTAAAAGCACAAAGCAAGTATTCCTATAATGAAAAGACAAAAGTTTTTATCCCTACCTAAATAACAAGTGAACCAATACGCCAACATTCAAATACACTGTCAATGCTTTTGTCTTAATTAAATGTAATTTTTTCTTTTTAATTTGAAAATTTCCTTTTAATTGAAAACATTTATCTTTGCTAAGAATTAAGTAAGTGCAAATTAAAGAAAGCTTATAGCATTTTTTGTTACTGTTATTTAACAGATGAGAAAAACATGATGTGATGCTCAGTACTCGGTGCTGGTGAAGTGAGGCTGAATTTGGAGATCTCATTTACTGTTGGCAGTATGGTGCCAAGCTTTTGGAAAAGCATAATAGGCAAATATGGCAAGTGACATAAAAAATTATCATCTCTTTTGCCTTATAAAGTCCATCTTGGGAATTTATGCTCAGAAAATATTTCAACATAACCAAAATATTTTAAGAGAGGTCACATAGAATATTTGTAATAGAAAAAAAAAAGGTAGAAACCAGTAAAGGTTCACTGTAAGAGACTAAGATGACAAATTTGGAATTTTGAAGTATTGTGGTTAGAAGCAGTAGAAACATGGAAAATGTGTAGTAAGTGAAAAAGCAGACAGTAAAAATCATATGCATGTATAGACAATAACATAAAATAGATATATATGGAGGCAAGGCCCTTTCGAAAAAAGGCAAATGTCTATTATCTCATAACAACATAATTTGACTTTTTTCAAAATATTTTTATAGCTATACATCTTTTTTTCCAAAAATAAATAAATCCATGTGCAAACTAAGAAAAATTCTAAAATTTCACCCTTAAATATCTTTTAACATATTCTTGTGTGAATTTCATTCTAATCCATTTACCAATTTCTTATATAGTTTTACATTTATTTTATCCTATTTCCCACGTTTTAGTTGTTTGAGAAAATGAATAGTATTAATATAATATTAACAGTATTAATATGCCTCTGTTGGTCCGGGTCCTTTGAGAAGCAGACTCCGAAACAAGATTAAATGGGCAAAGAATTTATTAGAGAAAATGCTCATGTGAAAGGAGATAGGGAGAGAGTCAGAAAAGGTCAGGAGAGCCCTCAGACCGTGAGGGAAGGAGCGAACAAGAAAGATTAGTGGGTAGAAGCAACTAGACTGCCCTGCATCTCAGTAAGGAGGGGCAAAACCTGGGCAAGTCAAGTTCTTCAGGCAAAGTCCACTGACGGAGAAGTCTGACGTCTTCCAGGAATCTGAGTGTCCCTGATGCACTCAGTCTATGGCAAGGAGCAGCCCATGGGAGGTATGGCCTTGAGGCAAACACAGCTGCAGATTTGAAAGCTCAACATCTGAGGTCCGTGGTCAATTTCCTCCTCTAACCAGAGATCTGCCAGGCACATTCTCAGGGCTGCCATGGTGCCCATTGTGATTTAAAGAAAGCAACGTATACAACAATAATTCAATATAAGTCTACCTGTTTTGAAAATTGCATGATAACTAGAAAGTAAAAATGAAGTGTTAAAGGAAAAAATTTGAGGGCGCCTGGGTGACTCAGTCGGTTCAGTGTCTGACTTTTGGCTCAGGTCATGATCCCACAGCTCATGAGTTCAAGCCCTGTGTCAGGCTCTGTGTTAACAGCTTGGAGCCTAGAGCCTGCTTCGGATTCTGTGTCTCCCTCTCTCTCCGCCCCTCCCCTGCTTGTGTACTCGCTCTCTCTCAAAAATAAATAAACATTAAAAAATGTTAAAAAAAAAAAGAATAAAGGAAAAAAAACTTAAAGTCCATAAAGTCAAGAGATGAGAGTCTAAAGGAAACATTATTTGGAACTAAAGAATGACATTCCTTTCCTTGTTCTATCACTTTACTCAGCCATAACCACATTAAAACCGGCAAGCAGATGCTAAGTGGCCCTTACTAGATTACAGGTTAAATCAAATAACTGCCCAATATGTTATAACTGGTATGTTTACAAACTAGAGAACCATGATATTTTTAAATGTTTATTTATTTATTTTGATGGAGGGAGAGGCAGAGAGAATCTCAAGCAAGCTCTGTGCTGCCAGTATAGAGCCTGACCCAGGGGCTCCATCTCACAAACTATGAGATCATGAGCTTAGCCAAAACCACGAGTTGGATGCTTAAGTGACTGAGCCACCCAGGTGCCTCAAGAACCATAATATTTAAGTGATGAGTTGCAAAGCTCTCCAGAGGGTCTCCCTAAAGACCCTAGACACTGGTGTCAAGTAGTCCAAGATTCAGCTTCTGATTCTATAACTTACTTTTTGCTGAACAGCCTTAAAGAAGGAATGTTTTCTCTCAGCCTCAGCATTCATAGGAAAACTGCAATAATTATGCCCAGTTCAGATAATTATACCACTTCATCCTCATCATTGTGAGGTTTAATGAGCTAATGTACTTAAAACACTTAGCAAGTATTAGCACTCGACAAATATTAATCCCCCCCGCCACACACACACACACACACACTTTCATCAGGCATCATCTGATGGGTCTTTGGTTCATTATGGTTTCCAGGACAAACCCCGTCTCCTCAGCACCTCCTCCCCAGCCACATTTCCTCGAAACCCCTTTGAACAACTGTCTCCCATTTTTCCCAGCCCAGGTTTCCTACGCTGATCAGACTCGTCTCCTCAGTGTCTTTCAAACATCAAATTAAGCTTCAACAGCAAACAATGCATCTATTGCATCCCCCTTCTCTTTCGTCTGCTTTTCCGAGTTGTACTCACATCTTACTATTTATGGAACCATTAATCTCTCATTTACCTGGGCTTCTATAGTACTTATTAACATATTGTTTAATTTGGCAGTAAATAATATATGCTTATCTTACCACCATCTACCATCTTTTATCCTTGTAGCACTTAGTAAGAGGTATTAAACTCATAGTGGATTCTGAATTAATTCTTACTTAATGATAGGTGGTCCCTACGTTTCAGCTGACCCTATTTGCATCCCACAGAGCTATATGCTCTGACATATCTACACATGTGACAATGATTTAAATGCATTGATTTGTACTTGAAATGATCAGATTACTTGGTTCAGAGGCATGTATATGAAGAGGGGCAATCAGAAGTGGTCTCCAAAATAATATTGTACATTAGTGCAATATTATTGTATATTTAGAAGAAATTAATAAAATACTTATGAATAAATGTGCTTTCAGTGGCTTTAGCAGAACATAAGAAGTATAAGTCTGACAACCACTGATCTAATACAACTACCTCATACTACAGTTTTATTCCAGAACCCATTAAGAATCCATTCAACCTTCAGATACCTTAAAAATAAACTAATAATCTAAAAATTATCAAGCATTATTTAGCACACATACATTTCCACATTTCAAGACTCCACATAAAACAAATTATATGCTCATTGAACCAGTTTATATGCTTCTAAGTTCAAATGGCCACTATCCGAAGGTCCTACACACTCAGAACAAGTAGAACTATACTAATGTATAGGAGAAAGTGATAGCACAGGAGAAAAATCCACTGGCAAAATCTTATTTAATAAACTTTGGTTGAAATGGGGGCATGGCTGACATGATGTGGCAAAATATGACATGACATTTTGTCACAGGTGTCCACTTCTGAGGTCTTAAGATTGAGTGAGTACATAGAAGCAAGAGGCTTTACTTTTTTTATTTGGGATTTACTTTGTGGGCCCTACCTTACTTGGTATGATGAAGAAAACTTTGTTTCCATCCATCAGAGAAGGCAACACTGAAGAGGGACAATGGGGTGGCTCACTGGCAATCTAGGGGGAACAATGGCACTAGGAAGCTACGAAGTCAGGAACAGAGTACGTTTGCTAACACAAGTACCTTTGAGGGGCAAGGAGGAGGACAGGCGGGTCTGAGAAAGAGCTGGATAAGCGGTCTGGTGCTTCATGTTGGAAAATCTTCAAACTGCGGGTAAAAATAACACCACACGCGCTGATGGGGCTTCATTAACATGGAAAATGGTGTTTGTATAGTGCTTCAAATTCCTTAGGAAAAGGTGTTACATAGACACAAACAGGCAAACTATAAAGTCCAAATTCAACGTTTCGGGGGAGCTATCGTATCTAAGCAGCAAGACTTTCCCTGCCCTACTAGTTTTCCTTCAGAATCAGTTTCACTTGCCCTAAAATTGCAAAAAGAGAACATCCCATGATACTGAATGCCCCTGAAGGTCGGATGTCTTTTCTCCAGCATTCGGTATCTGGCAAAGGGAAGAAGAAGTCGAAAATGCATGAGTTGTTTTACAAGGATGGGTGCTTAGTAGTGGAGCATGGAGGAGCCATAAAGAAAAGTCTTTCCTTTGGCCATTCTATTTCACTTTCCAGAGGGGAACTACTTTCTTCATCATTTATCCCAACTGACAAGTACAAGCACTTTGGGCCCTAACTGAATGTGAACATTGTCAAAAGGAATTGGGCTAACGGGAGGCATCTGCAGCTCCATTCCCATTGCATTCTGGTGGGGGCTACGTCAGCCAATGTGGCAGGGAGGCTGGTGGGCAGACACCCCCGCAGATGGAGCCTCGCATACTGTATGCATCATGACTAACCATAAAAACAGTCACAATGAATCAGCTGTGCTACAGAGAGTCTCCTTGGAACCTTCACATTCGATTTCCATCTGGCTGACATCCGCAGGTTGCAGTCAGCAGCTCGATTAAGCAGAGACTGGGAACTAACCCAAGCAGAGACTGGGATCTAACCCACAATCCCTGGTCAGTGGGGTCTTCCTCACTGGTCTGAGCCACTGGTTTGAAAGGTTTTAGTGGTTTGAGGGGGCTCGCGGTACACTGGACAGTGTTTGCAAATGGGTATAAGAGCTTCATTCTTAAGGAATATATGCTTCAGACCTCTTGAACAAATGGTTCAGAGAGCTTCAAGAGGAGAAAAACCCATTCGGTTAGGAATTCCAATACAAATACCAATTTAGAAAACGAGCTAATCCGCCCTGACAACATGTTGTCACTGCAGAGTTGCAAAAAGGAATTAAACATAAATACGACTTTAAAAATTAGAGGCCCCACAATTTAACAGCTTAAGTTTGCTTCAAAGGGACAGCAGGGAAGCAGCAGTGCGTTTCAGGTGACAGCTTGGAATTCGCTGGTTCTCCACTCTGGTCAGGTACAGGTCTGATGGTAACACGAGCTTTCCAACTTGTTTCAAACTGAAGTATTATGAAAAGGTAAATTATGTTTTGTATTCATGACTGAAAGCATTTTACTTTAAAGCCAGTGCGGCTGACGCTGTCAAGGTAGAGATTCGAGTTTTATGTACAATGCCTCCAGCCCAGCCGATGTGAGTGAGGCAACATGACAGCTTGTAATAAGTAATTTTTATACAGTTACATTTATCACTCAAGTAGGCTTGGCAATATTAAACACAGACCTTAAAATACTGCTCAAGAGGAGGACAGGGGCTGGAGGCCATGGGGGCTTTTCTCCCCTCGTAGTGCAAGTGCGGGTGCAGATTTGGGTTCTTTTAAATTTCTTTTCAGCATGTATTCCTGTTAATGTGGCACTTTTTAAGATATGCGTCCAAATGCTTTCCTACTGTTAATGTATCACTAAGAGGTTAAGAATGGAATGACCCCATTTGGCCCAAAGGATGTTATTTCAGGCTTTAATGAATTAGATATTGCTACCATTTTCAGGTGAAAATCAATTGCCTCAATTAACAAATTTCTAGCAATCCAAATATTTACAAAATGGAAGGCCCCCCATCTGCAGTTTCTGCTACATTATACCTTTGTTTCCCCTAAAGCTGTTCCCTTTGCGTTCTTCATTAGCATCTCATTTTGGCTAAAGCCATGAGGCCAGCTATGTCTGTACAATGGCACAAGGCTTTCTTACCTTCAAAAAGCTGACCTTTTGGCTATTCTTTCTCTAAGACTTTCTACAGAGAGGGGTTTTGCTTTTTATCAATTATTCAAATTTGTTCAAAGTTGAGGAAACATAGGAATTCATCTAATTCCTCTTCCTGGAATATACATTCATAGGCTCTATATTTATACTACCAAATAAGGATATACATAGATCCCATGCAGATATATATATATTTGGGTTTGATGGCATTTTTTTTCAGAACTGGACAGATGTGTGTGTGTGTGTGTGTGTGTGTGTGTGTGTGTCTGCGTGTGAAACCTCCTTTAGGAGTTTCAAGCACACTTATTCATTTTTAGCCTTTTAATCCTATTACGTTTATGAGATGGCTAGTATTTTTAAACTCATGTGTCTATTAGACAAGAAAATTAAAGTACAGTAAGGTTAAGTAATTTTTGAAAGGTCACACATCTAAAAAATAGTGTAGCCAGGATATGAACTCAGGCAGTCTGACTATATAGCCTCTTCCCTCTTAATTCTGCTAAGCAGCTTTTAAAAACAAAATGTAGGGGAAAATAGACTCTAATAAAATAAAACAAAGTGTTCATTCCTTTTAGCTGAATTTTATAGAGAAAATTCCATCAGGAGAAAGCTCTGTTCACACCAATTTACACTTATCCATCAGAAGATGTCAGGTGCTTTTGTAAGAAGCATATGGGCTTCCCATGTCTTTTGGGTTACCTATAAAGAAAGTAAACTTAAAAAGGGGCAAATTACTTTTCTCCTAAACCCTAGCTGTAACAAGTTAAATTAAGCTAGTATGGACTCATTTAAACTATGAAGACAAAATTCCTTTGACCTGTTGGACCCAGGATTCAGCCCTAGTTTTTCAACGTGGCTCTCAATCATGCATTTGTTCCACAAACACATGTTGAATGCTCACAGTGTGCCAGGCACTGTGCTCAAATCCAGAGAAAAACAGTGGCAAACAAATTAAATATAGTTCCCCTCTCGGTCTAGTGTTATTGACCCAGGATGTTCCAGTGACTATGCTAGATAATGGAACACACAGATAAAACAGACATGGTTCTTGACATATGGAAGCCGACATTTACAAGTGGAGGCAGATATATAAGTAAATGAGCACTATCAGCATTAAAATTGCCCTGTCAAGTGTGTATATATATATATATATATATATATATATATAGTGGACCACATGATTAAAGAAACTTATAGAGTATCATGGCCCAACTGTCTCTTATCCCCCAAGTATAAAACAATCTCCCATGCAAAACAGCAAACACATGCATGAGAAATATAATTATAGTTTCCCTTGAGGTCATTCAAACATAATGAGAGAAGTGAAGAATACATCAATTCTAATTCTTACCAATCCCAAATATAAATTTCACTGCCATCTCTGGAAATTACCATCTTTAGACCACCAACTGCATGTGTTGAAAAGAAAACAATACCCAGACTCTGGAAACTTCTGAATGACAGCTAGAACTACCATTCTTCTACATGCAGGGAAATTGGATCAGTGAAGTCAAGCCTCTGTTTCGATTCCACCTAACCCACAGAGAAATTGGGGGGGGGGGGAAGCTAATGTATAAACCAGTTTTTTTTTCCTTAGTATTTGCATAGAAACAGGGAAGAAATTCATCCAAAAGATGGTATCTTAACATTGCTGGTGAACTCACTCGCCTTTGGATAGTTAACATGATTCCACTTGCTCTGGAGCAGTGGTTCTCAGCCAGGAGTGATTTTGTCCCCCACGGACCTTCGGTGATATCTGGAGACATACTAGTTGTCATACCTGGGGGTGAGGCTTGCTACTAGCCTTCAGTGGGCAGAAATCAAGACTACTGCTAAACATCCTACACTGCACATGATAGTCCCCATAACAGCAACAACAAAATTCTGGCCCAAGAATCAAGTGCCAAGGTTGGGAAACCCTGCTCTACAAATGGTACAGATCTGGAAATAATTTGAAATCCTACTATCTCCAAACACAGCTTATAGACAAGTCCTACTGACCACCAAGGGCTTCAGCTCAAATGCTGTCACATGGCATCTCTTGGATCTCATGGGAGTGCTGCTAGAAAGTGGTCAGAGAGCAGGAAATGGCTTCTAATTAGTGTCCTCACAGGATACAACTGCAAAAGACAATTTCCTGTCCCCTTATTTGATGGGAAGATTAATCTCTTACCGAATTCCAGATGAGGAAGATTTTCAAAAGTTTCAAATAGCAAGAATGTAGCCATAGAGAAGGCAATTATGTGCAATTTGTACAGTGTTCGACAATCAAAATGTAAATCCGATGAGTTTATTGCAGTAAATGCATACGGCATGTTTACCTTAAAGAGCATCAGGCTGTAGAAATTCTAATAGGTTCTGACAGTTGGGAAGAATTATCTTTTCATATTGCAATTTTTATCCGTGAGATGAAAAGGGAAAATAAGACAAGGAATTTACTCTTAGGGAACCATTATCTGTGAGGTTTTCTCTCTGATAAGGAGCAATATAGGTATAGAGGTTTGAAGAGATGGAAAATTGATAACTTCAGTGTTCTAGGGCAGATTTATCTGCACAGAAACAATTAATTTCGTTGCATCCACAGTGTTCTGTACAACATCTAAAACACAATCAGTTCCTTAATAAACGTTCTCTCCCTGTCATAATGTATACACCTAATGCAGTGTTTGATTTTTGTCTTTATTTTCTGGGCTGGAAAGGCTCCCCAGAATTTTGAAAGCAAAAGTTTTCACTAATTTCCATGGGGAAACAAAAACCTAGCTTCCATCTTTGCTTACATATAAAGCAGCCAGCTCCGTTTGGCAGAGAGTAGGCAACCAACAAATAGTATATACTTTCATACCTCCCCCCTTTCTCTGGACCCACCAAAGATTTTCCTTCCTCTCTCTTGCTGAAACGTCCAGAACCAGAATTAAAAGACTGGGATACTTATTCAATGGGATGGCTTATGATAAATATATTCTGATTCAAATGCCAACCTCCTAGGAGTTTGTTAAATGGTTCTGAGTTTGCGATAAGATGACAAAATAGAAAATTCAGAATATCAAGTAACACTGACATTTTTGCTGCTTTCTCTCTAAAACTTTAATGCCTACCCACCCATACTCAAACAAGAAGACACAACAACATTCAGCCTGGTCTTGGTATAATCAACCCACCTCCTGCAATTGTCAACTTGACGCCTTTTAGCATCCTTACTGGAGAGCCCACCATAGTGCATGCGTACAGGACAGAAGGGCTCTTCATGGCTGGCTAGCAATGCCTGCCTGTTGAAACAGTGTGCTAGGAGCATGTGACACAGATCACTTCACTGTCACATAGCTATTCACCTGATGAAGTGGAGTCCAGATGCTACCCATGCCATACAACTCCCAGCTCAGACTGCAGCTGCAATGAAATGTGATGCTTGTAAGCCAGTCGAACCACCTGGTAGCTGAATTCTACTCTAGGGAACACCTAAATTTCACTTTATTTTTCATGTAAGTGACTAATAGTAGTTATTATTCTTAGGAAACTTGTTCTGGGTAAAACAGATGTTGTGGGTGTCAGAAAAGATCACAGAATTAGGCTAACGTTAAACACGAAGTACATACACAGTGTTGGTAATGATGGGAAATATAAAATGGTATTTTAGAAAGCTACTGTATGAGGGAAACTTATAATCATTATATCCTACTCCTCATTGTGGATAAGGGAAGTGAGGCCCAGAAGGAGATAGCAACCTAGCACAAGTTCTCTGGTTTGAAATCCTTTTTATTTTCTAACATGACATCTCCTTTCATATAATATGGCCAACACTTATAAACAGAAAACTAGGGTTTGTCCATAAAATTGATATTAACAAAACTGCAGTGAAGGACAATTTGGCAAATCTATCAAAAGCACAACTAGAATTGCCCTTTATCACAACAACCTAATTTTTAGTCATCCATCCTACAGATACACCTGCTTATTTAAAAAATTATATTTGAACAAGATTATTTGTTTGCAGAATGGAAAACAATCCAAGTATCCTCTAATAATGAGCCAATTAAATATATTACGGCACACCGCACAATAGAATGGAATACTACACAGCTGTTAAAAGAAAAAGAAAGTTCTTTGCATTGATATGGAAAGATCTACAGATGTATATGTTGTTAGGAGAACAAAAAAAATATATAGACAACATACAGTTGGGTTGTGTTTTTGATCTACTCTGACGATCTTTTTATTGGGCACTCAGACCAAATGATGTTCAAAGTGATTATTGATATAGGTGGATTAATATCCACCACATTTGTTACTGTTCTTTATTCCCATTGTTTTCTGTTCCTTTTTTTGTCTTCTACTCTTTTTCTGCCTGTTTATGCTATCTAAAAGAAATCTACTTTAAATATAAAGAGACTTATAGATTAAAAGTGAAAGGATGGAAAAAGATCACCATGAAAACATGAATGAAAAGAAAGCAGGAGTAGGTATATTATTCCCAGACGGAGCAGATGTCAGAACCAAAAAAGTCATCGGAGATAAAGAGAGGTCATTATATAATGATAAAGGGGTCATTTCTCCAAGGAGACATAATAATCCTTAATATGTATGTTTCTAGTAGTACAGTCTCAAAACATGTGAGGCAAAAATCAATGTAACTGCAAATAGAAACATATGAATCCACTATGATAGCTGAAGACTGTGATCCCTCTCTATCAGAAATGGACAGTCTTAGCAGGCAGGAAGTCAGTAAGGACATAAGAACACAGTTAAACTCAATAATACCATCACTCAACTAGATATAATGGACATCTTTAGAATATTTTATCCAACAACAGAATACAGATTCTTCTTATTTTTTTTTCAAATTCTTACTTAAATTCTGGTTAGTTCTATACATATAGTGTAGTATTGGTTTCAGGAGTAGAATTTAGTGATTCATCACTTCCATGTAACATCCCGTGCTCATCCCAACAGATGCTCTTCTTAAGGCCCATCACCCATTTAGCCCATTCCCTCCCACCTCCCTTCATCAATCCTCAGTTTGCTTTCTATCATTAAGAGTCTCTTATGGTTTGCTTACCTCTCTCTCTCTTCAATATATAGATTCTTCTTAAGCTTACATGAAATATTCACCAATACAGGCCACATTCTGGGCCATAAAACACACCTTCACATATTTTAAAACATAAAAATCAACAATGGTTGCTTTTACATCACAAGTGAATTAAATTAAAAATCAGTATTAGACAGATAACTTGTGGGGCACCTGCGTGGCTCAGTTGGTTAAGCATCCAGCTCTTGATTTTGGCTCAGGTTTGTGAGTTTGAGCCCTGCATCAGGTTCAGTGCATCCGGTGTGGGATTCTCTCTCTCTCTCTCTACCCCTACCCCGC
This sequence comes from Paguma larvata, assembly GCA_030068075.1. Classification (NCBI taxonomy): domain Eukaryota; kingdom Metazoa; phylum Chordata; class Mammalia; order Carnivora; family Viverridae; genus Paguma; species Paguma larvata. The sequence goes on along the minus strand of CM057829.1, from coordinate 48,930,211 downwards.
TCGTGCATGGGCTCACTCTCTCTCACACAAAATAAATAAACTCAAGGGAAAAAAAAAAGATAGCTAAAAATTCCAAAATATTTGGGGATTAAATAACATATGTCTAAATAACACATGGGTCAATGAAGAAATCTCTAGAGAAATTAAAAAAATATTTCCAACTAAGTGAAAGTGAAAAAAAATTTAACTTGTAGAATGTACTAAAACCAATGCATAGAGGAAAATTTATAGCATTGAATATATATGTTAGAAAAGAGGAAAGATCTAAAATCAATCACCTGAGCTTCCATCTTAGGAAACTAGAAGTTTCCTAGTAAGAAGTAAGAAGAAGAAAAGAGAAATAAAAAGTAGAACAGAAATTAATGATATTGTAAAGAGGAAGGAAATCAACAGAGAACATCAACAAAGCCAAAAGCCAATTCTTTGAATAGATCAATCAAATCAATAAGCCTCTAGCCAAGATAACTAGGAAAAAAAGAGAGGACACAAATGATAAATATCAGAAATTAACAAAGACATATCACTATAGATCTCATAGACATTAAAAGGATAATCAAGGAATATTATGAACAATTATATGCCCACAAATTTGATAACCCATGTGAAACAGACCAATTCCTTGAAAGACACAATCTACCAAAACTCACCCCAAGAGAAATAAGTACTCTTAAATGGTTAACCTGCATCTATTAAAGAAATTTAATCAATAATTACTAACCTTCCAAAGAAACTGCCAGGCCCAGAATGGTTTACTGGTGAATTCTATCAAACATTTAAGGAATACATTATATTGATTCTCTGCTATCTCTTTCACAAGACAGAAGCAAAGGGAATACTTGCTAAATCATTTTCTAAGGAAAATATGACCCTAAAATCAAAACCAGAGATGTTACAGAAGGAAAAAAAAATACAAAAGAAAACTACAGAACAATGTTTCTCATGAACATTGATACAAAAATTCTCAACAAAATAGTAACAAATGGAATCCAGCAATATATAAATGAACTACACACCAGTAGGAATTAACCTAGATATGCAAAGCTGATTCAATACTCAAAAATTAATAAATGTAATCCATCACATCAACAAGCTAAAAAAGAAAAATCATATAATCAGATCAATAGATGCAGAAAAAGCAGCTGACAAAATCTGATACCCATTCACGATAAAAGTGCTCAAAAATTAAGAATAAAGGCAACTTTCTCAATTTGATAAACACTACCTACAAAAAAAACCTACAGCTAACATCATACATAAAAATGAGAAGCTCATTCTGCACAGCAAAAGAAACAACCAACAAAACGAATAGGCAACCAACGGAATGGGAAAAGATCATCGCAAATGACATATCGGATAAAGGACTAATATCTAAAATCTATAAAGAACTTACCAAACTCCACACCCGAAAAACAAACAACTCAATAAAGAAATGGGCAGAAGATATGAATAGACACTTCTCCAAAGAGGACATTCAGATGGCCAATAGACACTTGAAACGATGTTCAATGTCACTCATCATCAGGGAAATACAAATCAAAACCACACTGAGATACCACCTCACACCAGTCAGATTGGCTAAAATGAATAAATCAGGAAACTATAGATGCTGGCGAGGATGTGGAGATGCAGGCACCCTCCTACACTGTTGGTGGGAATGTAAACTGGTGCAGCCACTCTGGAAAACGGTGTGGAGGTTCCTCGAAAAAATGAAAATAGAGCTACCCTATGATCTAGCAATAGCACTGCTAGGAATCTACCCAAGAGACACAGGATCGCTGATGCATAGGAGCACGTGTACCCCAATGTTCATAGCAGCACTTTCGACAATAGCCAAATCATGGAAAGAGACCAAGTGCCCATCAACTGACGAGTGGATAAAGAAGATGTGGTACATATATACAATGGACTACTATGTGGCAATGAGAAAAAATGAAATCTAATCTGGCCATGTGTAGCAACATGGATGGAACTGGAGGGTATTATGTTAAGTGAAATAAGTCAGTCAGAAAAAGACAGATACCATATGTTTCCACGAATAGGTGGACTTTGTGAGACTAAGCAAAAACCAGGGGGAGGGGAAGAGGGGAAAGAAAAAAAAGACACAGAGAGGGAGGGAGATAAAACATAAGAGACTCTCAAAGACTAAGAACTAACTGAGGGTGAGGGGGATGGGGGGGGAGAGGGGGTGATGGGCATTAAAAAAGGGCACATGTTGGGATGAACACTGGGTGTTTTATGTAAACCAATTTGAAAATAAACTATTATAAATGAGAAAAAAAATGAGAAGCTCAGACCTTTCCCACTAAAATCTAGCACAAGGCAAAGAGGTCCCCTATCATTCCTCCTTTACAACATCATACTAAAAGTCAAAATAAATAAATAAACAATAAAAAATAATAAAATAAAACAAAACAAAACAAAACAAGAAAAAGGAATAAAATGTATATAGATTAGGAAGGAAGAAATAAAACTATCTTTGTTTGTAAATGACATGAATGCCTACGTAGAAAATCCAAAAGAATTGACCAAAATCTCCTGGAACTAATAACCAATTATAACAAGGTTTCAGGATACAAGGTTAACATACAAAAGTCAAATGCTTTCCTATAGACCAGCGATGGCCAGTACATGGAATTTAAAATTAAAAACACAATGCCATTTACATTAGCACCTCCAAAAAATAAAATATTTAAGTATAAAAACTAACAGAATGGTATTTATGAGATCTATATAAGGACCACTACAAAACTCTAATGAAACATAGCAAAGAATAATAAATGGGAGGAGATTCCATATTCATTGAGAGAAGATTCAAAATTGTCAGGATGTCAGTTCTTCCCATAACGATAATCTACAGGTTCAATGCAATTCCAATAAACATTCCAGTAAGTTATTTTGAGGATACTGGAAAACTGATTTTAAGTCTATAAAGAGACATGAAAGACTCTAAATAACCAACACAGTATTAAAAGAGAACAAAGCTGAAGTCCTGACATGGTCTGACTTATTATACTGCTAAAGTAATCAAGACAGTATAGTACTGTAACAGAATAAACAAATAGATCAATGGAACCGAATGGGGAGCCCAGAAATAGGCCCCCATGAATGTATTCAACTGATCTTTTACAATGGAGCAAAAGACAGTCTTTTCAACAAAAGGTGCTGGAACAACTAGACAAAAAATAAATCTAGACACAGACCTTACAGCCTTCACAAAAATTAATACAAAATAGATCACGTATCTAAAAGTAAAGTAAAAACTAGGGGTGCCTGGGCAGCTCAGTCAGTTAAGCATCCAACTCATGATTTCAGCTCTGGTCATGACTTCATGGTTCATGGGATCAGCCCCATGGTCTCTGTGCTGACAGCATGGAGTCTGCTTGGGATATTCTCTCTCTCTCTCTCTTTCCGTCTCCATCTCTCCCTCTCCTTCCCTCTCTCTTTCTCTCTCTCTCGCTCTCAAATAAATAAACTTTAAACATTAATTTAAAAAATGAAAACTACAAAACTTCTGTAGAATAACATAGGGGAAAATTCTGAAGACCTTGGGCTTGATTATGATTTTTTAGATATAACACAAAAATCATGATCCATGAAATAATGAATTGATAAGCTGGAATTCATTAAAATTAAAAATTTCTTCTCTGTGAAAGATACTGTCAAGAGAATGACAAGACAAGCCATGGATTGGTAGAAAATATTTTCAAAGCACAAGTGGTAAAGAATTGTTACCTAAAATAGAACTGTTAAAATTCAAAAGTCAATTTGACTTAAAAATGAGCCAAAATGAGAAAGAAGAACAAAGCTAGAGGTATCACATTTCTTGATTACAAACTATACAACAAAACCATAGCAATCAAAATGGTATGGTATTGACACAAAAACAGACAAGGCCAATAAAACAAGACAGTCTGGAAATAAACCCATGATCAATTAATCCATGAGAAAGGAAACAAAAATAAGCAATTGGGAAAAGAAAGTGTCTCCAATGAATGGTGCTGGAAAAACTGGACAACTACATGCAGCAGGATGCAATGAATGTCCTTCCTATAATCCATATGAAAATAAACTCGAAATGAATTTTAAAGACCTAAATATCAGACTTGAAACCATTAAACTCCTAAAAGAAAACATAGGCAGTTAGCACTTTGACATCAGTCTTAGCAATACTTTTTTGGATTTGTCTCGTTAGGCAAGGATAGCAAAAGCAAAACTAAACAAATGGCACTACATGAAACTAAAAAACTTTTATACAGTAAAGGAAACCATCCAGGTAATGAAAAGGCAACCTACTGAATGAAAGAATATATTTGTATATAATATATTTGAAAAGGAATGAATATTCAAAATCTATAAAGAACTCATACAACTCAACACCAAAAAACCCCACAAATAGTTCAATTAAAAAATGGGGCAGAGACCCTGAATAGACATTTTTCTAAAGAATACATACAGAAAGCAAACAGACACATGAAAAGATGCCAAACATCACTTATTATCAGAGAAATGAAAATCAAAACCATAGTGATATATCACCTCACATCTGTCAGCATGGCCAGTATTAAAAAGACAATAAATAACAAGTGTTGGCAAGAATGTGGAGAAAAGGGAACATTTGTGCACTGTTGGTATGGATTTAAATTCCTGAGGCCACTGTGGAAAACAGTATAGAAGTTTCTCAAAAAATTAAAAATAGAACTACCATACAATCCAGCAACCCTATATCTGGGTATTTATCCAAAGAGGATATTATACTAAGTGAAACAAGTCAGACAAAGACAAATACCATATGATTTCCCTAATATGTAGAACCTAAAAAGTTAAACAAAACTGAAACAGACTCATAAATACAGGGAACAAAATGGTGGTTGCCAAAGGGGAAGTGGAGGCAGGTGTGGAGGAAATAGGTGAAGGGGATTACAGTATTAAAATAAATAAGTCATGGGATATAAAGTACTGCATGGGAATACAGTCAATGATATTTAATAACTTTATACAGTGACAGGTGATAACTACTTATCATGGTGCTCATTTCATAACTCATACAAATGTCAAATCCTATGGTGTATGCCTGAAACTAATATAATACTGTATATGAACTACACTTCAATTAAAAAACAATGAGTCAGGGGCGACTGGGTGGCTGGGTCAGATAAGCATCTTGGCTCAGGTCATGATCTCATCGTTTGTGAATTGAGCTCTGTGTCAGGCTCTGTGCTGACAGTTGAGAGCCTGCTTGCGATTCTCTCTCTCCCTCTCTCTCTGCCCCTCCCCCACTCATGTGCGCTCTCTCATGCTCTCTCTTCCTAAATAAATAAACTTTAAAAAAAAAAAGCCAAAAATCTCAAGAGTTACCTTACCAAAGAAGATATAAAGATGGTAAATAAGCATATGAATAAATGGTTCACACCATGTCATCAAGGAAATACAAATTGAAACAACAATCAATAATATATCACTGCACACCTGTAAGAATGGCCAAAACCCAAAACACTGACAACACCAAATGTTGGCAAGGATGTGGAACACACAAACTCTCATTTATTGTTGGTGGAAATTCAAAATGGTACATCCAATTTGGAAGACAGTTGGACAATTTCCTACAAAACTAAATGTACTCTTACTACCCCATCCAGCACCATGTTCCTTGGATTTATCAAAGGATTTGAAAATTTATGTCCACACAAAAATCCACACACAAATATTTACTGCAGCCAAACTTGGAAGCAATCAAGATGTCCTGCATTAAGTGAATGGATAAATAACCAGATTATAGAACATTATTCAATGTTAAAAAGAAATAAGCTATCAAGCCATGAGAAGATATAGACGAAATGTAAATGCATACTGTTAAAGAATCCAGGAAGAAAAGGCTACACACTGTATGATTCCAACTATATGACACTCTAGAAAGGGCAAAACTATTGAGGCAATAAAAAGATCTATGGTTGACAGAGGAAGAGAGAAATAAGTAGGTAGAATGTCCAGGATTTTTAGGATGGTGAAAATACTCTGGATGATACTATGATACTGCTATAATGGTAGATACATGTCATTATGTATTTGCCTAAATCCATAGAATATATAATACTAATTAGTGAACCCTAATGTAAACTATGGGCTCTGAGTGAGAATGATTTGTCAAGGTAGATTCATCAATTATAGCAAATACATTACTCTGGTGGGGAATGCTGATAATGTTTAAGGTTATTGATATGTGGGTGCAGGGGGTATTGGTGAAATCAATATACCTTCCACTCAATTTTGCTGTGAACCTAAAACTGTTCTAAGAATAGTCCTTTAAAAACACACTAAAATCCAATGTTTGCTCAATTGCACTACTGTCCTTAGACTGTATTCACAATTTAAAAGAGAACTTCCTCTTCATTTCTTCCCAGCTCCCCTAGACTTTCACACACATACAGGCATACTATTATCCCTAATAATGCAATTTTGTCCATGTTGGTAAAACGGTTCTGGTCTTGTCAGATGGCTAACTCACTTCATCTCCCCATGACCTGAGCTCTCATACACAACTCTAGAAAATAATGAAAAAAATACCTAGAAAACATTTAATTTCCAGAGAATAAGATTATCTTTTTTTATGGCTGAGTAATAATTCAATTTTTATATATACTACATCTTCTTTATCCATTCATCAGTCAATGGACACATGGGCTGTTTCCATAATTCATCTATTATAGTTAATGCTACTGTAAACAAACATTGGGGTGCATGTATCCTTTTGAATTAGTATTTTTGTACTCTTTGGATAAATACCTAGTAGTATTATTGCTGTATCATCAGGTAATTCTACTTCTAACTTTTTGAGAAACCTTCAAACTGTTTTCCAGAGTAGCTACACCAAGATACAATGGAGTATTACCCATCCATAAAAAAGAATGAAATATTGCCATTTGGAAAATACAGATGGAGCTAGAGAGTATTATGCTGTCGGAAATAAGAGAAACATACATACCATATGATTTCACTCATATGTAGAATTTAAGAAACAAAACAAATAAGCAAAGGGGGAAAAAAAGAGAGAGAGAGAAAGGCAAACCAGGAAAGAGACTCTTAACTATAGAGAACGAACTGATGGTTACCAGAGGGAAGGTGGATGTAAGGGGGTGGGTGAAATAGGTGACTGGGATTAAAGAGTACACTTATGATGAACAGTGAATACCATATGGAATTGTTGAATCACTTATTGTACACATGAAACTAATATAACACTGTATGTTAATTAACTGGAATTTTAATAAAAACTTAAAAAAGATTATCTATGAATCTTTATTTTAGGTCTATAATCATTTCCCTCTCCTCTTGTGTCTTCTCTTTGCTTTACTCTGACATAAACGGAAGCTGTGAGGCATAAGATATAACTAGGTTTGAAATTATCCATTGTGTGACTGTGACCTTCAACCATGAACCTGATCCTCCCATCCCGTCTGCTTTGAGAACAGTTCCCTCACCTGTAAAATGGGAGTGATAACATTGTCTACTTCCCAGGATGCTTATGGGGACTAAGTGAGACAATTCAGATAAACATCAGTGCAATGCCTGGCACATAATAAGCACAATGCTGCTTGCCCATTCTCTGTTCTTTTTCATCTCTCCTCCTATAAATGCTTAACCAGTAATAAGATATCCAGAATTAGGACCTATCAAAATATACTGCTGCTTTTCCATTTCTAAACAAATAATCATTATACATATGTAGTGCTCTGCTTGGTGTCCTCGAAATAAAATCAATTTATTTTCAAATCTCACTGTCCACCACTATTACATGTATCCATGTATCTTACCTCCATTGAAGTCTGAAGTTCTGGGACATCCCAGGAAATCCACTTGGGATAAACTCGAGGGAAGCTTGGGGTCACTTCAGGGAGGTCTGCTTTCATTTAGGAAAATCACAGGGAGTACATCTGTTAAAACTTTCCATAGAACTAGGAATGGTGTTCAAGATGGTTATAGTTAAGGCCAGAGATGCTAAAACTCTGCCACCATAGCCCACGATCACCTGTTTGGAAGGAACGTAAGGTATACCATGTCTACATGAGAGGAGGTAGAATCGTGCAATCTTTTAGATTTTCTACATTTCCCTAAGTCAACTCTGTATCTTTCAACCCAAGTGATTTCCAGAATCCTCACTCCTTCTCTCATAGTCCTCCCACCTGTACAAGCTCTTCTTGAATGTCCTGGTATCTCTCAAAGAAGAGATCTGTCCTCAAGAAGAAGACAAGGGTATATAATTACAAAACGGCCACTAAATGCTCAACCCAGTTTGAAGAATAATTTGAGGACATTTTCTGTTGTCAGACCAAACAACCAACAGGCAATGGACACTCAATCAGAAATATAGCCCAAGTAATGGCACCCACCATTTTAATCCAGTTCCTTCAGTTATTCAAAAATCAAATTATCTCAGATGTGGTGAAATCTAATTGGTGTTGTGGCAGTTAAGCCTTAAACACCCTTCTCAATCAGTCATAGAAACTGGGACTCCATATTTCCCTTGGTAGTTAAACTTTTAAAACCTAATTGTTTGCTCTAAACCACACTTGAATAAGGAACCAGTGATAAATGTGTCTTCTTTCTGATTCAGCACCAACTACATGCCTAACCAGGTAAATTGCTTGGCCCCAGTCTTCCTCACTTAAACAAGAAAAAAAAAAAAAAAAGAAAGAAAGAAAAATCATGTTGTTAAAACATTACGGACAGAGTAATTAAATCTAATGGATAATTGAGATAGTAACGATGAACCTGATTCTCCCTTTGCTTTGAGGAACAGCTACACATCAACCCCTGCTTTCTTACCCTGTGGGCAAAAGCTAACTTGTAAACTTGGCCACACCAGCTTCAGTTATCAGACCTCAATTTCTGCTTTAAGAACAGACAAAAATCAGTTCCAATAATAAGAACAAGTGTTATGGGAGAAATCAATGTTTGCTAATGCTTTCAGATCTTGATTGAAAACTGCCTGGGGGAGGACATTTTTTAATAATTATGTTTGCATTCTGTTCACATAAATTCATTCAATTTTCAGTGTGGTTGAGGTTCGGTTCACCCTCAAGTTTTTTTCTATTACATTCTACACCTTGAGAAAAATCTTGCGGAAGCATGTCTAGGGCGTTGTATTGTTATTTATTTATTTTTTTTTGCCAAGTAGGTTTTAAATTTCTTCTTCCTAGAAGATAAAAATTTGTAACTGGACAGTATATGACAACATCTTGTTAAAACTGTATACCCTGTCTCCAGACGAGCAGATTTAGGTAGCCTCAGTTGACATCCCTGAAAACAGGGATAGACAACGTAATGAAAGCACAGATAGATGTGGGCAGAGACTATTATAATAAACCCAGCCAACTGTTCAATTAATAATTTTTTTAAAGAATCGAATCTTACTGCCAAAGGAGCTTTCATTTCAAATCATTTGTTTAATTTCATGTGCAAATTACGGAGATGCATTTTGTTTCCAAACTATTGAAACAGACTTTGGACCCATGTTGTTTGAAGTGACTGTAGTTCAGAAACATCTCTTTTCAATTAGCTCTGAAACCTCTTTCAACAGCCTTTCATAAATAGGCCAACATCAATGGCATGCTCAGATTCAGCGCAGATCTCTAATGGAAATGCACAATGGGCCTTCCGCCATGCCTGCAGGGGCAAACATCTTCCATTTCAGACAGATCCAATGAGAAGTTTTGCCAGCTATTCTGGGTCTCTCACTTTTCGGTCTCAGGTTTAGCTCATCGCTAATCGATGCCTGAGCTTTTTAATTACATTGTACAGTCAGTAACGATTTGTCACTCGTTGAACCTGGGCGGTCTTCTGAGCTATCACTGATGTAAACAACTGCAAAGGCAAGGTAACCTTAACTGCCAGGACTCCACAATGCAAAAGAGAAATTTCCCTGATAAAAGGCAATGCTGAGTTGGGAGAAAGGAGAGAAAGGTAATACCCTCATATTTATATTGTACCAAATACTAGAGGCCTATCTTTTCACTGTCCAGAGTCCTGGACTGGAAACAACTGCCCACCAAAGGGTTTACATAACTCTTCTTTCTTCTGTAGCACTTATCAATGATCTGGGTGATACTAGATATTCAGCAGATACTTACTGATTGATAAGAACAAGTGAACAAGTTTTATCTTTTTTTTTTTTTTTGATACTGACATTTCCCTCTGGTAGATAGAAGAGAAATTCTGAATCTGACTTTATGATCCAATAATTAGGAATGAAATGCTGTAAGGCACTGGAGAATAAAAATCTTATTTTTCCATAAATGATGAGGTGACAGTCAATATATTTATCATTGGACAATAATCAATAAAAATATTTGATACCAATCACAATAGATACCAACTAGTATACCATAGTAATATTTCTAACAGCTCTGCCCAAAATATAAGCCACCGATGCTAAGCACAAAAAAAAAGAAAAAAAGAAAAGAAACAAAAAAAATCTTTACAAATAAAAGGAAATAAAAAGGTAAATTGTAAAATCTCTCACTACTCTGCCTTCATTTTTTTTCTATTTTAAAGATCTTCTTTCTATTAAAATACACTATAACACAGATGCTAGACTCCAGTTGCAAAATAAGTAACTGGGAAATAAAAGTTCTATGTTCATCTGGATGCTGTACTGCAGATTTAATCCCACTGTTCCCAATGCTAGCAATAGGAGTATTTACTAAGCATATATTAATTATATTAATGGAAAATGGAACTATACAAAAGCACCATACTCTACTTGCAGCATTGTTTCTCATAGGGTTATGGGTTAACAACTCTAAAGCCACTATACATGTATACTAGGATCGAACAAGGAAGTAAATGAACAGTGAATGGATGGTGGGAGCCAGGTTTCTCACTATTGGAGTGTAGCTGTGCAGATAAACAAGGGGATAAGGCTAGAGTGAATGAACCATGTGGTAGGAGATTAGAATTGGAGACATCAGTATGACCTCATGTTTAGCTTTGAAAATATACTGATGGGGGCGGGGGGGAGGGGGCTGGGTGGCTAAGTCGGTTAAACACCAGACACTTGATTTCGGCTCAGGGCATGATCTCATGGTCATGAGATCAAGCCCCCTGTTGAACCCCACGCTGAGCTCTGCACTAAATGTGGAGCCTGCTTAAGATTCTCTGCCTCTCTCTCCCTCTGCCCCTTCCCCTGCTTGTGTGCACTCGCTCTCTCTCTCTCTCAAAAAATAAAAAAAGATACTGATGGCTATAACTAAAAATAATTATAAAAATTGAAATTATTACAATTATTTAATTTTTAATTATACATATATGTATACACACAAATTAGTATACACACTATATATTCTCTTGCTCTGTCACCTGAGTGGGTCTACAAACAATGACCCCCAATGGCAATGAGCACACCCAGCCTCAAATCTTGGTTTCTAATACTACTCTACAATAAAGGAAGCAGGGCTCCTTAGAGAAATGACTGATTCTAGGGCTGGAGAAGAGAATATACAAAATGAGCATGGAGCATCTTATAGTATCAGAAAGTAAGACTCAACGAACAAAATGAATGGGGCTTTAACACTTACAGAAATTCATCATAAGAAAGATACAAAAAACTATTAATAAGAACTCTAATAACTGACATTGAATAAAATTGATTATTATAATACATGAAAAGTAATACTGGATGACTAATAAAAATCAGTTATGACTGATTCTTTAATGTGAAAGTATTTTTTTTAATAATTTTTTGTCAAATTGGTTTCCATACAACACCCAGTGCTCATCCCAACAAGTGCCCTCCTCTGTGCCTGTCACCCACTCTCCTCCCTCCCATACCCCCCTTACCCCTCAGTATGTTCTTGGTCTTTGAGAGGTTCTTATGTTTTGCCTCCCTCCCTCTCTGTATCTTTTTTTCTTAATGTGAAAGTATTTATAATGTATACAGAATAAATATAGTTACCTCTTTTAAAAAATATACACGTGTAGGCAAAAAACAAAGAAACATACCAAAAAGCAGTTTCCCTATGGAAAGTAGGACTGAACATGGGAGAAGACAGAAAGACTTTTATTTTCCTAATTTAAAAATTGTATTGTTTGGGTTTTTAAAGCATCCATGTGTTACTCTATAATTTTAAAACTAATGAGGATGATGTTTTTATAAGCCAGTTCCCAAAAAAGTACTGCCTGAGAAATCTCAGTTTATATTTTAGGTATATAACTAACAAAAAAAGTAGCTGGAAAAACATACACTGAAATGTTAACGATGTTGATTTTTAATTTCTAATCATAGGATTACTGAAGATTTTTTTCGTGTGATTTCTAAATTTTCCAGTTTTTTAGAAAATAAACTATAAAAATAGTTTTTGTTAAAAAGAACAGAAAACACGGTAATTTTTAAATTTTTTAAAATTCAAAAACAATGCATGCATATATACTTATTTTAATGTGAAATCTAGAGTACTAGAATTATCATTCAATCTCATGTTATTCTGCTTCATGTATTCACTTATTCAAGCATTTATTGTTCCAATCTCTAAAAAAAAAACAATTTTAAAAACCAGAGATGTCTGATATTAAAGAGAATTACAAAATTAAAGTATAAAAATATAAGCCCAAAGTAAAGAAGTATTTTATAAATTGTAAATATAGTTTTTCTGACTACTAAAATGTTTTAAATTCTTAAAATTAAACTTGCACTGTATCTGTAGAACTGTAACATAACTGGTCAGCATAATTTACTATTGATGGTGATGGACTAATATTTCTAAATTTTTCTGTTATTCATGGAACAAAACGGGTAAGGCAGAATGAATTGAAATGATCAAAAGTCACAAAAATAATTAGTCTGGAAAGCTCTGAAGTCAATGGCCAGATAACAGAACCGCCTGCCGAGCTTTTGTACTTTAAACAAATAGCACAGTCCCATCCCAGCCCTGAGGAGTTCAAGCCTCCGTGATGGGGTCCAGAAGATGCATTTTCTAAAAGCTCCAAAGATTAGTCTGATATGGACTCCAACATTGTGATTTTGCGTTCTAACTAATAGATTTGATGTGCTTGAGCCTGAATTATTCATTGAGAGAACTACAGAAATGTAAGTTTGTAAATGGTTACCCACCCAGCTCCCAATGTCTTTCTTTTAGTCACTAAGCAAATATGACTTTTGTCACTGGTTGCTTCCTTTGCACCACACTGAGTTGGCTATTTATCCAAAATTGACCATCTTCCAAAAGAAACTTTAGGATGTAATAATTTTTTTCTTAAAAAAATAAAGTAGATATATTTAATTGCTACAATATAGTATACCTAGATTTGAATTACTACAGTTATAAAACCTATAGAATTTCTAAAGCAATTAAATGTAGGATTTGGCCATGATGCCCACAAGGTAAAAACAGCAATGGAGGGTTCTGAATTAACGATACTGAAGAAGTTACAACCCTATAATGTTTTCACATAACAATATAAGATTTTTGAAGTGGAACCAAATTTGAAATCTAAAGGAATATCTGATGACAGTGACCTCTTCCAAATTAAAAAAAAATTCAGCAAAATATAACAATCCTTACCTAAGTTGAATAGCCCCTAAAAAGTGCCTAGTGTGGTTTTCTTCCCCACAGGAAATTGCAATTGTGTTTATAACATAGGGAATAAGCGGAAGTGATTTGGAATTAACTGCTTTAACCAAGTTTAACTTGAGGAAATTTTCCGATTGAATGTCACCTATTCTTTTAGTCAAATCAAAATTTAGGTCCTACTGGTTAGCTAAGATGGAAACATCAGACTGTGTCTAATCAGCATATCAATATTAGCTAAAATTATGCCTCTGAATGATGGTAGTTAATAGGGACACAGGGCAATTTCCTCCCGAAGGATATTTAAAAATATGTCCTGCTTTTCCCAAAGTCATTGTTGCCGTTTATTGGGCTTCTTGCTCTTTGCATATTTCAAAGAAAGTTACAAAATGAGCTGATTTTCACACACAATTTAGTCATCATGTCATCAAATTTTCCTATTAAGACCTCTGAGACATTGCTTTAGGAGCTCAGGACTTTAGTCCTCTCTAGAACAAATTAATTATATGAGCTTGGACACCCTTGGACATCAGTTTCCTTATCTACAAAATGAGAGTTGCAAACTCTCTTTTCTAATATTCCTTAGAGTTTTACGTCTCTTCAGTCTCAAAATGAGTGAGTTCTCAGTATATTTAACTGACAGAAATAAGTTTTTAAATAACCTCATTAAACTGCTGAACCAAGGCACATTATTTCCCAGATTGTAGGAGTGTTACAGCTTTAGGAAGCTGTATTAGTCAACTATTGCTTTTTCTAATGCTGCATAACAAACCAGCCCCCAAATCTGTAGCTTAAACAATATTATTTGCCATCTCATTCACATTGACTTGGAGTGCTCTGCTTCAGCCCACAGCAGATGTGGGGTGGCTGGGGCAACTCAGCTCTGTTTGTCTCACCCTGAGGCCCAAGTTAGAAAGTAGCAAATACCTAGAGTATGTTCTATTAATGTAGAAGTTTGGAAGGTCTCAAGGCAGATGGTGGAAAGACCATTGCCACCTAAGACCTTTATTCAAAACTAGGAGATTGTCACTTCCATTACTCTTGTTAGTCAGAGCTGGTTCATGGCCAAGCTTAACCTGAATAAGGCAGGGAAGCAGACTTCTTCCACTGAGGTAAGGAGTTGGGAAGAGAGTAAATACTTATGAAAAAAATTCTAATCTATTACAATGTCAGGCAGACCGAAGAGGAAGGAACTCAGAAAGGCAATTATCTAAGTGACTTAATCTGGGGAATAATTATTATTCACTCACTCAACAAACATTGTGGGGACGTTTCTATGTGTCAGGCACTATTGTAAGAATAACAGGACTTGCCGGCAGATTACACATTAAGGATAAGAAATAAAAATAAAGAAAATAAAGAATGGAAAAAAAGAAAATAATTCCTAGGTTTTAGGCTTGTATTAGCTGGCTGGTGGTACCATTTCCCAAAGTAGGGAAGACCCCTGGGGAGAAACAGTTTCAGGGTGGGGATACATAGAACCTGTTTTGGAATTTGACATGTGCACTTGTCTTCACACTGTAAAAAGTGCTATCGCATATATCATGTCCTGTTAATCTGCACCCTGACAAAGTACTTTGGATCATAAGCTGTTTTAGTTTCTATTGCTGCCTTAACAAATTAGTGCCTGCATCTTCCTCCAGTGCAGTTTCAACTTCTCTCCCTTTGTCATCAAGAAAACATTACTGATGCCCTGTTGCTAGGTTCTACATAGAGGAAACCCAACTGACCCATATAAGCTTGCTGGAGCTCAAGGCAAGAACTCAACTAAGAAATCACTGGAAAATTATCATCACATGGCCAACTCACTGCTGCTGCCAATGGACAAAGCGGCATGTCCTACTAGCTTACACGCCCATCCTGGGAGCTTCAATAAGACCAACATAGAGGTTGTAAGCCTCTTAATCGTTCATATCTAACAATTAGGAACTGGGTAGTGGGGGAAGTGGGCAAGGAGTGAGTTTTCTTTCAAGTAAGAACACATTTCCTTGTGCTAGCCCATTTCCTTTTCTACATTCTCCTCCTCCACTCTTCAGTGCATACTTCAAAGGGCCTTCATAGTCCTCCTGAGAGCTACGTTATTTCACTGCTCAGAGGAGATTTAAACACCAAGAGCTTATACGAACATCTTTTTTGTTCTTGGCATTCTTCAGCAAACACACTGTGACCAACCTAGGGACAATTACCTTGAAAACAGCTGCTCTAGAAGTGCACACAGAAAAAAAATTATCCTCCTCTATTTTCAAAGAGAGTGATCAAGGAAGTAGTACATTAATGTCCCAGAAGGTAACCATATTCTCTAATGTTTTCCAGGTAGTAGAATTGCCCTAATTCAAAGTTCCATATTCTTTGGTTTGTATAATTATCCATTTATTCAGTGAACACTTTATCACATGTTTAACATGTGCAAACACTGCCCTAGAAGCTAGAAGTACAGCGATAAAGACCATCATGTCCACGTGGAGAAGTTTAGTGGAGAAACAGACATTTATAGTATAGATTAATTAGAATTATAATAGTAACTCAAAGCATCGGATCATAGAAGACAAAGAGCTATACCAGAAGGAAGGGAAGCATGGTCCAACAAGACAAAAGAGGAATATTTAGGATAGGTTTGGAAGGATTAGTAGGAGCAGATATTTATGAAGTCAATTGGTTAATATACACGTTGTTTCAAGAAGGATTTAAGGAAATTTCAAAGATCGATACAGTATCAAAGGGTAACAGAAATGCAAAGTAAGTTTTTTTTTTTTCTTTTTAAAAAGTTGAGGAGGGGAGTAAAAGAAAAACAGTAGAGAAAAACAGTAGACCTAGGAGAGAAATTAAATGAATACTATTAAATGTCTATTTGTGAGATGAGGACCATAAATTTGGTTCCAAGTCTTGCAGCAACCAAGTCAATAAGGAGAATCTATGCATCATATACGGATCATACAGTCACCAAGCAGAAATAAAAGTAAGAGCCAACATTTCTCAGGGAAAGCATTTGCAAATCAGTGAAGGGAACTTCACTGGTCTGATGTGTACAGTAGGAAATGAGAATGGGTGAAGCTACAGAGGTAAGTAGATGCCTGGGCACGAAGACGCTTTGATGCCACATGAAATGGAACTACCAAAGGATTTAAGAGGGGTAGTTGGTAGACATGGTCATGGTCAGATTTGTTATTTTAGGATGGCAGGGCAGTTTCCAGGACAAACTCAAATGACAGTATGGAAGGAGAACTGACAGGACTATAGATAAACATGCAGGTGTATTGTACTCCTAAGCCTTTTTGGATTTTGTGTTTTCCATCTATACAAGGGGAACTTGATCTAGCCTAACCATCTATTTTTCATAATGACAGATACAAAAGTAAAGCCTAATGTCAACTAATTTATCTCATCAATTTCCTCCACTAGGAGAAGGAAAGGAGAGAAAATTTTAGAACAAATGGGATAAAACACTGTAGCTTGGGGAGGAGTTCATAGCTGCGAGCAGCTGGGAAGGTGAGATGAGCACCCCTCTAACAGATTTGGATAAAGAGATGGGGAAGGGGATGAAGACAAAGAGAATGAAATGAATCTCAAGACATTTTTTACTTGGTTCAATATTTTGCCTAAGGTTTGCCCAATGGAAATGAAAGTCACATTTATCACATTCAATTATTCAGTAGCATATACATCAGGCAAAACAATTTCACTGATAGAATGATTTCCTTTGAAAATAACATGTCTAGTTCCTGGTTGTTGTTTTTTTTTTTCTTTTACTCTTAAAAATTCTGGCTCATTATGAAGCCATTTATTTTTACTATATTTATTTTTTCCCTAGGGCTATTTATCAGTTTTAAATTTTTAAATTCATTCCTAATGAATGAATTCTTCTATAACCTTAAATTGAAACAAAAGGGAAGATAAATAAGGTAAAAAGAGACAATTGTGGTATAAGATAATGATGAAGGCTGATATTTAATGAGCATCTATTAGGTATCAAAGACTTTTATTTTTTAACCTTTTTATTTTTATTGAGAGACAGTGAGAGACAGAACATGAGCATGGGAGAGGCAGAGAAAGAGGGAGACACAGAATCTGAAGGAGGCTCCAGGCTCTGAGCTGTCAGCACAGAGCCCGATGCGGGGCTCGAACTCACAAACTGTGAGATCATGACCTGAGCCGAAGTCAGACGCTTAACCGACTGAGCCACCCAGTTGCCCCTCAAAGACTCTTCTTAATAGTGTTGCATTATAATTTAAATTTCATAACAACTCTATGAGGCAATTACTATTAAAAGCACCATTTTACAGATGAGGAAACTGAAGCATGGAAAACTGAAGGACCTTACCTTACGGCCAGTTTTTTTCATTTTTCACCAAAATCATACCTACACTGGAGGAATTTACCAGAAACAGTCAATGTGCTTGTTCTCAATAAAATGAATTATATTTGACACTCTCAAGTGTCCTTCTACCCTAGTTAATAACAACTGGTCATATTAATAATGCATTTCACTTGTTTTCATATTCTGTCCTCATGAAAATCCTGTGAGGTTAGTGGGCCAAAGTGAGGAAACTGAAGAACCACAGAAAAAGAGACAAAATAGGAATGCAACAGACCTTCTGACTCCCATTCTGTGTTTTTCCTAATGTATGAATCATTCATTATTCCTAAAGGTAAAAACTACTTCTGATTTCTTTCTGATTTATTCTAATACCTTAATAGCTATAGGTGGCTCCAATCAACATGAATCATTATCATTCCCTATTGAATGACACAGAATGTAGAGCCAACCAACTTACAAGAACAGTATTAACTACCTTGACTTTACACAAAAACTCCACAAAAACAACTCCAGAAAAAGTAATCATGAAA
Organism: Paguma larvata; assembly: GCA_030068075.1. Lineage (NCBI taxonomy): Eukaryota > Metazoa > Chordata > Mammalia > Carnivora > Viverridae > Paguma > Paguma larvata. The sequence continues at coordinate 48,911,807 of CM057829.1, read as the reverse complement.
ATATATAAAGATCAGAAATGAAAAGAAAAACCACTAAAGAAGAGTTTAATGAAGCTTCGATTTTGACTTTATGTTGCCATTACAAGTGATGCTATTGCTGCCATATACACTTGAGAGCAGAAATCAGTGCATCTTCATCACCAGGGAAATACATATCAAAATCACACTGAGATACCACCTCACACCTGTCAGAGTGGCTAAAATGAACAAATCAGGAAACTATAGATGCTGGCGAGGATGTGGAGAAACAGGCACCCTCTTGCAATGTTGGTGGGAATGCAAACTGGTGCAACCACTCTGGAGAACTATGTGGAGGTTCCTCAAAAAAAAATGAAAATAGAGCTACCCTATGACCCAGAAATAGCACTGTTAGGAATCTACCCAAGGGATACAGGACTGCTGATGCATAGGGGCACGTGTACTCTGATATTCATAGCAGCACTTTCGACAACAGCCAAATCATGGAAAGAGACCAAGTGCCCATCAATGGATGAATGGATAAAGAAGATGTGGTATATATATACAATGGAATACTACGCAGCAATGAGAAAGAATGAAATCTGACCACGTGTGGCAACACAGATGGAACTGGAGGGTATTATGCTGAGTGAAATAAGTCAGGCAGAGAAAGACAAAGGCCATATGTTTCCACGCATAGGTGGGCTTTGTGAAACCTAACAGAAAACCAGGGGGGAAGGAAAGAGGGGAAGGAAAAAAAAGCCACAGAGAGGGAGGAAGACATAACATAAGAGACTCTCAAAGACAAAGAACAAATTGAGGGGAGAGGGGGATGTGGGAGGGGGGAGAGTGGGTGATGGGCACAGAGGAGGGCACTTGTTGGGATGAGCACTGGGTATTGTATGGAAACCAATTTGACAATAAATTATTTTTTTTTAAAAAAGAAAGAAATCAGTGCATCCACCAGGAAGGGGAATTTGACAGTATCTCTCATTATACACCTTTGTCCCAGAAAGGTCACATCTGGGATTGGATCCTAAAGATATACTCTCACACAGGTGCAAAAATTATTTAAGTACAGACATTCATTGCAGCACTGCTTTGAATAGAAAATGATGAAAATAACCATATAATAGAGAATAGGTCAAATTAATTATAATACATCCAAACAACTGAATACTATATAGGCAAAGGAAAAGAAAAAGAAAAAGGCAATTGTACATGTGCTAACAAGGTAAGACCTGTCTCCAAGATATGTTAAATGAAAAAGCAACATGTAGGATAATATGCATTGTATGCTACCAGCCTTTTTAAGAAAGAAAAGGAAAAAGATGAAGAAAAACATAGAAAAAGCAGATGAAGAAAGAAAAGAAGAAATATATGACATGCATATATGTGAATAAAGAACTCTGGAAGGACACACAAGAAAGTAACAGCGGGGTTGCCTCTGGAGGGCTAAGAGGCAGAAGTAGGAAGGAGACTTATACTTAAATACCTATATTGATTTGGGTTGTCCAGGAAGAAACTGCCCACCTGAAATCAGAAGTACAAGAGAGAACATCTGTGAAAGAGAGAAGGGAGAGTGGTTAGGAGTAAGCAAGGAGAACCTTCCAACTAGGATACCAACTTCACAGGCGTGAAAAGAGGGAAGAAAGGAAGGAGGTTAAGGTAGGAAGAGCCCTTCCTACCGGGACTGCAGTGCAGCTCTGAGAAATTTCTAGCCAGGCCATTTTTTATCTTTTCTTTGTGCTTTCGAATTAAAAAAAAAATCATGGTGAATATGTAGCACATTTTTTGTCTTGTTTTGTTTTCAAAGAAACTCCACCAAATGGTACAAAAATATCTAGCTAATTCAAAAGTGTTTTATATCCCCTCTTGTTTTTTTTCAATGACTCTGGTAACTCCAGAAGCATGAGCCAATTATATCCTAAGAACAGGCTCTGTGTTCACTCCCTTGAAGCTCATAATCAATTAGACATTCAAGTTGTTCTGTGTCTTTAGGAGGCCCTCTCATCACAGAAGAACCCCATAATATGAGATCAACATGGATGTGTTTCTAAAGAAAGAGCAGAGAAGCACTGGAATGCAAAGCAAGATCACAGACCTGCCTCCCCAACACCAAGCCCACAACACTGTCCTCAACGTCTACAGACATAGTGTTTGTGTAATATCAGCTCCAATGAACTTATATTCTGTCCTAAAAGAATTGTTTGTATGCATGTTTTACCCTGCTGTTTAGTGCGTGAGTTCTTTTAAGACTGAAGAACTGCTGGCTTTAACTATTTGCTCCATCTCTACAGCATCAAACACAATACCATGCAATTGGTATAATATGAATGACAGCTATCCCACTTACAGAAAAGGCACCAGAGGCCCAGGGAGGTGAACTAACTTGCCCAAGATCACACGGCTAGGAAATGGTGAAGCCCATATGCTAAACTACATTAGTCAGCCTTTAGTCAAAATATTTTCAGTTAACTACTCAAGTATTATAGCTCATAAGCTGGAAGGCTATAAACCATAAGTCATATATGACCCACTGCTATTTTTGTACAGCCTGCAAGCTAAGAATGGCTTTGACGTTTTTAAATGAGCTAATGGGAAAAAAATTAAAAGTAATATTTTGTGACACATGAGAATTATATGAAATTCAAATTTCATGGTATTCTATCATAACGCAGCCTCATTCGTTCATTTACTTAATGTCTATGCTTGTTTTCATACTACAACAGCAAAGTAGTTGCAACAGAGACTATCTGGCCCTTCACAGAAAAAGCTTGCAGACTGCTGCTACAGAGGAAAGCCTTATCCCAGTATGTCCTCATAATCATCCAGAGTGTTTTTTAATAGACTGAGCTTGTAGGGCTTAGATAGACTGAGTTAAGACTCCCCAAGGGTGAGAGCCAAGAATCTATGTTTTAACAATTTCCTCCAGGGGATCCAAATGATCAGGCAAACTTGAGAACCTCAGCCAGGAAGTGCTTTGGCCTCAGGCAGTTACTCCTCAGGACCCTTTTACTCCTGCTGAGTAAAAAGGGGTGGGTGAGGCAAGAAAGACCCCTCCATGCTCCAGAAGAAACCACCCTCCAATCCCTGACATGACAGAAACTGGGCAAAATGAAAGCATTCAGGAATCAACAGGATTAAGAAGAGACAAGCCCCTTTTCTCTTCTTGCACACAGTTCATTAGAAACAACATTTCCGAAGGGGGAGGAAATGACTATGTTGAAGGATCTACTTGTCAAGTTCAAGGGTAAGGTTTGCAACCTGCTTGTCTGTTTTTGCAGATAAGCTTCTTCCGTTTAGGACAGGGCAGTTGACAGACTGCCTTAGCACTTCGCCCTCTCCTACCAGAAACAACATTGAGAAGGCCCAAGAACCTGCTTTAAGTCAGCATTTCTAAATGAACATTCCAATCCCAAACTCCTACGCCCACTCCTCAGACTTTGCTAGCTGGCTTCCCCTTCTATCCCCACACTGAAATTAAGCCCATAAAGCTCACCAAAGATGTACTTGTTGCTAAATTCAAGAACCACTTTCAACTTTCACTTTCCTCAGGAATGCCTGATAACCTACCTCCTTCATACTTCTAGGGTTTCTGCCCACATCACTCTTGTTCTTTCTCTTACCTCTGTAGCCATGTCTACTCAGCCTTTTTGGAAGGCCTTCACCGTGTTTAAATAATGATGCTCCCCATGATCCGTAACAGAAAACTTTTCTTTTCCCGGTTGACATTCTGAATGATTTGTGACTCAACTCTAGCCTAGTTTTAAAATCTTTCTCCAGCCCAGGTTTTACTCCTGAGCGGTATTATGGAGAGTGGTTAGAGAGGGGGCTCTAAAACCAGAACCCTCCTGGTTCTGCTACTTACTCACTATGTGACCTTAACAAGTCCTTAACCTCTGTGTCTCTGATTCTTCCTCTGTAAGAATGACACTTATTTGCATATCATAAAACTGCCCTGAGGACATGAGTTTCTGGCAATTGTTCTCAACAGGGGAGCAATTTTATCCCCACCACTTATAGGATATTTGGCAATGTCTGGAGGTATTTCTGGTTTTAACAACTGGTGAGTACTATTGGCATTTGGTGGGTAGAGTCAACGAATGCTATTTAAACACTGTACAATGGGGGTACAAGGGGAGTGACTGGGTGGCTCAGTCACTTAAGCAGCCAACTTCAGCTCAGGTCATGAACTCACAATTTGTCAGTTCGAGCCCTGCATCAGGCTCTCTGCTGTTAGCACAGAGCCCGCTCTGGATCCTCTATCATCTCTCTCTCCCTCTCCCTCAAAAATAAACATTTTAAAAAATAATAAACATCATACAATGAACAAGACAGTTATAACAAGTTATCTGACCCAAAATGTCAACAGTGCTGAGATTGAGAAAGCCTAGTTTATAGATATAGATTTCATTAGAAAATTATCTGACACCTAGTAAGTACTATGTATGCCTTAGTCATTATTATTGTTATATCCAACTGCAGTAGGCATTTCTATCTGCATGTCCAACAGCACATGGGACTTAGCATGGGCAAAACTAAACTCATTATTTTCCCACTCACTTTTTTTTTTAATTTTTTAATGTTTATTTTTGAGAGAGACAGAGCACGAGATGGGGGAGGGGCAGAGAGCGAGGGAGACAGAATCCAAAGCAGGCTCCAGGCTCTGAGCTGTCAGCACACAGCCCTACACAGGGCTTTAACTCACAAACCATGAGATCATGACCTGAGCCAAAATCAGACACTCAACTGACTAAGCCATTCAAGCTCCCCTCTCCCACTCACTCTTAATACATCTACTGTTGGGGACCCTTCTCTGTGCCTGGCACAACTGTACATCCAGATGGGAATCATCCTCAATTTGTTCTTCTCTCTCACTCTGATCCTAATTGGCCACAAAAATCGTATGGATTTTACCACTTATAAAATAGGTCTCAAATCCATCCCAGTTTTGTCCTTTACCAAAATCATTGCCTTGACTCAGACATTGGTCATTTTCACTCAGATACAGCTACACTTTTCTCCCTGTCCACAGGCCACATGCTCTTCAGTCCATCTCCAAACAGCAGCCAGAACCATCTTTGAAGTAAAGATTCCTAAACAGTCCTATCCCTAATATTTGCAGGGCTAGGACAATAATAAGTGGAGGTCCACAGTCCACTGCTATTCCATTCCATTCTCACCCCAGTTCCCTTCTTCACTGGGAGTTCCATGCCATGTATGCATGCACACACACACACACACACAACACACACACAAATAGTTCTGGGGCCATCCTTCAGGTCTGGGCACTCATGGGGATGTAGAGCCACCTCTTAAGTAGGTTCAGTGTAGTTTTAGCTGGAATTTTAGGGTCCAGGATCAACAGAATGTGATCCAGAATAGGGAGATACCAACTCTAGATGGGCGTGTCCCTTGTCCCACAGACTCCTTCCTCTGGGAAGAGTGTGGCTACAAGAACCAGAGTAAGATCCCCTAATAGAGCCATTGCACGTGGTTATGTGGTTTGTTCCCTACACATGGATGGTGTTGAAATCCAGCACACTCTCTACTAACCAAGCTGTGAACACACTAACTGTCCCTGGTGCAGAGGCACAGGTGTTGTAATTTCATGTAAAAGTGCCCTGAAGTCTGCTATCTTTAGCATGGCACACACATTTTACAATGTGGCCTCAGCCTACCTCTCCAAGCTCATCTGTAGCCACTCCCCTATCCTGTACTCTGACTCCAGTTAAACTGACCCCTCGATTCTTTCACGTGTGCCATGTTCTCCCTATCTCCAAGTCTTTGTGCATACTGTCTACAAGCCTGTCCCACCCTGGCCTTACTTACCTCTAAGACTCAGCTCAGGGATGACCTCTACTGAGTAGACAGTCCCTAATCTAGTTCCATTCCTTCTACCACCCCCCATGTCTTCTACTTTTCACATTATTTTATATTTTGTTTCTCCCACTAAAGAGTAATTTCTTGAGAGCAGAGATTTTGCTTTAATCATCTCTGATACCTAGGTTGAGGTCTTGCCTAAAAAGATATTCTTAATAAATATTTTGAAGATAAATAAATGCACATATCTGACTGTATCACCATACTCTGATAATGCTAATGATAAAAAAATAAAAAATAATAATGGCAGCAACATATATTGGATCCTTACTCTCCAAGAACTATTTTAAGTTTTTTTAATATAGTAACTCAATTCATCATTATCACATTATTTAGGGCACTAAGTTTTTTACAAACTGAGGCACAGGAATGACGGGTTACTTTCCCGAGTTCAAACAGCTGGTAAGAAGAAGAGCAGAATCTGAACCCTTGGGTTTATCCCTCTCAGAGCCCACCCTCTTAATCAATGCTGAGTATTTTCAGCAAATTATTTTAAATCAGTGTACTCTGTAGAAATAAAGAAGGAAATTAGAAGCCTCCTTATTTCCTCTCAAAAGGAATCTAAGCTTCCCTTTATACGGTCAGTTGGCTTGGCCATGCACAGTCAATACAGACAGCTGTGTAACAGAGGCTGACAGACAGAAGGATTACAAAATGAGGCAAGACATCAAGAACACAGTCCTCTTCTCCCAACACAACAAGAGCATCATCGCTGTAACTACAAAAAAAAAAAAATCCTTCAGACTGGGCAAGGGCCAACCAAACATCACGTATCTGTAGAGATGTCATCTAAAACCTAGGAGAGTGGGACCCAGTGTCACCATCTACTTCATAAGCAGGAAAATGTTTAAACTCCAAGGATGCAATGAATAACCTGAGTTAAACCTTCCCTCACAGGAGTTGGGAAAGGGCCAAAAAGGAAAAGAAGCAGGCGAAAGTGATAAATTGTGCTCAATTTTAATAAGTTTACAATTTTGCTTAGAGCCTTTAAGGCAGAAACCATCTGTGTGCCTTTGAGGAAGGGGCTGGTACAGGGAGCAGAACTCAGTCTCACAGGTAAGCCAGTGTGGCTCCAGTCCTGGGTCTGGGAACCATGTGAAGGGTGCTACTTCTATTTGCTTCCCTCTCAATGTCCATCAGCCATACAGGATCTGTTCTGACTTGTGTTTTCAGTAGAAATGATGATAAATCTCTGCTGATTTGTTCCCGCTTTCTCTTTTCCTGGTCTCAACAGCCAAAGGAAATCAGAGAGTCCTGTGCCAGGCACTGTGCCCTTGTATATATGCATCTGCTGGCCTTGTGAACTCCATCTGTGGCTTTCCAGACTGGATACAGAGATAAAACCTACATGCAGCTTCAGAAACAGTAATCAAACAGAAACTAATCAAACTTACCCATTTTGGAAAAGGGCCCCAGGGTATCACCCCCACCTACCCTCCTTCCCTACCCTTAGGTTTTTTCCTTCTTCTTCAGTGGCCCCACAAATAAACAACATGAGACTTACACTTAAGCACCTGTGGTGCCTCGGCAAACTGTTAATTATGAAATTTGGATATACCATCTGGGTTAACATTTGGCTGAGGACAGCTGAAGCTCTCAGTACTTCTGAGAAAAACTATGAATATTTCTTCTATTAATTATTATACTATTTTCCCCAGCTGGCATTTCCTTGTCTGTCCTCTCTGCCTATTCAAATCCTAGCACTCCATGGTCCCGCCAAGCCCTTCCTACCCCAGTCTGCCTGCTCTGACTTCCCAGCCCACATTATGATCCCAGTTGCAACTTTAGTCAGCATCCAAAAATGTATTCCTTAAATGTCTTCTAATTGTTTCACCTGTATTAGTTCAGACTCGTGAATACTGTGGCCATGCAGTACATCATATCCCTTTTTACATCTCATCATCCACTAAACATGGAATAAATATTCCTTTAGCACTGAATTTCACATATATTTCAGGGTATTAATACCACTGAATTATCATCTCTTAAGGCCAAGAACTACAACTTGTTGGAGTCCCAGTACCAACCAAACTGTCTGACTTTCTAGTAGATACTCAATGATTTTAAGATGAAAAAAGCCTCATAAATATTCCAAAGACCTAGAATGTGTTTTTCAACTGTATTATGCAATGTTATAGCTAGATAGACCTTTAGAATCATCTTGTCAAAGCTTTTATTTTTACAAAAGAGGAAACTGAGGTCCAAAGAAACTAGATGATTTTCCAAGAATCAAGAGCCAGTCAGGTGTAGAGACAATAGCAGGTGACTCTATCATAAGGCCTAGAAATGAGGTCTTCCTTTTGTCTGCTTTTGTACTCTGTCTGAGCAAAAGCATACCCACACCTCACATCTTTTGCTATACTTGGGCACATCATTCTTGGCTCCCTGATCCCCAAGTGCCCTCCTTTGACCAGCTAATCACAATTACACACACGGACTTAACCACAGGTTATTGGATCCTTTGAATGCCCTCTCATGATTATGGTTTTCCTCCAGAATCTATAACCAGAATGTCTTCCCAAGACCCAAGGGCATCCTCTCAAAAATTACCCAAAAGTTAGGCTTGGTTGTATATTTGTTTCTACCAGACCGTAATTGTTCGTTTGGTCTTTGATTTGCTCAGACATCATTATGCAGTTACCATTACACTTGTAGCCCGAAGAGCTGGCCACACAGCTCTCCTCAGAACAGCTGCCAAGTGTGCCAGTGGTGCTATTTTCTAGGCTGAGAAGAGCAGGGTAACATTTCTCTCTTTCAGGAACCAGAATTGCTTTCTTTTTTTTTCTTTTCTTTTCTTTTTTCAAGCTTGAGGTAAAAGGCTTTCCTCACATTTAAATGAGTACTAAAACCAGACCCCTCCAGCCAGAATGCTATCACATTCACAGGACCTGCCATTTCCCTTGCTGCGCCATTTATCAGAATCAGAGAGGTTCAATGGAAGCTGTCTGTGTGAGTGCCTAGTGGTTTCTCCCCGACATACCAAACACTTGGTGGGGTGGCAACTTAACCTCTTATTTTCTGAGGCTCCTCTTTTGGAACATAAACTGTGCATGAACTGTAGAAACTGTTCTCTCAGAGTATTGTTTGAATCTTCCATCAACTCTGAGTGAAATGCTGATAGAAGTGACTAGCAGCCTTCTCAAGAAAGAGGCACCAATGGCACATACCTTCCCAAACATATCTAATGATCTAAGCCTTCTGACAGGACTGGTTGTTGGCAAAATTGCAACATTCACCCTTCCCATGATAGGCTTCCGCCTACTTTGGGGGGCTCCCTCCAACCCAGGTGCCAAGGACGGTGGCCCCATGGACTTACGTGGTTCCTCAATGTCCTATTTACCATAATGCTTTCCACCAGGAAGGACCCCTAACAATAAACATATCTGTCCCTTCCTCACTCTGTAAATCAAATTTCATCTGTGTCACCCTCTGAAGGTCCTAATTTCTGATAAAAATAACCACATAAGTTATATAATCTTGAGGAGTTTCCTTAAGCCTCTCTCTCTAAATCCCAGTTTCATCATTTATAAAAAAGAGGATGGGCTAAGTTCTCCCAAAGCCCCTTTCTGCTCTGTATGAATCTATCGTTGAACTATGGCAAGGGGCAAGGGCACGGGAGCTGATTAATAGAACTCACACACTGTACTTGCTTTGGGTGCACATTTTAATAAGTACCTTCTAGATCAGTGAGGGCAATTTCAGGCCCTGTGGCAGATCAACGACAGAGATTTCTGACCAGACTTTTGGCATTATTTTCAGAGATAACGTGACATGACATAAAGAGCCTGGATCTGATGTCACAAAAATCTGGATCTGAATGCAACTCAACCATTTACAAGCAGAGTGACCTTGGGCAATTTACCTCAGCTCACTGAAAGTCAATTTGCTTAACTATAAAATACCATAAGACTTTCTCAAAGAGGTGTTATTGTTGTTGCTGCTATAATGAAGAGTAAAATTAGAAAATGTATAAAACCTCTAAACAATATCTGACATGTGAAACATATTCAGTAAACATTAATCCTTTCTTCATTGTTACCTTACCCAAATTTACTCTGCATATGCAAAAACTCCGAACTCCTTCTTTTGACTAATCCAAACTATGAATCTTTTCATTTTCTAGAATGAGGCATGAATTATTAATGTAATAAAAACAATACCACTCTACTGATGAGAAAAATGACATATGAGAGACATAACTCAATCCTTCCATAGCCATTCCTTCTATATATTTCAGAGGTCTGGCTCCAAATTTTCACTGAGTTGGAAGGCCAGACTAGCTGGCCTGACCCCACAATGCACTCAATTTGCAACTATCTAAACATACGAAACTCAAAAATGTCCTCTTTCTTAATTTTAATAGGGGTAAAAAACATACAAAGCAACGTTTCTTAAACATGGATATAGCGTCTGTCTCCCCCAGCTAGCATCAAACCAAGGCCTAGAAGATAAATATTGCCCCGTTTTTTCAGGAAGAAGTCCAAAACCGCCTCCATCCTCCTTCCCCTGTAGGCATTTCCCTTTCTCATTATCTTTCTAACAGGGAAATTGGAGTGCACAGTCCAGTGAGTCATCACTTGATCAAATATGGCTCTCGCTGTGATGAAGCTTAGGAGAGTATTCTCATCATGGACATGGTTGGACTGAATTGGCCTGGAAGGCCCAGATACCTTGGGAATTGGGACTGCAGGCTCTCAAACACACAGTGGTAAACTTTGGGGAAAATTAGTATGTTACTCTGTCATCACAACAGTGGAGGAAGCTGCCAGAAATCAGTTATAGGGGCAGAATCATTCTGTTGCTCTCAGAAGTCAAGTTGCGGGCACGCTGGACATGACCTTCAAGTAGACCACGCTGTCTTAGGTACCCTCTCTCCCTTAGTCTCATGTACATCATATTTGTCACCACATATCTCAGAGTCTCGTTTCTCACTAACCTCTTCCTCCACGTATCTCCAAACTTCAATTCCCTAACACTCCTAAGGAAGATGACATGAAAAACATGTAGACATTTAAAGCATTTAAATATGAAAAACTAATTCTTATTAACCCAACTGGTAGAATTTAAGACAATGGGACAAAATGAAGATTTAGTGAGGTGTGAGATATCCTGAGAAAATGGTCTCCTTCGTTAGTGACTTTAATCTACCTATGTGAATACCCAGCTTCACTGACATATTCTCAGAGTCAAAATTCCCTGTAATACTTTTGGGTCAAAAGCAGATGAGGAGGGGATGGGTTGTAGCTAAAGGAACTCTGGTCTCAAATGGTAGTATGGTCAACTTGAAGAACTACATGATAAAATCAACTTTAGAAGGTGTTTGTTGTTGTCGTTGTTTTGGATTTTTGGGGTTTATTTTTTTTAGGACACCATGAGGTCCGGGAGAAAAAAAATACTTAGTGGCAGAATGGCAACATTCTTGTCAGAAGTTTGAGCATTTCTAAGAGTTAAAGAATCCACAAAGATTGGTTGCGTCAAAGTTCACATGGGCATATCCCCTAAACTTTTCCATGAGTGGCAAATTTTTTTTTAATGAGTGGCAGTCTTTAAGACTTACATTAACAAAATACCTAGACCTCCTTTAATGGGACAGAAAATAAGGAAGAATGTCTGAAATGAAAGTAACTGAGGCTCAAACTCAGACATGTATTTGTACATGCTTATGTGTGCGTATATATGTATATTGTATGTGTGTGTGCACATGGCATGTAAATGTATTTGTCTATATTTATATGCATGTGTATACACGTATCTATATGTGTGTATATACCTATATGTATATCTATGTGTGTATATATAAATATGGTATACATATAGAAGTGTATTGATATGTATATATATATAAGCACGTGTGTATATATATGTGTATAGCTCTATATCTTTAGACAGAAATAGATACAGAAATATGTGATACTAACAAAAAAATCCAATAACAACCTGTAAATAAGATTTTCATTCTGAAGTAATTCTGCTTAAGCGAGGATTACCACCAGTGTCAGCCTTTCAGTTTAACAGAAACTGTTATCCATTTCCTAGTTTTTGAAAAGACATATTCTGAAGCCTTGTTTATACATCCTTGTGCACCTCTGATTCACTTTTCTTTCAGGATGTTCAGAATAATTTGATCACTAGAATGCACGTAAAAAGGTCAGTTGCCTCTTTCTCTCTTACCCTAAAGGTATTTGCACTTCAACAGGTGAAGGCCAAGATTTTGTTTGTTTTACTTTGTTTTGTTCTTTCAAGATGGTAGATTGACCATAGTAGAATATAGAAGTATACCTCCTCTCCCTTCAGGGCTGCTATTAAATAGTTAAATCCATGATAAAAGATGAAAGTTTTCTTTAAAAGTGAAGTTGGCTTTAAATGGCATGATATTGTCATTTGATGCTATTTGTCCATTAAATATGTTTATGTGGGCCAGGAAAATTGCACATTATGCTTGCATCAATATTTGTTCCTATGACCAATGTTTCTCTTTAATTTTTTGGAGCCTCTAATTAGGGAAGAAATCTATAAATAAATTGTTTTAATTAAATTTTTAAAATGCTAACAACAAAAAAACAAAAAGTGAATAAATCCCTAACAGTGGCGAACCAAAAAAGAGAAAGAGAGAGAGAGAGAAACTCCTCAAATTCCTTGAAGATGTCTAGCACATGGAAGCACTGTTTTGCAGAAACACAGGAGGAAGCCACACCCTGGAATATACGCAGAAAGAGGCTATTGAGGAATGGCTTCCCCAGAGTTTTAGGAAAAGTTATTTTGATCCTATTGTTCTCCATTTCTTCCAACTACCGATAAACTGCAATAGGAAAATAAAGACATCTTCTATACAAAAAAAATTACCTCCTGCATACCCTTATTGAGAAGTAACTTGAAGACAGATATATTCCAACAAAGTAAGTGTGAAATCCAAGAAAGAAAGAGCCTTGAGCTATAACAATCTCTGGGAATGACTCAAAGTCCAATAAAAATGAATCAGAGGTTGACAGCACCATAGACAATACAAAAAGCAATTGCTCGAAATTAGAACAGACACTCAGTGGGCTCCATGGCCAACTTTATAAGCAAGAGAAAGGAATTGATCCCATTCAAGAGATGCAATGAGCGCGAAGCTGTAAGATCATAAATAATATGGTGCAGAAGGCTACATTCTTCTTTCCAGTAATTAGAAACTGTAGGAAAAGAAAAATTTCTCAAAAAAAGTCATTGTATAAATATGGAACAAACTAACATGTGACACAATTGGAGTATTTGAAAGAGTTTAAGTAAAAGGAATTCCTTTGACCTTGATTGGTCAAGAGGCATAAAGAGGAAAGGAGGACATGATATTTCTTTAAAGTATAATAAATAGTATTTAAATAAGCCTAATAATATATACAATTTCAATGGACTTCAAATTTGAGAATGTGCATATAAATTAGAGATCTAAAGAAAAATCTCCTTTTTATACAGAATGGACAGTCCAAGCAACTGTCACCCAATAAAGAGACATTTTCCTCTTGATCACCAGACTTTCCCCTGTATTAGTTGCTACCTTTGGATTTTGAGCAAGATGAAGCAATTTTTTTCTAATCAGTGCAGTAGTTTGAGTTTAGGCATACACTGTGATTTCGGCATAAATAAATACATTGGTTTTGGTGTTGTGATTTGAGAGAATGACGAATTTACTTGTGAACAGGCACCTTAGCCAATGAAAGACTAGTCACTCCTCTAATACTCAGAAATGGCTAAAGGAGAGAGCCTCTTGTTCTCTCTTTAGGGTAGCCTGATGTTACAGGGTAGGACCTCCTGACAGACATTGCAGATGTACCTCCTGGATCCTGCTGGCAGAACTGTCACATTCTTTGTGGTACCAAAAGCCACTAGGACAACACTCAGCTAACCCTTCTCCATGCTCAGAATGTGCCATATTCCGCCAGGAGTAATGATGAATGAAATCTCTTCTTCTCTCGTCCTGGCCCCAAGGGTGATGGCACTGGCATACTGGTTGAATCTGGTGCCATACCAGTCTATTTATTTTAAAAAGAAAAATCTGGTCCCACTTCTGGAATTTGAAAATTGCTTTTTAACCTAACAAAACTTAGAAGAATTCATTGTAATTACTCAACAGAACGTAAATGCTATCACCCTAATCAATGTATATTTCAGCAATAGTTGATAGAGGTTTGTGAGGGCTGTAAGCAGTCAGGTGGGTGATAGAGTAGGCTTACGCCCTCACATGACCAGTGGAGGGTCTAGAGACGCACTAACTTCCTGACCTACAAATGAGGAGCTATCTGCCGATACTTAGAACAGCACCTAACATCTGTACATGTGAACCCCATGAGCTTCCAGGGTAGGAAGGAGGTCAGGAGGAAGAGAAGACTGGCGTGGCAGAATCAGCACAAGTGTTACTACTAATGGTAACTCGGTTCAATATTGACTCCACGGCTTACTGGATGTGAGACCATGGCAGTAACTTAAGTTTCCCGAGCTTCATTTTCCCCTTCTAGAAAGTGATATGTATAAAATGTTCCTGTCATTGAGAGGTCTCTCATGTATGACAGTTGCTTTCCTTCACTGCAAGTATTTCATGTATGACACTTCTTCTCAAAATCCATTCTGAAGAAGTGAGTTCATAATAAATCCTCACCAGTTCTATCAAGGAATATGAGGTACAAAGCCAGTCACTCCCTCTTACCTTCCATCATCTTTCATCAGCTACCTCACATTACTTCCTAACATTAAAAAAAATAGTATCTTGATTTCTGAGATCCTTACGTAACTGCTCTGGATAAAGGAGGTACATTTTGCTGAACATCCTGTGGTCGAGCAAGGTATCTGACAGGTGACACTGTCTAAAGAATAAAAACCCAGGCAGGTCCCCTTGGCCTGAGTCAACTTTGCCTCTCCACCATTCCGTTCACTGCCACCTTTGTCTGCTGAGGCTCTGGAGTTTGCAGAAGTAGCTGCCTTTTGTTAATGTCTATAAAGTGCTAGAGCCACAGGGCCCTTCAGATACTGACTTCTCTCTGGACTTAGAAATTCCACCTTTAAAAATGTTCCCTACAAATATTTCCCATCGTGACTACCTTGTTATTATTATGTTGAAAGGGAAAGAATTTTCCACTGGTCAGTCTCTTCCTCTCTGTGTGTACTTTTTAGTAAAAATTCTGAACTTTTCCCTCTACTGATGGTCTCTTAAAAATCATGTTATTATTTTTTACTTTTTTCTTTAAATGTCATGGCCAAGAATTACTTCCTGGCAGTTTAGATCATCAGTCCACTAATGTCACTTGACTATTTATGCCAATTAATGAGGCTCCTGGAGAACACACTATGATGGTGACTACCTAGCTAGTTGAGTGCACGCTCCTTCACACCCAGATAGCACAAGCAGGGTTTAACTAAACAGCAGCACTCCTCCCACTAACGAGGAGGGAATTTTTAATTTTTACACCTGAAAAGAATAAGGCTCAACCATAAAGCTGAGGTCTGAAAAGAAATTAAGCATCTTTGTTTATACAAATAATGCAAAGACTCCAGAGTCTTACCATATGGCATACAAAATCAGGCCACATTAACATTTCTAGCTTCTCTTAATTTTCATAGACACTACCACCTTTTAATATCCCCCTCCCACTGCTGCCTCCAAGATCTCTGGAAGCTTCCAGGAGTATTCCCGAGTACTCAGAGTTCACTCAGGCCAACACTCTAATTTAGGCCATTGAGCTTTTTCAGGGCATTGTCCACACCTAACCATCACATAGGGCCAGCACACTGCATGCCCAATCATTGCTGCTCTCTTTCGGACCACTGATCCTCTTTTGGGATGCTGCTGTCCCTATCCTCCCCTGCTGATGTCAGTTCTTGGAAGAGCAACCAAATACAGCCATGAAACTTGTATATGCATACGTAAGTCTATGTGAAAGACAATTCCTGAAGTTGTGCAATGCACAACTTACACAATCATACATGATAGCCCTGAAACTAATCTAAACCCTTAGTTCTTACTTCTTACTACTTGGAGAAAAACAGCTTTTCCCTCATTAACTCCCATTTCATGACATTCATGCATAGCTGGCAGAACCCAGAATTGTAACTACTTTAGTGTCTACATACCATTTAAATAATGGCAAGGGGTGGGGTCACCAGGGTGGCTCAGTCAGTTAAGCATCAGACTGCGGCTCAGGTCATGATCTCAGAGTTCATGAGTTCAAGCCCTGCATCGGGCTCTCTGCTGTCAGCGCAGATCCTGGAGCCTGCTTCAGATTTTGTGTCTCCCTCTCTCTCTTCCTCTCTCCTGCTAGTGCTCTCTCTCTTTCTCTCTACCTCTCTCTCAAACATTTAAAAATTATTTTAAAATATAAATAAATAAATAAATACATAAATACATAAATAAATAAATAAATTATTATAGGGGGTATAAGGGACATAAGGATATAAGAGGGTATAAGGGACAGACATGCTCCAGAGGGACTGGGACAAAGCACATTCAGATATACCCCAATAGGTTTCTCTTCTCTCGCTCTCCTCTACACTCTGCTACTGAGTATAGTTTCATAGGTCGTGTTTTGCCCTCCAGTTCTTTCTAGGATGTCTATACCTCTGGACTGCAGTCACTGATCCTACTCATGGTCTTTTCTCAAATGCTACTCAGGTCCATCAGTCTGACACAACAAATGAAGTCTAGTTGAGGGTATGGTCACCAACCTCCCAGAGTCTATCTTCCCTTTAGACTTAGGTGGAATATCCTATTACATGAAGATAGAGACTCACCAGAGCAAGTCTTCTTTAAGTATGTAAGTCTCATTTTTTGTCAAGGGCTGTACACAAAATCAAAGGAGACACCTCATCCGTAACATAGGACTTTGATATTAAACAGCATGAAGCAAGATTATAAGAAAATGGTCGATGTTCATCTCTCTTACTTCAATTCCCAGACAAGCCTGCCCAGGGCTTCCTGCCAGGACTGCCCTGACTTCTGTCTTTTACCTAAGCTTAGTTCTCAATGTATGTTTAATCAGAACATGGCGGAGAAGAAGTATGGAGATTTATACTTCCTGTATATCTCAAAGAAAGAAAGACTGAAGCCAAAGGACTTTGAACCACCAAGAGTCTGGGAGAAAGAGACAGTCTACCAGGGAGAAATCTGGAAAACCGGACCGCCAATGGGTGGGTGATTGCAAACTGGGGAAGATAAAACATGCCATGTAGGCATGGAGGGGAGGGATCCTCCTTCTGCAGAGCGACAAAGGGAAGAGAAAGAGCAACTGGGGAAGCATAGGACTGTATCTGGACCAGAGAAAAATCTCAGACCAGATGGAGAGAGATCTCATCTCTAACTGCAGGGCTTTCGGAGAGGGATCCCATCTCTACTGCAGGGCTTTCTTCAGACTGGGGCTGGCTGCCCTGTTTGCACACCTGGGAAAGAGGGAAGCCCCCTCCAGGTTCGGTGGTAGGTGAAGGGCACAGTCTGCAGCAGGAGAAACCAGTCCCCTCCCCTGAAGTGCTCCAGCACAGGACAAAACCAGCGGGGACCACATCTCAGGGGGCATCAATAGGCGCTTCCCTATTAACTTGCAGGGAGCGGTAGTTTAAATCCCAGCTAAGCACAGGATGCAGGATACAGTGGAGTGCGACAGATCCCTTCGTCTGCACAGTAAGGATGGATCCAGAGGAGTGATTTGGGACACCTGGTCCGTGAAGAAGGGACTGGAGGGTCGCCATTTTTCTTCCCACCACCACCAAGGTGGGGCCTCAGGGACGGTTCACAGGGCACACAGTGGAGGGGGGGGTACCAGCCTACACCAAACCATGCCCCTCTGTGCCTGGGAACTGCGTATCTACAGGAGCCAGATACATGCTGGGGAACCAGATGCCCCCTCCTCTAGACCGGCTCTCGGCATTGCAGCATTGCCTGGGTTAATTCTAGGGCAATTCTTGTTATATATGTTCTCCCTTTTCTCCTTTTTATCTCTTCCCTCCTCTAGGCTGGTTACTCTGGTTATTGGTGTGCTTAAACAGATGTAGTCAATCCATTCTCTTGATGCAAGTTCTATACCTCCTTTATATCCCTTTCTCTCTCTCTGAAATAATCAAGCCATATAGTTTCTCTGGGTAACTCTATCTTTGTTTCTTTTTCCTCACCTCCTTCCTTATTCTCCTTTCTCTCTCTCTGGATTAAGCCTTTTAGTCTCTCTGCCTGGTCAATGTTCATTTTTCCTTCCACCCCGCCCCTGTCATTTCTCTCTTTGTTTATGCTCTTCCATCAGCACTGCCCCCACCCTGTTCTTTACTTGTAGTTGGTGTTTCTGGTTTTTTGCTTTAGGTTGTTCTTTGTTTTTGTTTGTTTACTTCTTTGTTTTATTTATTTGTGTGTTTCTGTGTTTTTGTTTCCTGTTTGTTTGTTTATCTTTACAGGGCCACTTTAAGGAACAAATCAAAGCTCACCCAGTGGAGGGTCCAAAACATCACTGCAAGTAGGGAAATAAAATTTCCCGCAACACAAAGAGCAAGCAACACGTTCCAAAACACACCTCCTGAACAGCCAGTCCCTGGACAGTGTATGAGCCCCCTTTAATACAACAGTGCTCGCAGGTGCAGAGCACATAACAAGCATTTAAAACTTAAAAGGGACAGAAAACTAGCCAAAATGACAAAACAGAAGAATTCTCCTCAAAAGAAATTCCAGGAAGAAAGGACAGCAAAAGAATTGATCAAAACAGATATAAGCAACATAACTGAACAAGAATTTAGAATAATAGTCATAAAACTAATCACTGGAATGAAAAAAGCATAGAAGGCACCAGAGACTCCATTATTGCAGAGACCAACGATCTTAAAAATAGTAATGATGAATTAAAAAATGCTTTAAATGAAGTGCAAAATACAATGGAGGTAGCCACAGTGTGGACTGAGAGGCAGAGGGAAGAACAGGTGAATTAGAAGATAAAATTATGGAAAAAGAGGAAGCCAAGAAAAAGAGGGACAAAATGATCCATGATCACAAAAGAAGAAATAGAGAAATAAATGATGCAATCAAACAGAACAATATCCACAGCAGAGGAATTCCAGAAGAAGAAGACAGAAAGAAAGGGATGAAGGGGTATTTGAACAAGTCATAGCTGACAACTTCCCCAATCTGGGGCAGGAAACAGACAATGAAATCCAAGAGGCACAGAGAACTCTCCATCGACGTAACTTGAATCGATCTTCTGCATGACATATCATAGTGAAACTGGAAAAATACAAGGATAAAGAGAGAATTCTGAAAGCAGCTAGGGATAAATGGGCCTTAATGTAAAAAAGTAGACACACAGCAGACCTGTCAAGGCAAGAAAGGAATGGCAGGAAATCTTCAATGTGATGAACAGGAAAAATATCAGCCAAGAATTCTTTATCCAGCAAGCCTGTCATTCAGAACAGAAGGACAGATAAAGGTTTTCCCAGACAAACAAAAACTGAAGAAATTCATCACCACTAGACCAGCCCTACAAGAGATCCTAAGGGGGACTCTGTGAGTGCAGTGTTGCAAGGACCACAAAGTACCAGAGACATCACTAAAAGCATGAATCCTACAGATAACTCAATGACTCTAAACCCTGTCTTTCAATAACAACACTGAATGTAAATGAACTAATGCTCCAATCAAAAGACATAGGTTATCAGAAGACCAATCTATTTGCTATCTACAAGGAACCCATTTTAGACGTGAGGAAACCTTTAGATTGAAAGTGAGGGGATGGAGAACTATTTGTCATGCTACTGGAAATCAAAAGAAAGCTGGAGTAGCCATACTTCTATCAGATCAACTAGACTTTAAATTAAAGGCTGTAACAAGAGAAGAACAAGGGCATTCATTATATAATAATTACAGGGTCTATCCGTCAGGAAGAGCTAACAATTATAAATGTCTACATACCAAATTTGGAAGCACCCAAATATATAAAACAATCACAAACATAAGCAATCTTATTGATAATAATGTGCTAACTGCACGAGATTTTAATACTCCTCTCACAACAGTGGATAGATCATCTAGACAGAGAATCAGTAAAGAAACAAAGGCCCTGAATGACACATTGGACTAGATGGACTTGCCAGATATATTTAGAACTCTACACATCCCAAAGCAGTGGAATAAACTTTATTCTCAAGTACACATGGTACATTCTCCAAGACAGATCACATACTGTGTGAGAAAACAGCCCTCGAGAAATATAAAAGAATTGAGATCATACCAGGAACACTTGCAGATCACAATGCTGTAATACTTGAAATCAACCACAAGAAAAAATCTGGAAAACCTCCGAGAGCATGGAGGTTAAAGAACATCCTACTAAAGAATGAATGGGTCAACCAGGCAGTTAGAGAAGAAATTAAAAAATATATGGAAACAAATGAAAATGAAAATACAACAATCCAAATCCTTTGGGATTCAGCAAAGGCAGTCCTAAAAGGAAAATACATTGCAATCTAGGCCTATCTCAAGAAACAAGAAAAATCCTAAATACAAAATCTAACAGCACACCTAAAGGAACTAGAAGCGGAACAGCAAAGACACCCCAAACACAGCAGAAGAAGAGAAATAATAAAGATAAAGGCAGAAATAAATAATACAGAATCCAAAAAACACAGAACAGATCAATGAAACCAAGAGTTGGTTTTTTGAAAAAATAAACAAATGGATAAACCTCTAGCCAAGCTTCTCAAAAAAAAAAAAAAAAAGAGAGAGAGAGAGAGAGAGAGAGCACCCACATAGATAAAATCACGAATTAAAATGGATTTATTACAATGAATCCCTCAGAAATACAAGCAATTATCCGGGAATACAATGAAATATTATATGCCAACAAACTGGACAACCTGGAAGAAATGGACAAATTCCTAAACACACATACACACTACCAAAACTCAAATGGGAAGAAATAGAAAATTTGAACAGACCCATAACTAGTGAAGAAATTGAGCACGTTTTGGGATGAACGCTGGGTGTTATATGTAAACCAATTTGAATATAAAGCATTAAAAAAAAAAAGAAATTGAGTCATTTGTCAAAAATCTACCAACCAATAAGAGTCCAGGACCAGATGGCTTCCCTGGGGAATTCTACCAGACGTTTAAAGCAGAGTTAATACCTATCCTCAAGCTGTTCCAAAAAATATAAATGGAAGGAAGACTTTCGGACTCCTTCTATGAAGCCAGCATCACTTTGATTCCCAAACTAGACAGAGACTCAGCAAAAAAATAAAAATAAAAAAAAGAACTACAGGCCAATATCTCTGATGAATATGGATGCAAAAATTCTCAACAAGGTATTAGCAAATTGAATCCAACAGTGTATAAAAAGAATTATTCATCATGATCAAGTGGGATTCATTCTTGGGTTGCAGGACTGGTTAAATATTCGCAAATCAATCAATGTGATACATCACATTAACAAAAGAAAATATAAGAACCATATAATCCAGTCAATAGATGCAGAAAAACATCTGACAAAATACAGCATCCTTTCTTAATAAAAACCCTCATGAAAGTCAGGATAGAAGGAACATACTTAAACATCATAAAAGCCACATATGAAAATCCCACAGAAAATATCATCCTCAATGGGGAAAAACTGAAAGCTTTCCCCCTGTGATCAGGAACACAACTGGGATTACCACTTTCACCACTATTGTTTAACATAGTGTTGGAAGTCCTAGCATCAGCAATTAGACAACAAAATGGAATAAAAGGCATCAAAATTGGCCGAGAAGAAGTCAAACTTTCACTTTTCGCAGATGACATGATATTCTACATGGAAAACCCTACAGAGTCCACCAAAAGTCTGCTAGAACTAATACATGAATTCAGCCAAGTTGCAGGGTACAAAATCAATGTATAGAAATAGGTTGCATTTTTATACACCACTAATGAAGCAAAAGAAAGAGAGATGGGTGATGGGCACAGAGAGGGCACTTGTTGGGATGAGCAGTGGGTGTTGTATGGAAACCAATTTGACAATAAATTATTTTTAAAAAAAGAAAGAAACAGACTGTTAATTATAGAGAACAAACTGATGGTTACCAGAGGGAAGGAGGTAGGGGGATTGGTTAAATAAGTGATGGGAGATTAAGGAGTGCACTTGTCATGATGAGTACAGGGTGATGTATGGAAGTGTCAAATTACTATATTGTACTATATTGTATGTTAACTAACCTGAATTCAAATAAAAACTTTAAAAAAATTAAAAAAAGAGAAACAAACTGATCCCATTCATAATTGCACCAAGAACCACGAAATATCTAGGAATAAACCTAACCAAAGATGTAAAATATCTGTACACTGAAAACTATAGGAAGGTTATGAAAGAAATTGAAGAAGATACAAAGAAATAGAAAAACATTCCATACTCATGGATTGGAAGAAAAAATATTATTACAATGTCAATGCTCCCAGAAGCAATCTACACCTTCAATGCAATCCCAATCAAAATTGCACTGGCCTTCTCAAAGCTAGAACAAACAATCCTAAAATTTTCATGGAACCGCAAAAGACCCTGAATAGTCAAAGTAATATCGAAGAAGAAAACCAAAACAGGAGGCATCACAATCCCAGACTTTAGCCTCTACTACAAAGCTGTAATCATCAAGATAGTATGGTATTGGCACAAAAACAGACATTGGAGTAGAATACAGAACCCAGAATTGGACCCACAAATATATGGCCAACTAATCTTTGACAAAGCAGGAAAGAGCATCCAATGAAAAAAAGACAGTCTCTTTAACAAATGGTGCTGGGAGAACTGGACAGCAACATGCAGAAGAACAAAACTAGACCCCTTTCTTACACCATACACAAAAATAAACTCAAAATGGATGAAAGACCTTAATGTGAGACAGGAAACCATCAAAACCGTAGAGGAGAAAGCAGGCAACAACCTCTTTGACCGCGGCCGCAGCAATTTCTTACTCGACACATCTCCAAAGGCCAGGGAATTAAAAGTAAAAATGAACTATTGGGACCTTATCAAGATAAAAAGCTTTTGTACTCCAAAGGAAACAATCAACAAACTAAAAGGCAACCAATGGAATGGGAGAAGAATGTTGCAAACGACATATCGGATAATGGGCTAGTATCCAAAATCTATTAGGAATTCACTAAACTCCATACCTCCCCCCCCCAAAAAAAAAAAAAAAACAAACAAATAATCCAGTGAAGAAATGGGAAGAAGACATGAATAGACACTTTTCCAAAGAAGACATCCAGGTGGCCAACAGACACATGAAACGATCCTCAACGACACTCATCAGGGAAATAGAAATCAAAGCCACACTGAGATACCACTTCACATCTGTCAGAGTGGCTAAAATGAACAAAACAGGAGACTACAGATGCTGGTGAGAATGTGGAGAAATGTGACCCCTCTCGTACTGTCGGTGAAAATGCAAACTGGGGCAGCTGCTCTGGAAAACAGTGTTCCTCAAAAAATTAAAAATAGAACTACCCGAACACCTAGCAATAGCACTGCTAGGAATTTACCCAAGGGATACAGGAGTGCTGATGCATAGGGGTACATGTACCCCAATGTTTATAGCAGCGTTTTCTACAATGGCCAAATCATGGAAAGAGCCTAAGTGTCCATCAACTGACGAATGGATAAAGAAGACGTGGTTTATATATACAATGGAATGCTACTTGGCAATAAGAAAGAATGAAATCTGGCCATTTGCAGCAACGTGGATGGAACTGAAGAGTATTATGCTGAGCGAAATAAGTCAGAGAAAGATAGATACCATATGTTTTCACTCATATGTGGATCTTGAGAAGCTTAACAGAAGACCATGGGGGAAGGGAAGGGGAAAAAAATAGTTACAGAGAGGGAGGAAGGCAAACCATAAGAGACTCCTAAATACTGAGAACTGAGGGTTAATACGGTGGTTGGGGGGAGAGGGGAAAGTGGGTGATGGGCATTGAGGAGAGCATTTGTTGGGATGAGCACTGAGTGTTGTATGGAAACCAATTTGACAATAAATTATATTTAAAAATGTATGTTTAATCAATAGTTGACAGAGGTTTGTGAGGGTTATGGGGATTAGCAGGCAGTCAGGTGGGTGATAAAGAACTAATACACTCATGTGACTAGTGGTGGGTCCAGAGATGTCACGCTAACTTCCTGACCAACATAAGGGAGCTATTTGATGATACTCAAAAAAACTGTAAAAGATGAGCCAAGAATATCCTTATCGTTGTCAGAAGGTATTAATGTTTACAGGATACTTTTCAGTAGACTCTTCAGGATCAAATTCTAGATGGGTGCACAAAAATAAATTTAAGAATACAGGAGGAACTAGTTAACATCCTACCAGGGATAACAGCCAGTGGTGATGATCCTTCTATACTTGAGGATAGTGCAACAAGAAGGGGTTCTGTGTATTATTTGGTGTGGTATCTGTTTTGAAGTGCACAAGAAGGTCATGGGCCATCAGCTCTGTAAAGACTTATATAAGTGAACTTTAAATACACATTCTATTTGGGATAACATTATGAATTTTATTTCAAAACATTTTTTACATTCATTCTCACACCTTCATGTATAACTTAAGAAAATAAACCCATCAATCTAGGTTCCAATGTAAGTTTTAGCAACATGCTAAAATCCAAGTAGCTCCCCTCAAAAATAAATAATTGAGTTTATCTACAAAAGAAAGAAAATCTCTAAAATTAGAAAATAAAATAAAATGACACTCCAGATTTGCCCATTAATTTGTAATTTCAATGTGATATGTTATCAAAAAAATCACAAAAGAGCTTCAGAAATCATCAGAAGGCAAAAAGGGCCTACCTGTGTAGAAAATTTATTCTAAAGACTAAGGACAGAGAGAGAATAAGGAACCACAGTGATGTTGTTTTTCCATAGCATAAATATTTTAGGAAGGCTGTTTCTTAAAAGCTAGATATTCTAGATTTTACCTTGAAATTTCCAGGACCCTGCAAATTCTTGCAAATTCAAGGGGGGAGGGATGCCCTAATTTTCTCTCTCTCATTTAGCACGCACCACCTAGGTGAGACAAAAAGCTCTGTAAATTACTCACTGTTTTTATTTTACCCCTGCTGTGATCCTTGTGAGCCTTCCTGGGTTTGTTATACTCTGAAATATGGAGCATTAATGACCTTTTAGAAAGTGCCAACACATGTCAGGAGGTGGCTACTTGCTCTGCTAGCCATAAAAAAAGGGTGTTAATAGGCTCCAAAGGGGGCCCTCAGTAAGGAAAAAAGTACTTCAAATCTTTATTAACTGACTGCTATCTTGTAGGGGGATCCAATAGTGGTGAGCTCTAATTTAGAGAAAGGCTACATTCAAGAAAAAGAGAAAGAAAGCACTAATGGAGTCCTTTTACAATTCGAATTAGATATGTGACCTTGTAAAACCTGATTAACTATTGTGTTTTCATCTCCCCCTGTTGACAATGGGTTTGTTAAGTAGCTTCTCTTAATAGCAAAATGCGTGTCACAGACAGGGTGCTGCTAGAAGCCAGTCTTTCCAATTTCCAGTATGCAGCAGATACTTCTCAGCTGATTTTAGTTCATAAAATCATTTGAAAATAGAAACCGAAATCAGAAGATGGGGCTCACAATACCCCCATCTCTGCCATTCCCATGGCCATTATATAAGAATTTTTAGAGCATTCTGATGACAAGGGTAATAAGATACTGAATTTTTTTTTTTTTTTTGCCCTTTCTACCTTTCAGAATAGTATTGCAGATAATGTCTGGCTTGATTAACAATTAACTACAAATGGCTAAGCTACCACATTAGTATAGCAACAATACAGCTGAGCTGGCCCTACCTCTACACATAACTGTTCAGGAAATAGCATATCAGACACTCAATAGAGCCAGTCAGGCCTTTCCAACAGGTGCCTTCACTCAGGGATAATTTGGGAAAGAAACATGCCCAAACTCTTTCCACTCTTCTCATCAGCCCACCCCTCCCCATATCACCTATTGATACACTTAATACTGAACTAAGCTTTTTCAACAACATTCTAAATGTTTACTTGCAAATTGTTTCACTACTTGATTCCAGTCAGGACCAGAACCTAGAGCACTAAAATATCCTGGGAAAAGCCGGTCTCCTGCTATATCTGGTTGAGACTGGACACAGTAATATTAGATATCTTGCCAGAGAACCTGTTCTCACGACATTTGTAACCCAACTTCATAATGCCAAAGTCCAGAAGAGTTCTGGACCCAATTATGTGAGGGGAACTTGATACTCCCCCAATCGTCCCATGAGTGAATTATAACAAGTTGGAGTCGCGTGGGCATGTGGCCCTTTTCCTGGATGTACAATTTTGCATAAAGGTGAAATGAGGATAAAATGGACATTAAGGCAGCCTGGAAAGGAAAAGGAATCACAATAGGCCTCACACAGGCTAGAAGGACAGATGTACTACCTAAATATACAAGGTAGTGACAACAGAAAGGGAAGCATTCTGTCTTGCTGTTCTAGGTTGATTGAACATTTAATTCCTTCACTTTGGTACTGGTTTAGGGAAGGAGTGGGGGAAAGGAGGTGGAGCATGCCAGGTGACCAAGAACAGGTTATTCAGCCTCTCAGTCTTTTAGTTTCCTTAAAAGTAAAATAAAATTTACGTAAGGCTAACATCAAATAAGGTACATTAAATACTTAGCACGATGTCTGGCACATAGTATAACTTCAATAAGCAGCTACTGTTTTTCATGACAATAATATTACCACGGTAGGCAGAATAATGGCTCCCCAAAAAGATACCCATGTTCTACTCTGTGGAATCTGTGAATGTCACCTTCTATGGCAAAAGGACTTTACAGAGGTGATTAACAATTTTAAGATGGGGAGATTATCTTGTATTAACCATGTGGATCCTAAGTGCAACCACAAGTGCCTCCTTCATAAGAAAAACATGGAAGTAAATGTGACTCAGACAGAAAAGGCGGCAATGTGATACAAGAAGCAGAGACTAGAGTGCTATGAGCCTGAGTCAAGGAAAGCCAGCAGCCACAAGAAGCTGGAAGACGGAACAGGCTCTCCTCTAGAGCCTCTGGAGGCAACGCAACCCTACCCACACCTTGATTTTGGCCCCGTTATACTGATTTCAGACCTCTGGCTTCCAAAATTGTATTTCTGATGCTTTAAGTCACACACCTGTGGTAATCTGTTACAGCAGCCATAGGAAACTAATACAATTACACTGGAATATTTTCAACATTCTCGCCAACACAACCACCCAAGTAAAAAAAGATGAGTGGAGACAGGAAGTAATTGGATTAACCAGATAGCTAAGATTTGGAGGAATGGGGGTAGCTCCAAAGAGTAATTTGACAAATTCCTGTTCAAGTACCCCTACCAACAGTTATCAACTACAAGCCCTGGTACCTCCCTACAAATTTCAAGTTTCAAAAGTTACTTGATAATCTGCAAACAATTCAAAGAAGAGTCTTAACACTTGTCCAGCTAGCATCTTACTTTTATGTCTTAAAATATTTATCCATCAAATATTTACTATTTACATTATATACTGCAGATGAAAAGCAAAACAGGACAAAGTATCTGAATCAAGGAATACCCAATCAGCTAGAAACCAGCTAGAAATAAACACTCAGTAACACATTAATGCTTAGCTATTCCAGCAGAGATGACAAGTTGTTCCTCAATATCTGTTCTCTTCTTCTTGTAGATTAATACAATTTTTAGCTGGACACATGGCCATTCAGATAAAAAACTAAATTCTTTGCTCCCTTACAGCTAGGTGACCATGGAACTCAATTACGACCAGTAAGCTATGAACAGAAGCAACGTGTGCAACCTCCACTTCATGCCCATAAGAGGCAGGGGATGCGGTGCCTTCATCTCCTTCCTCTGCCTCTCTGACTTTATATGAATATATTGGTGAGAGACCTTAGCAAAGCAGGCAAGGGTAACAAGCACATAATGGATGGAAGATGGCTAGCCCTCCAACACCTTAGAGCAACAACAGCCTTCCTAGACCATTTATGCTCAGATTTACAGGATACAGAGGGAAATAAATACAAGTTTTATCTTGTTTAAAACATTTTTATTTTGGTCATTTCATAGCAACCAAATCTAGATCCAAATGAAGAGAGCTATAAATTCTCAATGATTCAAACCGGTATCTGCTATCTGTCCAGACAGGTATGTAACAAGAGAAATGGACATAGTAAGAGAAATTAATAATATTAAAGTGGAAACAATTTTATTTTAATTACAATTACAATGCTATGTTTTAGTTGCTTGGACCAGACTGGTTGGAACACAGAAAGAAGCATGAGTAATAAACTGCTAGACAGTCCTAATAAGAATAGAAACCCAACTTCGTGAACAAAAGTACATGGTTTACCCAAGGACATGTGGTAGAATCAGAATGACATTTTGGAATATGCACAGAATTTGATGTCAGAAAACTTGGATTCAGGTTCTGGTTCCATAACATATCAGTGTTGTGACCTTAAACAAGTCAATTAACTTCTCTGAGTCTCTCTGACCTTATGTAAAAAATGGACATAACAGCATCTACAGTACCCAGCACAGATGAAGAAATGCAATAATAAAAGTTAGTCTACAGAGTAGATAGTAAAACATTGCATAAGCTATTACTGACAGCAGAGGTTGAAAACTGAGAATTTATGAGCTGAATTTCCTCTTAGATATGTTTTTATTTGACCTTCTCAGTGCTTTAACATTTTGAATTTGTTGCCAATATTTGAAACCAAGAGATTCCACCCAAAAGTAGCCTCTCTGCTCTATCTGGAGAAATTTAAGTGCTTAGACAACACTGGGTCCTCATTGTTGCCTTCAAACAGTCAGCCTACCCTAAACATTTATTTATTCATTCCCTCAACCAATATTTATCTATAGAGGACTAAGAGGCAGGCACTGTTCCAGGTTTTGAACAGACACTACTGGAAAAACCTATGAGACTGATGCTCTCACTGACCTTGCTTTCTGGAGGACCTCATAATCTACTGTTATCCAGCCCGTTCTACTCCCTGCCTGGCTCTATAGGCTTGGGAGTTTGTGAACGCAGACTGCTTCCAGGAAAATGGTTTCTACAGTGAGAAGAGGCAGAGAGGTTGCAGAATTTAGTACCTGGCTTAGAGTCTCAATATGTGGAGGGATGGGATAGGTAGGCAAAGTGAGGAGGAAACGAAAAGAATTTCACTTTGTACTAACCTGATATAGTCTCAACCAAATAACTCTCAGAATTAGACAAGATGGGTCATTTTTCTCCTCCTTCATCTCCTCATTCAATAAGCATTCACTAAATATGAGGCCTGGGCCAGATACTGTACCAAGAGGGAAAATATAAAGATAGATAAATAGATAGATACATACATACATACATACATACATACATGCCCCAGTCTATTGACAACTCAGTCATCCTCCAAAGCTTGAGAAATGCCACAATCAGACTTACAGTATTTCAGCTCCAGGAGCTGCTCCCCCATAACACTGGCATGTCACCAGATCTAAAATCCTTTTCATCCATTAATAACAACACTTGACTTTTACTCCTATGTGTTCTATGTGCTTTATATGGATTAAATCATTTTGTTTGCACACCAACCCCCTCCAGTAAGTATTATTATATTCCCATTTTACAGCTGCCAAGTAAAAATATACTGTTAAATCCTATAACCAATTTTACCTCTTTAAGATCTAGAGTTTCTTCTCTATGATCTGGCTCTTGGACTGAGAATGATGTTTTGTTGTCTGTTTAAATTTCTTATCTTTTACCGGCAAAAGTTAGTGAAAGTCATTTTAATTTCTTTTTTACTTGCTATTCTCTG
This sequence comes from Paguma larvata, assembly GCA_030068075.1. NCBI lineage: Eukaryota > Metazoa > Chordata > Mammalia > Carnivora > Viverridae > Paguma > Paguma larvata. Next base: position 48,882,143 of record CM057829.1, on the reverse strand, counting down.
CCTTGAGTGGTTTTATTACCACTAACACTAAAACTAGTTCAGTAAAACAATATTATAAAAATAGTTATTGTTTATTTCAAGTGTATAATACTAGGTACTTCATAGATTTTATCTCACTGCTGCCTCCCTACTTGGACAAATTAGGAAATGAGGTTCAGAGAGACAAGTAATTGTCCCAGCTCACACAGCTGACAAGGGTCAGGGCTCAAATATAAACCAAGACTTCAAGCCCAGTGCTCTTTATATGTTCCACATGACGTATCCTGAAGGGACTGCAAGGCAAAATGGAAATAAAATTGAAGCAGAGATCATCAAATTTTTGGTGAGTCTGAAGATTCCTAGGCAGAGGACAGGCCTTGTCAGAGGAGAGTAGAGGATCCTGAAGGAGAAATGGGCTTTCCAAGAGAGGCCACCCCAATGGTAAAAATCAGAAGTGTCCCAAACAGGGACACGGCAACATCTACCCACTGGTGATCTGCGTGGTATGGCTTCAAGATCTACCAGTAGATCTACCAGTAGATGCTGAGGTACTCTTTATCTGAAGACGATAATTTTTAAATGGCTTTGGTTTTAAGGTTGGCTTACCTCATGGGGTCATTTTCACCTAATTAAATCATATTCAGTTCAAAATTATATAGAAACAGCTAAAAAGACCTTAGGGAAAACAGGGTTCTTCTGGATGAAAAATCAAATTTAGCCAATAAACTCCATTCAATGAAAAATGGAAACAAGAAACCAGACTCCCTGGTTACACTGCATGTAGGCTAATGTGTCAAGAGTATCCAATGGCTTAGTACAAGATGTCCAGTATGTATCAGATGTGAAACCACGTATTAAAAATAAACAGGATTAAATAATAAATGGCAAATGATCACTGTTAATCTTTGACTCTGATTTTTAGAGCATGGCACTACTTGGAAGATCAAATAATGCATAGTTAGAAAAACAGAGCAGCCAATTTATAGCTATCCTTCTTTAGAAACATCCAGTGACTTCGACATAAGTCTTTTACCACAGCCCTCTAAAAAAGAGAAGACATAAAGAAATAGAAAGAAAGGACAAGAAGGAATTCAAAGAGAGAGACTGGGAAAGGAAACGGTACATAGGGATATTTTTGCTCCCAGCTACAGGCGAGTGTCACATTTTCTCCTGATAACCTTGACCTGCTTTTCCTGGCTCAGCAGTAGCAGCTGTGTCACATCGGCTTAGCATCTGCTTATCAATCTAATTGTGCAAACCTGACTCCTGCTTCCAGTGTCCTTAGCAGGCAGGCTATCACAACGACCAGGATGACTGAGCAGCCTGCAGAACATAGGAAACAATCAGTTCTTAGGGGAAGGAGTCCAGGGCAAGGGTTGGAGAGATGACCAGAACATTGTTTCTTTATTGTCCAATGATCACAAGTGGAAATAATATTTGCTGGGCAGCACATGGGGCATGTTGTTCTAGAGTTGCAAAATTAATGGGTTGTTGAATCTTAAAAAGAAAAAAATGTCATACCACCACATACTTCAGTAAGTATGTAATGGTCTGTCAATTCTCTGAGGGCATTGCTGCACTGACACTTGGCATGATAGTCACATCTTCTAACCAAAAAATGGGGACATAAGAAATAATATGAGACTATGAAGCAGAGCTGTGGTAATTGAGAATATGGCTCTCTTGTGAGGTTTCTGAGGTTCAAATTCTGCCTTCACCACTGACCAGCCATGTGACCTTGAACACGCTACCAAAAGCTCAAGAGCACCCTTTGATTCTGATGAAGATCAGAAGAGGTAGTGAACAGAAAGGTACAGAACCAATAGTTCCAATAGTTTATTAGTGTGCACTCAATAAATACGTAGTCAGAGAAATGTGTGTGTACTTATAGAAACAAAATAACATTAATAGCTAAGATAAGACAGACTATTTTAAATTATCTATCCCCCAAAGAAGTCTGCATTGTATGGTTTATACAGCATATCTCAATCACAATGAAGTTTATAGTGTGTAATAAAGGATTTCTTGTGATCTGGGCCCTTTTAAATGGCCTAGCCTGCAGTATCCTCCACTAGTCACTGAGCGAACATACAACTATTGAACCTGGCTCAATCTGTTCTTAGTATTTAGAAGCTGTTCTAGGCACTGGGGACATAGCAGCGAACAAAAGTCATAATCTCTCTTTCACACAGAGCTTACATGTTAGTAGGAAAAGAATACAAATACATAAAACAAAACAAACAAAAACAATAGAAATACCAATAGAGAGTCAGGAAGTGACAACTACTGTGAAAAGAAATGAAAGGGGATCCAGAGACATAGGGCAGCAATTGCTTTTTTTTTTTAAGTTTATTTATTTATTCTGAGAGCAAGAGAGCATGCACTGCACATGAGTAGGGGAGGGGCAGAAAGATAGGGAGAGAGAGAATCCCAAGCAGGCTCCATGCTGTCAGCATGGAGCCCAATGCGGGGCTCTGTCCCACGAACCTGTGGGATCATGAGCTGAACCAAAATCAAAAGTCAGATGCCTAACCAAGACACCCCTGCCATTTCTAATTCATGTGGGTAAGTATCTCTAAAGAGGTGTTATTTGAGCAGAAATTTCAAGGAGGTGAAAGAGGAGACAATACAAACATCTTGCTATAAATCCAAGGAGAAGGATCAGCAATAGTAAATAAGCTCAGTGTGCCTGGCAACTTGAGGAAAAGCAGGTGATCAAGTCCAGAGCATAGTAAAGGAGGGAGAGAGAAGTGGATGCAACCAGAGAGTTGCTCAGTGGCCCATCATGTTGGTTGTCAGACACATCATGAGGAGCTTAAAATACCTAAAAACATGCTGAGAAGCTATTAGAAAACTTGGAGCAGAGGAATGCCACAATCTGACTTATGTTTAAAAGGAACCCTCTGGCAGCTGTGTGGACAACAGACTGCAGCAAGTAAGAATGGGATCGAGGGAACCAATGTGGGGTCTTCTGTAACAAACCAGATGAGAAAAGAGTGGCTTATAATAGGATGGTAATGTGAGAAATGGTGAGATTTGGGATATATTTTGAAAGCAGGGCAAACACAATCAACTGATAAATGTTTTAAAAGAAAGACAATCAATATTGACTCGAAGGTTTTTAGCGAAAGCCAACTGTGTGACTGTCACATTGAAAAAGCTTGGAAGAGGGTGGTTTTGAGATGGAGGGGAATTAAGATCTCAGATGAGCTAAGTTTGAAATGCCTATTAAATATCCTGATGGATGTCAAGTAAGAAAGATAAATGAAACGAGTTCATGGGAGAGATCAAATCAAGAGATATCTTTTTAGGAGTCATTAGCATATAGATGGTATTTAAAATGGAACTGAATGAGATCACCAAGACAGTGAGTACAGCTAAAGAAAATGTCCTAGCATTTAGGGCTGAGTGAAGCAGGATCCAACAAAGACTAGACAGATTGCTTAGTTAGGATAAAACATATAGTAGAAAGAGGCTGAAAGTTAGGTATCTAGAGACTCAAACCTTAATCACAGCTGTATCGCTGGCTACCAATAAGGTCTCTTCATGTCCAGTGCTTAACCTATAAAATGGGGAGAATTGTCTGCACCTGTACCACCCCTATTATTGATGGGAAGCACAACATGTTTCTTCTCTGAGAAGTCACCAAGGAAATGTTGTGGCACTGCTAGTAGGCCAGGAGAGAAAAGGTGTGAGCCAAGACATACCACACTCTACTGGGAAGAAGAAAGGCCAGTAATAAGGCTGGAGTTAAATTCTAAAATGTGCTACAGTCCATATCTCTAGCCCCCAACCACAAATTCCTTCTTGCCATCCCCTAAGTAATGTCAACTCTAAGCCACAAATGAATATACTCAGAAAAGCATTAAAATGGTAAGTCAGAGCAGCATCAAAGAAAAAAAAAAATACTGGGGAGATATAGAGAGCAAAGGAAAAAGAAAATATTCTTGTCTTCCTGGTAAAGAGTTGAGGAAAAAAAGAGAATGCAGTCTTGGCTCCTTGCCATTTCCATGAGTGGAGGCAGAATGCAGGGCCCTTTGAGGGAGATCAAGGCTCAGGATCCCGGTGGGTAAGAGGTTATGCAGTGGAGTCCTTGATTAGTAATTCAACTAGGATTGATTCAAAGGGTTGATGTGCATGGATTCAATCCTGGGAAGGGAGTTTGATCTGTGTTCCAAATTGGCAGTGAAAGATTATTCTATTTTAGAAATTGTTTCTGAGTGGTGAAAAGGGATGAGACCCATGAAAAAAGTAAATGATGAAACTACCCAGAATTCTAGCTTACTTACATTGTTTCAGGAATAAAACAATGAGCAAAAGAGAGGATATGAACTGGTATAAATATGTTTCAATATATGAAAGTGTCATTAAAAAGAAAACATTAATTAGTTATCTTCTCTTCCCCTTGAGTTTCTAAAAACAGACACAACTTTAGGGACTAGACGAAGAAAGGATATATATGTCAATCAAGAAGTCATTTAATAAAACATCATGGGGTACCTGAGTGGCTCAGTTGGTTAAGTGTCCGACTTCAGCTCAGGTCATGATCTCATGGTCTGTGAGTTTGAGACCTGCATTGGGCTCTGTGCTGACGGCTCAGAGCCTGGAGCCTCCTTCAGATTCTGTATCTGCCCCCCTCTCTGCCCCTCCCCCCGCTCATGCTCGTGCTCTCTCTCTCTCTCTCTCTCTCTCTCTCTCTCTGGATAATAAATAAAAACGTTAAAAAAATTTTATAAAAATCATGGATGCATTATTTTACATATTTGGGAGGAAAAGAGTATCTTTAAAAATATCTGTAAGAGGGGGCCCTTGGGTGGCTCAGTTGGTTAAGCGTCCGACTTCAGCTCAGGTCATGATCTCATGGTTGGTGAGTTAGAGCCCCGTGTCGGGCTCAGTGCTGACAGCTCAGAGCCTGGAGCCTGCTTCAGATTCTGTCTCCGCTTCTCTCTGCCCCTCCCCTGCTCATGCTCTGTTTCTCTCTCTCTCAAAAATAAATAAAATCATTTAAAAATTAAAATATATATATATATATATATATATATATATATATATATATATATCCGGAAGAGCGCACACACACACACACACACACACACACACAAATACAATTATTTCATGTATTTGCCTTAAATGCTTCATTTTTTTTAAGAAAAGCATTATATATCAATCTCAAGTCCATTTTGTCCTCAGGCCCAGTCCTAAGCCTCCAGCAATAGTCAATGTTGTCCTGTATTTATTTTTAATATGAATGTTATCACACTGTACCTACCATTCTGTAGCTAGCTCTTTTTTAACTAAACACTGCTGTGATTTTTTTCTATAGGTAGGAACGTGTTGATATAAGGGGTTTATTTCATACCTTACATTCTTTCTCAGTTATTCATGTACTTTCACACTATCCCATGTAATCCTCTTGAGTTAACTGGATAGAATATAGCACTCTTCACTTTACAGAAGATAGGACAGTACTGAAGACTGCCCAGCTGACAGGCACAGCACCTTTTGTCTCTATGGTTAATGCTCCTTCACTCTAACAACATTTTCAAAACTTCATTATTAGCAGTAAAAGTTTTTTTTTTTTTTTCCCAAACGTAAACATAACACAGAATCCCAATACCTAAGAGTTCATGTTAGTATCAGAGGCAGAGGTCCTTGGCCACGCCCCTCAGACTCCTCTACATCCAGCAGTGGCTTTCCAGGCAGCCCCCTGTACCTCTAGGTCTCTGCAGCCCCTGGTCTGGAGCCTGTGCTTGTACAGCTGCCTATCTGCAAGCACTGTGCAGTCCAGACAAGGGTGATTAACAGACCAAGAAGCCCACAGCGATTTGGTCAATGAGAACACACTTATTGTGATGCCACCTCTTGTAAGATGGGGTCACGCACAAAAGGGGGCGGGCAAAGCTGGTCCTCTACTGAAGCACAGAGTGAAAGCACTGTTCTCCTGGGATTACAACTCAGCAAAGGAAGGTTTGCAGAAGATAAGAAATTCATATTGTGGTGGGAAAAGAGAGATACTAGAGATGGATAAGACAACCAGTAAGCAATTGTCAAGGAAATGCTGGGTCTTGCCAAGGAAGGAAGAGAGGACAAGTCTCTAAAAAAGGCAGTTCAGTTCTTAGGAGAAAAATAAAAAGGCATCAGGGAAGTTAATGGACAAGATAAAAATAAAGACTGAGAAAAATACCTTCAGTATATACGGAGCCAAAGTCTTAGAGGGGAAAAAAAAAATGAGAAGGATGTCTGTTTGTTTTTTTAAATAGAATGACAAGAGTCTGAGGAGAAGGAAAAAGGCCTCAAGACTAAATAAATTCTCACAAATATAGGAATAACACAATGTAAAGGTGGACACGTAGTAAAACTAGTGTAAAGCTCAAGAAGCTTATAAACATTGTATGGCACTCTGAATGAAAGTGATTTAATTTGAGATGAAGAAATAAGATTAAGGGTCAAAAGTAACACACTGCATACAAATAAATATGGCAGAAATCCTGAAGACAAGGATGATGCTGGAAATTGGTGTTAAGTGAATCTCAGCGTTAGAAGGCTCAGGATCAGAAGAATAACAATAAGAAACTCGGTATATGTCAAAAATATAGATCAAACATGCTTTTTAGACATGAGCTAATAACTACCCTATTGAATCAGGAAAATAACAGCAAATGTTCACCTAGTTCATGTTCTGCTGCTAATCCTAAAGCAGCTATTTAAAGCAAGACACTTGCTTTAAAACGTAAAGCAACGAAACGAAAAAAAAAAAAACGTATTAAGGAGAACTAAACACACAATAGATTACATGTGCTTTACTATAGTTTAACTCTATTCTATTGTACTTGTGAATAATATGTAAATGTAAATACAAATCAAATCCTTCCTGAAGAAAGTTTTCGTGATAAGTTTGCCAGGAGACCTGCTGAGTGTAAGGACTTTCAGTTCTGTTCCTTCATGTTCTATACAAGTCTTGTTAACTCCAGGAGTCAACAGGGATATGCTAATATTAACGGGCTCTGTAATTTCTCAATGATACAGGCTTCCTGCTTTTGCTACAGAAGTTTATCAACTGTTTCTACTGCTGTATTTCTATTGTTATAGTGAAAGTTGATACTATACATAAAATATACAAGGCATGCCTCCAATTTCCTTTTGCTAATACCCTCAACACTAGACTGCCATAGTTAGAGGAATATTAACTTTCATGACTTGGGGTAGGAAAAATAATACCTTCAAGACTGAGCACAGGCCACTCAAATGCCTTTCCTCTATGCTTGTTTTCTATTTCTTACTCTAAATGCCACTATTACAAAGCACTTTATTACCCTGGGTATGAGCCCAGTTTAGCAAACTAAACTGAGATACTAAGAAACTCTTTATGACTGTTTTGCCTGGGTTACAACAAGAGTCTGAAAAAACAATAACTCAGAAAAATGGGTCAATTACAATGGATAAGATTTATTTTCAAGAAAATTTGAGCTTATGCAATATAAAATGAATAATAACATTTTCTAATCATGCTATGGTTGTAACTGATATTACTTTCTCAAAATTCCTGCATTACTGAATAAACAAAATAAAAATAAACCACATCCTGTTAGAAACAAGAATAATCTAAACTATGGTAAGAAGGATAAAAGAACAGAAGCCTTACTCTCAAGATATCACAGAGGTGACAATATGTTAAAATATCACAGAAGGAAAATGTTCATTGGAAATACATAAAAATGAGAAAAAAGTAAATAGTATAAGTGAATAAAAGGAAGCATATATAGAAAAGGGGGATTGAGAAAAATGTATATAGATGAAGTGAAGTGGATAAGATAGTAAACAGGAACTACAAGTAGAGCTCTATAGCCAGAATAGAACAGGAGGTAAAAATACCAAAAAAAAAAAAAAAAAAAAAAAAAGATTTTTAAGGTCGAACAAAAAGAAAAACTATTGAGATGATCATTATGAAACCACCCCAAGAGCAACAAAAACAAATGTAGATCAAAGGGACATATGTTGATTAATACTGAGAAACTTAACAAAGGTTGAAGAATAAACATGTTTAATAGTAGGTCCTTTAGCTCAAAAACAAATGACAGAGTTGTCAAACATGTATCCTGGAGTCCAATGACCTCACTGACCTGGAATTGCAGCACTGCAACTGGTAAGGAGGGGACAGACAGGAGAAATAATGACGTGACCAAATAATAAGAAGAAACTAACAAAAATTTTCTGATTTAGAGATCAGTAAAATAGTGATGTTTTTAACAAAAATTATCAGTAGGCAGGATGGGGTCAAAAGGATGAGTTTTGTTCATCATTTCACATGTTAGGGGTCTTTAGAACATTCAGGTGGAAATATTCTCTTCCACATATTCTCACCACCAAATCTATGAATGCAGCTTTATCGGCACCCAATTATTTATCCTGCCTTCCCTCCTGTTATGATGAATTATAATCACTGTACTTACTCTGTGGTTTTCTCTAAGACCACCCTTTTTATAGTATACTAGATCTGATCCCGTTTTGCCTACATTGCTCTGGAATTACCAGTTTTTCTCTCTCTGTTAGATCATCCCCCTCAACAAATAGCCTGTAATACCTCCTGTCTTTAAAAAGTCTCCCTGTACTTCACAGCCTTCCTGTTAATCTCCTCTTTACAGCTTGTCTATTCCTCCTCTCCCTCCGATCTGTCTTAACTCACTCTAATAGGGTTTCTTTCCCACTGCTCTTGTGGGTTACACCAATGACTTCCTTGTGACCAAATCCAATGGTCATTTCATCATTTCCAATGATCCTCTTACTTGATTTAACAGCACCATTTGACATACTTGATTATTCCTTGAAACTGGAAACGTGTTCTTCTTGTGGCCTCTGTTGTCTCCTTTCCAGTTTTCCCCATCTTTACAACCTCTAGACTAAATGCGTGAAGGCCTAAGTGCTCATGCCCCTGACCTCCTCTTTATCTGTATCTAGACGATGGATTCATTTTCATGACTTTAAGGATCACATATGCATTAAGTATCCCCAAATCTGTATATTCATGTTTGACTTGTACTGTACTGAAGAGTCCTACAGCTACTTTTCTACTTATTAATGCCATCTTGTAATCAAACTTAACTTATAAAGGCCTAAACCTTTCCGTACACCCAATGTTGCCAACCTTACTTCTCCCACTATTAAACATTTGTATCATCCATTTAAACCTGTTCTTCAGCAAATCCTATTGGCTTTATCTTCAAAGTATATTTTGAATCTGATGGCTTCTGTCTTTGAAGCTACCAATCCAGGTCAAGACACCGTTATCTCTCACCTGAATTATTATAGGGTCTTTCTAACAGCTCTCCCCGCTTCTACTTTATTCTCACTAGTCTATTATTCACACATCAGTGATATTTTTAAAGAAGTCATATTATATCATTCGTTTGCTCAGACATTCCAATCTCATTCTCCACAGAAACCAGTGTCCTTCTTATTGTCCACAGGCCCTACAAAATCTGTCCCCCTGCTTACTCTTTGGTCTCTCCTCTTGTCTTTCTTCTTCTTACTCAGTCCTTTCCTGCCATACTAGTCTCTTTACTCTCCCTAGAGCCCTCCCAGTCCATGCCTGTTTCAGGGCTTCTACACCTGCTCTTCATTCTGCCTCAAATGCTATGCCCAACATAGCCACGTGGCCAACATCCCCCCTCATTCTTTTCAGTTCTCTGTTCAAGTGTCATCAGAGAGGGCTTCCTTCACCACCTTAAAAAGTACAGCACTCCTTTCACTTCCTATGAACTTACCCTACTTTATATTCTTCAAAGCACTTGTCAACACCTAACATTTCTTTGTTTACTGTCTCTCCCATCTAAGAGTATAAACTCCATGAGAGCTGGAATTTCATCTGCTTTATTCATTGCTGTATCTATAACACCATTACAGAGTCTGACCCATCGGTGATACTCAGTAAGCATTTGTTGAATCAACCTCATAAAAAGAGAAGGGCTGGACACAACAATTTAGTTTGAGCTCAGCAAGGGAGAAGAAGTTTACGGAGAAAACTGAGAATAGAACACTAAAACCTCTGAGAGGCTACAAAAAAAAAAAGAGTAACTAGAACATAGCAAGGGTATCATTAGGTTTGTCTTCCATGACATACTTCTATGCCCAACTACATACCAAAAACAACATTCTTGTAGAAGATGGCACTTATTAAAATAATTGTGTGGGGAGAAAGTCATGAGAATACCCACTCTTTCTATATACATCATATCCAATTGGAGTTAGCTTACCAAAATTAGGAGCAAGAAGGCAGGAGGATAGAGTGAGGCTAGTTACAAAAAAAAAGCATTTGTGTGATATTATTATAAAGACAGATTTTAGAAGGAAAAAGATTTATGATCTTGGGCATAATTAGTCTCTATAAAAGCAGAAGTCTATCGTCGGAATGTAAAGAAGGGGTGGCCAGAAGATAAAACATATTTAGAGATAAAAGGAGAGGAAAACAGATGTAGAAAGGAATCATGCAAACATGAGAAACCTGAGCCTATGAGAAATTGTGTTGACTTTGACACTGAGAGAGGAATAGTAAATACAGATTTATAGTATGTAAATAAATCTTATTTTTAAAATTACAGATAATGAGAAGTACTTCAAAAGACTAAGTCTTGGGATGCCTGGGTGGCTCAATTGGTTGAATGTCCACCTCTTGATTTCAGCTCAGGTTCTGATGCCAGGGTCATGGGGTCATGGAATCAAACTCCATGCTCAGCATGGAGCCTGGTTAAGATTCCCTCTCTCTCCCTCTCTCTCTCTCTCTCTCTCTCTCCCCACCCACCTCCCTTTCCTATCTCCATCCCTCCCCCTTTCTCTCTCTCCCCCACTTGTGTGCTCTCTCACTCCCTAAAAATTAAAATAAAAAAAAAGAATAGATCCCTACAAACATTTGGTATAAAGTCATCTGATTTTATACCTCTGATCTTATTAGTATGATGAGTTTTCAAATTGTTCATGCTCCTAAGTCTAACACTATAGCATTATTAAACAAAATTTAATTCCAACCTCCAAATTTCCCTCAAATGTATTAACTCACTGTTTAAATTAAACATCAAGGATCTCCTGATAATAAAATTTAGGAAGGAAGTCATCACTCATTCAAAGTAACAGTTCTTGATGATTTCAAATAAGAGGAATTTGGGGTAGGGGTAACAAGATTTAGAAGTTAAACTGTTAACCAAACCACTATCAACCAATGAGGGTTAGTCATGAATTCCATTATGCAAGTCTTCCTAAGCAGTGACAACCATGAAACGGGCAAAAATTCATTTTTAAAGAACCATAAGGCAAGCTGGGAGGAAAATCATTTGAACTCTGGCATCAGGAGTGAAGCAAAAAAATTACAGTCATAGCTGTATTGACCCCACTATTCTCTTCCTAATTCATGTGGCAAGACAGGGCAAAGGCTGGGCCCATTTCATTGTCACCATTACCTAAGCATAGAACTAGCCATTTAAGGGGAGCATCCAGCTCCTGGGGCTCCTACATGCTGAGTGGAAACAGTGAGCAAACCATACACATGCAGAACTTTAACATATCTACAAGCAAAGAACTAATACTCCCTTCATTTTAAACATTTGGGTATTTCAATTTAAACATTTTGCAAAATCCTGGCCATTTCTGCACACATATACAACAGAACTGAATTAACCAAATGTTTAGCTCTTTCTCCACTTAGGCATATTATTGCAGTTTTACGTGCTCCTGGAAATTCTGGTTTTGTGGGCTGCTCCTGGGATGATCCAATAGGTCTATATATCCATCTGGATGTTGGAATCCTCTGCAGAGACTACTGCATAAATATAATTGAATTCTTCCATACCTCCAAGTGGATAATAAAATTTCACCCCCCCCTTTCCATTTCATTATTTAATGTTTATTTATTTATTTTGAGAGAAGGATAGAGAGAGTGAGCAGAGAAGCGGCAGAGAGAGAGGGAGACAGAATCACAGCAGGCTCCAGGCTGTCGGAGTAGAGCTGGATATGGGGCTTGAACCTACAAATCATGAGATCTTGACCTGAGCCGAAACTGAGTCAGATGCTTAACTGACTGAGCCACCCAGGTGCCCTATCCATTTCAAATAAATACATTTTTTTAATGAAGTAACTCCAAGTAGAAAGAGTAAGTAAAGAGAAGAAATTTAAACTACTTTATTTGATTGCCTACTAACAAGTCTGAGCTCTTATGAGTTTCGGGGGAAATGATCTGAGTAGTAAATTATGTGTGTGTTTTAGTTATCCACACTATTCCTATTCCTTGATAATATTTAGTTGGTGATTTACTGAATAAAATGAAGGATTTCAGAAGTTTATTCAAATTAATTTCTGAAAATTCTTGTCCTTTGATCTAGTGACTTGCCCACTCGCTGAAATCAAATCTAGCAAGCCTCTCCCCAAATGGTCTAACCTCAGATCGGGGGTCAGACTTCATGCCAAGCCTGATATCTGTGTGCTGTTTCCACAAAACATCCTGAAAACAGCACAGACCAAATTCCCATGAGACCAAGACAAGACATTCCATAGGCAAAGGATATCCCCTCATGAGATGAGTCTGGCATCCCTTTCACATTGAAGTACCCCAGAGACTTCAAAACCTCATGGAACATAGCCCAAAGAGCGTAAGTGACAAGCAAAATAGCATAGCATTTCTATGACCAAAATAAACATTTGGTGGATGAAAAAGCCTCACGTTCCATTCCTCTGATCATACATTGGCAAGAGCTTTGTCAGCTGCTTGGAACTGGCTTGACCATTTCCTCTCAAAAATGATTCATTTCAAGAGATGTCTTCTGCTTAAGATCCAACAGAATCCCATGTAACAGGGTAATACCTATCTGTAGTTTTGTTCTATTTGCCAAATAGAGACTTATTTTCCATCCCATAGCAAGTATGAAAACAAGGGCAATAGTTTAATGCAATGCTAATCTTCAGAATCATGTAGAAGGCCTGTTAAAAATATGGATTTCCGGAACCCAGACATACTTAATCAGAGTCTCTGAGGGACAGATGAGCCTTGGAATCACGTATTTATCCTCTGCCCCTAGGTGATGCTGATGATTAGCCAAATTTGGGGAAGACCAGTCAAATGGAAAGCATGTGGAACTTCAGTGGAGAGAGGCTTCATTTCATCTTTTCCTCTGCAGGTGTGGACTCCCTCTGTCTCTATTCTCTGGCTTATGAAACAGTGATAAGGCTGACTGCCTCCTTTCTTCTTTATTTCACTAGGATGTTGTATAGGCCAAAGAGACACTGACCTTAATTTTCTGATCTGTGGATCGGAGAGGACTGAGGCATCCCTTCTCATATGTACGCAGGGCTAAGGCATACGCCTCATTTGCCTGCATACAGTGGCCAGCCTGTGTGCTTCCACTCTGTTTCTATGTTTCCAGAGTGGTATACCAAGGGGCAGATAAAGAACAAGGATGAATTAATCTGTCAACTGTGTAGGCCAGTTGATGATACTTTCTTGCTGGGCCTCGTCACTCTTGACACTCAGCCTCTCTCCTAAGAAAATATTAATTCTTAAGTAATCAGGAATATGATGTTGTCAGCCACCTGGAGTAGTCAGGGATAAGCTTGGTCTCTTCAGAAAATACTGTGAAAGAAGACACAGTCAATACAGTCTCTTTTTTTGGTCTGCATTTTGAAAATATGGTTTGTTATTCTAGAAAGAAAAACTGAGTCAAATGAAAATTAATTATAATAAATTGTTTCAGGACTTTGTGGAAGACGAATGTTCTATTTTTAGGATGAAAGAGATCCCTCACCTCATTCAAATCCAGCTTACACTTTATAGATCTCATAGGAGAATATTTGAATATTCAAAGACAACAGGGTGTAGTATTTTAATGTGGACCTGTTTCTACCATAGTTCCTGCCACAGGGCTGAGCACATTGTAAGCACTCAATAAATACAAGTAGTCTAATTGATCCTTAAGTCTATCCACAGGGATCTTGAGATTTCTTCTAAAGAAGAAATGGACCTTGTTAATAATGCCACTATACTCTGGAAACTGGAGAAGGCTGTTTAAATACAATGAAATCAGATGTCACCAGACCCTTGCATTTTCTTGGGCTCTTGGACAAGACCCAGAGGGCCATGCTGCTGCCATGGATATATTCTCTAATGGAGTATTTATACCCAGAGACTCCAGCCAGCTAGGAGAATATTTATGCGGCAGTAAAAAACTTTAACAGAAAGCTGTTTGGCTCTAATAGTTTCAGGTATTTCTACACATCTCTGCTCACCATGTGTCATGTTGAATTATACTGTGTCCAGAGTGTGACAGCAGCAGCCCATAATGGGACTTACATAATAGAATGGCCTGAGAGAGGGAATGAAGGATGGTAAGAGAATGGGGGAGGAGGGTAGAGGAAGGGACTTTAAAAAGAAATATTTTTTTGCATTTGGATGTTTGATATCCAGATTCAGAAGAAAATGAAAAATGTGAAGAGAAATTTATGCCTTTTCTAGGTGAGATATTCTGAGTCAGGACTGCAATATTCACAGGACGCACAGTGTAGTGAATCAGAGCACAAATCCCAGCTTTATCAAGTACTAGCTCTGAGATCCTGAATGGTTACTTAACCTCTCTCTGCCTCAGTTTCTTTATCTGTAAAATAGGGATGATGATAATAATAGTTACTACTTCATGGAAATTTGTGTAAGAATTAAATGAATTAAGATTTTACACTAGTTTGCACAAATGCTCATGCACAGTCAATGCTACAGAAGTGAGATACGCATATAGACATTCATATATATTTATACATTTTTTAAATCAAGCAATCACTGAATACCCAGAATTGAATGCTGCAACAGGGAGCACCAGTCTACAACCTGACTTTGGTAGTTGTCATTCAAACTGCAAATGAATATTCTGCAGAGAAGAATTTCTTTCTAAGCTCGGCTACAAAGTTCTCTAGAGGAGAAATGGCAAAACCATGCTACTATTACTAATACTTTAGAATATTAATGTGCTGGTCACTATAATGAGCACTTCATAGGGAATCCCCTAATTTCAGCCTCACAATAACACTGCGAAGTTGGAATAGTATCCTCAATTCACAACTAAGGAACCTGAAGATGAGAGATGTTAAGTAATTTGTCCAAGTTCACACAGCTGGTAAATGATAAAGCTGGGATCTGAACCAAGTCTATTTGATTCTAAACTCTATAGGCCTTTCATCTGGCCTTACAACTCTTCAGATATGTGTGTTAAAATTAACAATTGCTATTCCGGTGGACTCAAAGACTAGTAGTACTATGTAGTTTAGCTGTTAGCTCCTAGTGCGCCAGGCACAAAGCCATAGGCGACAAACCAAGGAAACATCCCTTCCCCTTTGATAGGCAGACTTTTCTCCTGAGAAGCCAAGCCTACAGCACGAGATATACCTGACATGTTTAAGCACTCTGTGCCAAGATACTTTACAACACATAGTGTGCTGGTCACTGTGATTGTCCAATTTATAAGGATTGCCTAATTTCAGCCTCACAACAACATTATGAGGTTGGAACAAGTATCCCCAGAGCATAACAGATGATAATAATAATAAGTAATATTATTATTGATATTGCCATGTTATATAAGAGGAGGAAACTGAGACAGAGATTGCTTAGAAATTTATCCAAATAATGGTAGAGCTAGTATTTGAATCCCAACAATATGAATCCAGAGTCCATGCTCTGGAGATACAGCCAAACACCAAACCCAGCAGTCTGGATTGCAAATACCATACAAGTCATAAGTTTAAATAAGCAGAGAAATGGTAAAAAAAAAAAAAAAAAAAAAAAAAAAAAAAAAGGGGGGGGGCAGAAAATTCAAGAAGGAAGAATCCTTTGGTAATTGATAAATGGGATATTCAGTTCCTTGTACCTATATTTGTACTTCTGGCTTAGGTGGCAAAGAGGACAATACAAAGCTTTCACGGATACAAGAGAAAAGTCTACGTTTGTCTTGCTGGAGTTCATAAACTTTGAACTTGTCATTCAACATGAGTCTGAGAAACAGCCATGAAAGAATAAAAGCACTATTGCTAGCTGCTCTTATGATAATGCTTTCAGACTGATTAAGCACTTAACACTGCACATGATCTCAAGTCAAAACAGAGCTACATTTAAGGAGCTTCCGTTCCAACAGTTTTCTGGGTGAATCTCTCATTTATACTTTGACCTCTGCAGCCTCCCTCCTTCTTCCTCCCTTCCCTATCCACAGAAAGTCACCTAGATTTCTTAAAATGACTTACATCTCATCAGATACAAAAGTTTAAATTCCAAGTTTCCAAGCTCAGTTGGCAAAGGAACTTTCCCCTGCCACTCAGCTGGCCTCAGAAGCAATCACCATCTTGATCCTCAAAAGAATGTTGTTGTTTTTTTCTTTTTGTGAGTCTGAACAAAAGCAGGGGCTGCTTAAGCAGTAACATAAGAGCATTTAGGAAAACAACTCTACTAACTAGAGAACATCTTGTTTAGTACTTAACGCTACATGATGAAGACAAACTTCATCCTAGAGTTTGCTGGGTCTACTTTCTCCCCCATTTCCATCTGTTATTTGGCTATGATACTGACAGCAACTCAGATGGTTAAGTGCTTAAGCAGGGCTCCTAGATTAGCGTCCGTCTGTTAGCCCATGAGTTTTGATCAGTCACTCACAAGCTCCATTTCTTTGATGCCTACAAAAGAGTTTCATAGGTTAGTCATAGTTACCATGCAAAGCAGGGCTTTACTTTTTCCAAGAAAGGAAGCAAATTATCCTATCT
This sequence comes from Paguma larvata, assembly GCA_030068075.1. Classification (NCBI taxonomy): domain Eukaryota; kingdom Metazoa; phylum Chordata; class Mammalia; order Carnivora; family Viverridae; genus Paguma; species Paguma larvata. The sequence goes on along the minus strand of CM057829.1, from coordinate 48,865,391 downwards.
TCCCTCTTCCAGTGGTATCTGAGGGGTGCATGTTCTCCAGCACTATGTCACTATGACCTCTCGCAAAAGTACTATATCTAAATTAAATTTCTTTTATATAATAGTTATTAATATTTTTAGATTGATAAAATCTGTAGTTTAGCTGTTAGATGAGATACTCATACACACAGAGAACTGGAAGACTAGTCACCAAAATGTTCACTGTATGTTTGATGTGTTATTTTTAGATGATGGGTTTATGAGTGGTTTTTTAAAATTCATTTTCTATAACAATATTTTCTAGATTTTCTACAATGGCTACCTATCTCTTATAAAACACACTAAAAGACCTTTTAAATTATAAATTAAATACCTAGTCTCTCACATCTATGAAAAGTACAAAATTGACAGAGAAGTTCAGACATTTCCCTAGGTTAAGTCATGAACCTTGCTAAATTAGAAACCAGGTCAAAACTAGTCTAGTTTTGGTTGAATCTAACCATTTGCTATTGTTTTCTACAGGTACCTGTATCTTTGAAAAGTTCATCAACCTGTGCTGTCGAATATGGTAGCCACTAGCCACAGGTAGAATTCAACTTTACATTCTATTTAAACATATTTAAAATTCAAAATTCAGTTCCTCAGTGGCACAAACTTTATTTCAAATTCTCAGCAGCCAAATAGGGCTAATCGCTACTAACTGGATAGCACAGAAACAGAAAATCCCTTCTTCGCAGAAAGATATATTAGACTGTACTGGCCTAGAAGCTCAGATGCTAATTAAACACAATGTCACCATCATGAGCAAACCCCCGGAGGAAAGGCCTCCCACAAATCTGTATGAAATAGGAGAGGAGGATTCAACTTATACCTGTTTTTCCCCCAAGTTGCATCTGGTTCATAGAGACTGAGTAGGAGTGTCTTCAAGGTATTATGTGAATGATATAGGGTTGGACCAACGACTCCAATCTGGATGGTCTCTGGGCAATTGTGAAAACTGAATAGAAAATACAGGAGCCATGGAAGTTCCAGTGGAAATCCAGGCCGTCAGCCAGTACCAGATTTCAAATGGTTTACTGAGCAACTTAGCTACTTGTTTTGAGAGGTGCACAATGGTGGAAGCCCATCCCTGCCTTCTTTAGCAAAATGCAAACACACTGTACACATGAAGAACAGCACGTAGCCCTGGCAATGTGCATTAGCATGGGACACTTAAACATCTTTAGTCATTGCTACCCCACAGAGATGAGACAAATATAACTCTCTATGTTTAGAGGAGACCAAACTTTGAATTTAGTAAATTAGAGTTCAGCTTATTTTATATCATGTATCCTTGATTTGTCATTCAGATTTTTGCTACACGAAATGCAACATCAGCATCACCTAGAAACTTCTTACAAATGCAGAATCTCATGCCCTACTCCAGACCTACTGAGTCAGACACTCATTTTAACAAGATCCCCAGGTGATACATGTGCACAGGGAAGATTGGGAATTACTGATTTCTCTCCCTCTCATCTCTACTTTCAATTTCTAGAATGTAGAAGAGACTCAGATCTTTCAACCAAATTTTATGCAATACCTTGGAACTGAAAAAGAGCATGGGATTTAATAAACATTTATTGATTAACTGGAAATCTGTGTGATCTGGCTTTTAAAATAAGGAGGCCAGTGTACTTTCAATGTGTTGTCAAAATATACAGATATAATGTGAGTTTTTCAGTGTTTCTTTTTGTTTTAAAATGCAAAAAGTAGAGATTATCATATGGTAATACTAATAAGCAAATAATAAACCATGCAAGATTCCTTTGTTCTTTACATTGCTGTCTATAAGGGCAATCATTTTTAAAAGCTTTTATTTGATAGCTTGAATAGAATCATGTCCTAATTATAGTCTTCCTTTTTATTTGCCACTGAGAGGAAATGCACCAGATGAAGCTGTTTGAGACTCTATGGTTTGTTCAGCTGTATTAAATGCTTCTAACTGCTGACTTTTATCGTTCTTAACAAGTCAAGACCAGACTGAATGTCTTTGAGGATAATTGTTTTTATTCATTTCCCTTCTGCATTGCTAAAATGGAGGCAGTATGTAAATTAAGGAAAGAGATGCGGATTCAGAACTGCCCCAGACCTCTGCTGGTTCTCAGAAAAAGGCAAAACCAAGTCTCCTCTGTTTAGATTACAGGATGTCTCTGTGATCAGTGGGTGCTCTTGAAAAATGGACAGTTTCTTGATTCTTTAAGGTAGTCTTTATGTCATTAAGTTAGCATGACTCATGCATAGGATCCATTCCAAAAAAATCCATGCCGATCTATATCAATGATCCTAACATTATGTTCTTAACCCATGTAGTCAGCAATGCAATGTGTAGGGTTGTATCATAGAAGCTACTGGAGGCCAGGGCTCAGACTTTTTCAGTGTTAGTCCCAATTCTATCATTTACATGCTGTGTGACCTTGGGATAAAGAAAGCCATGGTTCTCAAATGAAGGTGATTTTGTACCCCTGTGGGACATTTGGTGATGTCTAGAGACACTTTTAACTGTCATGATTTGAGGATGTTAGTGGCATCCAGTGCACAGAGGCCAAGGATGCTACTAAACATGTTATAATGTACAGGATAGCCCCCACAACAAAAATTATCTGGCTGAAAACATCAATAGTACAAGGCACAGAAACGGTGGACCTAAAAATCCTAAATCATTGTCATCCTTCAGCACTGATATACTCATGCGAAAATCACAGCCTACAAAAACACCAGACACTTGGAACTATGGAATCCTCAAACAACAAACAAGGACCCCTATTTCTTCATGCTCAGCACTGTTTTAGGTTTTGTGAAAAACACAAAAGTGCGAGACAGTCTTTTACTTATTCTCCCAGAAACTAGAATTTGGAATAAACCATCGAGGTCTAATAGGATAATTCCTCGTTGATCCATTCCAGTAATTTTTCGCTGCCTCTCTCCATGGTGCCCAGTCTAATTACGGGATGACTCCCTATTCCCCTGGGATGCCACTCTTCATTCTCATTCACTTCCTTGTTCTGAAGGAACAGCAATTTGCCACTGAATGGTTATTAGCCTTTTTCCCTTTAAGAGACTTAGAAGGAAAAAAAGCCCACAGGATAATTTTAAAAGTTGTTGCTCTAGTTTTTCTCCAACTTTAGAAATCTCTGTTGGCTTTTAATTAAGAACTTGCATTTAGACTGTGAGATGAACCAGATTTGAAGGATTGTGGGTTTTTTTTCCCTCTTTTAATGAAATGGCACTCATTTCCCTAGGAGGGGTTTTCCCCAGATTCTCATTGTTCTACTAAAGATGATTTACATGGGCATCTGTGGAGGTAGCTGAAACTCTCTGATTGGAGAGGGAGACCAGGCTAGACACACTGTGCCTTCCCTCCGAGAAACTAGGAAATAAACACCCTCAGGACTGAGCTTCCAACTTCAGTGCGGAATGGCTCGGAGGTGGGGTAAATCGGAGTCCCCAAGAGTGGCAGCAGGGGCTATATGACATAAGGCCCAGAAATATGCCGTGAATGAGACTGAATCAGTCAGTTGTCTCGGACACCTGCAATGCACATTTCACTCCGCTCCCTCTCCTTATTCAGCCTTAGAATCCTGCATATTCAGAGGGACTCAGTGCTAAAATAGACCCATACACCCAATTCTTGGACGCCCATGTTTCAAGGTTCCTAAATCCTAATTTTTTTTTTCTGAGACATCTGGCTAAGCATCAGAGTAAACTGATGATTTTCTTCTTAGAATTTAATAGCAGAAAATATAGTGTGGACAGGATATTTGCAAATTCTCAAAATATATCCCCCCCAAAATATTTATTATTTACAAAAGGAAAAGAGTGAATAAACCTGACAGACATCATCTTTACCAAGGTCACCATCACCAATAATAAGACATATCAACATCTTCTAACCACTCCTATGATGAACAAAGAAGAATCCTACATCATTTCTGTGGTATTTAAGACCAAAAATATTTAACCTCAGTATGAGTAAATCATTAGACAAACTAAAACTGAGAGACATTTTACAAAATAACTAACCAGTCCTCTTCAAAAGTGTCATGATCATGAAAGACAAGACAGAAACCATCACAGGCTGGAGGAGACTAAGGAGACATGACATCTAAACGCCATGTGGAATCCTGGACAGGATCCTGGATCAGGAAAGGATAGTAGTGGGAATGCAAACAAGCTCTGTGTGTAAGTTAATAGCGTTATATCAATGTTAATTTCCTGGTTTTCTTAACTGTTCTATGGTTCTATGATTAGAATTATAACATTAAAAGAAGTGGCATGAAGGTATATAGGGAATCTCTCTACTATTTTTTGGAGGTGTTCTCTAAGTATAAAATTATTTCAAAATAAAAAGTTTATAATTAATGTATGAAAAACTGCCTACAAATGATCTTGGAACAACACAGGCAGTGGAAAGACATAGGTGATGATCAGGCCCTTTTGTAGCCAATCCCTCTCTCATGCCGGACCCTGCCAACCGCTCATCTATTTTCTGTTCCTACGCTTTTGCCTTTTCTACAATGTTACATAAATGAAATTATACAGTATGGAGCTTTCTGGATCTGACTTCTCTTACTTAGCATACAGCTTTTGAGATTTATAAAGGTGGTTGCATTTATTAGTTGCTAATTCCTTTAAAGTGCTGAATAGTATTCCATTGTACAGATTTATCACAATTTGCTTATCTATTCACTAGCTGATGGACAGTGAAGATGTTTGGGATTACTATGAATGACCCTAGCAATATTTGCATAAATTACCTTTTTGTGAACTATGTGTATGTTTGAATTTCTCTTGCCTAGATACCTAACCTAAGAGTGAGACTGCTAGGTCTTATAACCAGTGTAAGAAACTGATCGTTTGCCAAAGTGGCCATACCATTTGGCACTCCCATCAGCAATGTGTGAGACTTCCAGTTGCTCCACATCCTTGTCAGCATTTGGGACTCTCAGTCTTTTTAATTTTAGCCATTCTCATAGGGATATGAAGGTTTCTCAATTTTAATGAGTTTCTGTCTGCATTTCCCTGATAACTAATGATGTTGAGCTTATTTTTATATGTTCACTGATCATTCATGTATCTTCTCTGATTAAGTATCAATATCTTATCAAGAAGTTTCTCTTATTATTGAATTGTACTACAGGAAGCCCTGCAAATTTTCATATGTCAAAACTGTGGTATGAAAACCACCATGAGCGTCAAACCTAAAGTTGTTATGAAAAGGCAAATGTACAACTGAGATTGAAACCATTTGGAAAGAGGGTCAATGTCCAGAGGTGGCCACCAGCCAAGGCCTTGATACTGCTTAAGACTCCTAAATCTTGACAAAAAAGGACACCCACAAGAATGACTGAATTAGAACTTCTCACCAGTGAAATGAATCAAAATCAAACTGCTTTATAAAGAATGGAGTGCAGCACTTGATATTTTATACATCTACTTTGGAGGGCCTGGAAATAAAATTTTCTCCAAAAGAGGGACATGACACATTTACTGAAGCTCTTGGATGGATGGTGAATTACAAATCTGTGAATGGTCCTGAGGGTCAGTAATTCTGAGTTCTAATCTTGCTTCTGCTTTAGATATAATATATAGTTTTGAGATAATCTTTCATCCTCAACTTTTCCATATGTAAAAATTAGCTTTCTGAAACTGTGCCCTCTCCAAATTTCTTGAAATTTCCTCTATTAAAAATTACCAGTATACTGCAATAAAACCAAAACACGGAATAAACAGTAAATAATGAAATATACAGTAAAAATACAATTAACTCATCCAGATATCATATACATAGCAACTTCAGCTTTTCAATCACTGTAAGACCTTGAGTAAGAAGCACTTCATGACATAATCTAATACTCCATACTTTGTTCTTTAGATAGCCAGCCCCTCAGACATCAGCTTTTCCTCATGACCTACATGTATGACCTATATGTTTACTTCTCTTAAGCCTAAAGGAGATTAGAAGCAGCCAACTAAAGGGAGGGAAAGGAAATCTAGATATTAAGAGCAAAAATTAGAGTAGTATTGAAAGCAGCCAAAGAGAATAATACTGAAGAACAGGTAGAAGCACACTAAATTGCATTGTGCTGGAGCAGAGGTTTGGCATGTATCAGTTCATAAGGACTGCTTTCACAGGTTTGGAAATGCAAGGAGCCTTGGAATTTACCCAGTTCAACTTGTTCATTGACAGTAAGGTAAACTACCGCCTAGAGAGAGAATTGAGGCATTGCTCAATTAAGGTGGCCTCTCTGTCTCTGTCTCTCTTTCCCTCTCTCTCTCTCACCCATACGCGTATACCACCCACACACACATACACCCCTACTTAGCAACTCAGGCAATTGGTTTTGAATGATCAAGAGAAGATAAAATTTTTGAAAGATATTCTATATCATAAGCAAGGGATTTGATATTTTAGAAAAAGAAGCCTCCAATTTGGTTAAAATTTTAAATACCTCTCTATTTATATCAAGAAAAACTTGTTGTTGAACATCTCAATTCCCAATAGATTTATATAAATTACTAATGACAGTATGTTTTGCATAACTACATGAGTCTGTGTGTTTGTGTTTGTGTATGTGTATGTTAGGAAGCACCAGCTGAATCAAGCTTTCAGAAGCCACTGTGTGCATCTCGACTCAACTGCTTATAAGAGATATCTCACCAGTAGCCTGAAATCAGCCATGGTGGGAATATTTACACCACAAAAACCAACCACCACTACAGATCAAGACTTTTTGGAAAGCTGGTTGTTAACTATTTACCAACACACCACTTGATAACCTATGCACGTATTCTTTGAAAAAAAATGTACCCTTAATAATTACATGTCAAGTTTTTGAATGTTTGCAGGATAAAGACAGTGTCTCCAATTGTTTACTATTGATACTTTAAGAGTTTTGTTTTTATAGACATTGAAATTGATTTTCTTTCTTTAAATATGAGAAGAAAAGAATCAAAGCTTCTTTCTATTATTGACACCTTACTATAAAATTATTAAGGTGAAAGAGAGAGATATACATTAGTCTGTTCAAATTTGCCAAGCAGTACTTTAACACAATGTGAAAGAAGATCTAAGTCCCAATTCTATAATCTGCTGTGTGAGGAGACACAGAGAACAGGATAACCATACCTCATATTCTATGTGCAGTCCTAAATAACTAAAAACAATTTTAATGTTTCTTTATAAATTTAAGAGGTCTATGCTATAAGAACACAGTACAAATACAGTACCACATGACAAGAGTCCAGAAGTTTCAGACCTAACTTCATGATGTATATATAATATTTACAAGTCCTATATATATTATTGCCAATTACTTTTGCTTTTTACAAAATCCTTCTGAAATGAATGTGGTTCTCCCATGATTGACTTCAGTCAGATTTTTCATGGTTAAAAGGGGGCTCTTTACATAGTGACCAAAAGCATTGCTGGTGTATTATATGTGATAATCAGATAGCTCCCCTAGCTCTCATATACCTACCTTATAAAATGGAATACAAGTCTTACTAAATCTTTATTAAAAGAGACCAAAGGTCATTTAGCATAATACATGTGAGAGTTTTAAAACTGATAATATAAAGTGGTTTCGTTTTATATACTGGGACTGTATATACAGGCAGCATTCTTTTCTTTTAAACAACTTTATATTATATTAAGACATAACGCACATACTTCCTCCATTTAAAGTGTACAATTCAATGGCTTTTAGTCATTCACGGAGTCAGACACTCATCACCACAATAGATCTTACAACATTTTCATTACCCCCAAAAGAACCCTATACCCCTTAGCAATCACACCCTCCAAACCCCTCAATCCTACTCCCAGATGTAAGCAACCACTAATCTACTCTTTTACCCTATAACTTGCCTGTTCTGGATCTTTCATATAAATGGAATCAGATAAAATGTGGAGCACTGTGACTGGCTTCTTTCATTTAGCATAAGATTTGCAAAGTTCATCCATGTCGTAGCTTGTATCAGTGTTACATTTCCTTATATTGTCAAATAGTATTCCATTATATAGATACACCACATTTTATTCATGCATTCATTCATCAGTCAATGCACTTTATGATGTTTCCACTTTTGGGCTACTTGGAATAATACTGCTGCAAACATTCATGTACAAGTTTTTGTGTGAACAAATAGCTACAAGCAGAATTGCTGGTCATGTGATAACTTTGTTTAACCACTTGAGGAACTGACAGATTGTTTACTAAAACAACTACATCATTTTATATTCCCACCACAGGCAACATTCATACTCAGCCTAAATACCCAAGAAAATGTATACTATGGAATCCCACTTTAACACAAACAATCCAGTCAATTAATATTTTCTTCCCTTTATTCTGCTCATTCATATGTAAGTTTCTCACCAGTGAAGATATAGGCAAGTTAGTTACCACCAGCATGATTATTCTATTCTAATGCTTTGTGTCTGCTGATCTTTGAAATGCTCAACATTTTAAAGCAGTTCTTCAATTTCAGTTAAGGAGAAATTTTTGGTGGTAATTAACATAAGATTAGATGTTATTAAGACAAACTCATAGAATGGCCATAGCCAGATTAAGTGACCTCATTTAGTGGATTCCTTCCTCAATGTTTGTATTTAGAGGATACAAGAAGCTAGTTTCAACTGTTTACTGGACCACAGTCAACTAAATCTTCATAATATTAGGCTCTTTGGGCTCTATCAGTGAATGACAATGACAAGGTCATACTTCTTTTATAGATGAACCAACAAACCCAAACTCACATTACACAGAAGAATTCCTTTGATATATGAATAGTCTTCACTTCTGCTTTGAAAGAAGTCACACCTGCAGTCATGACTATGTGTTTCAAAGAAGCTGCAGCATCTTACACCATCTTGGCAGACCATTCAATTATTCGCTTTCCCCATATGTACTTACCACTAGCAGTAATCAGGCATGTGCAAATTTTATGATAGAGTTACAAAAAAAAAATCTAAAAGACTTTATAGGAAAAGATAATTGGGTTTTATTTTCCCTTGGAAAAGCCAAGTTTGTCTGTTAATATTTGCCTTCCTCAAAGATCCCAGAGCCAAAGTGAATGATTGGTTTAGAAAACAGTAAAGTTGCTAAAGTATCATATCCTCATGGACCCCACAGAACGCTGTTTCCATCTGCCCTAATTTCCCTACTAGACTGAGTACAGCCTTTTGTTTTCTCTTCTTGTAACATCCCTATCATGACTTGCATCCAACGAGAGTTTCATAAACGTCTTCTAAATGGAAGAATTAATAAAGTAAAGAGGAATATGACCATATCAAACACAAGTCCTTTTTTTTTTCTATAATCAAGCTGCACAATGGGAAAACTGTAATTTTTTTTTTTTTTTTAGTTTTTGAGAGAGAGAGAGAGAGCATGCACAAGTGGGAAAGGAACAGAGGGAGAGGGAGAAAGAGAATTTTAAGCAGGCTCCATGCTCAGTGCAGAACCTGACATGGGTCTCAATTTCATGACAGTGAGATCTTGACCAAAATCAAGAGTGAGACACTTAACTGACTGAGCCACCCAGGTACCCCCCCAAAAAGAACAAGTTCTTTTAATCTGCCAAGGGCAATGCTGCCACCCAACTGGGAGGTATCTTTAGTAAAGTGCACGAATCCTGTTGCTCTAGAAACCAATAACTCTGCAATTGCGCCACATTCAGGGAGCAGCACACCAGCCCCACACACCATCGCTGCAGTTTAGTGCCTAAACTGGAAATGAGCAACATGTGGTGCCACTGAATTGAGAGGGAGATGAAGTTGAGTGGCATCAATGCAATACCTCCATTTATCATTTATTCAACTTCTTGACACCAACACAGTTACATGTCAAAATTTCTGGGAATGTTTCAGTGTCCAGGAAAGTTAAAAAAATAATAATAATAGAAATTTAAAAAAAAAAAAAACATTTCTTCCCATCAGGAAGCCTACCTCTTACAAGAGCTGGGTAAAAAGAGGCCATGCAGTACTTTTCAAAAAGTCTTAGCACTTAACGTGGCACCTTAAGTAGTTTCTCTCTAATCCAATAAAATCTCTGAACAATGCAGAGGGGTAAAGAACCAAACCCAATACTGATATTCCTAATTAACTTCAGAAGCATTCTTTCACGTCTCCAATAATTTTTTAACATGAGTTTCCTACATGATGATTCCTCCAATGGTGTTTGTGAATCTGCTACATATATGATAAAACAACTCATAAATATACACTAGTATAATCACTATCTTGTGGGCACTAGCCAAGGATATGATCTTTATCTTTATTAGGGAGATAAATTTCCCGTTTAAGTAGTAGGCATCTGAAAGGTACTTCCTTCTGAAGTGCCACTTTCAAATTCCCTAAAAAATATAATAGAAATATTACGACAGGTGGTGGAATAGACATAGCCTCTATAGTCTAGAAGACTGTATTGAAATCACAGTTCTTTTACAAGTTATATGGCTTTAATTTTAAATCTGTCTGAGCCTCAGTTTCCTTACTTGCGAGTGTTTTTGAGAAATAAGTGAACTATGCCATAAAGTACCTGACACATAACATATATCAGATTAAATGCACCCTGTCTTTTTTCCCCTTCCCTGGTTATAACATTGAAGGCCACAGATTCGTAAAATCAATGTTTACATTAAGAAGATTATATAAGGGACTGTAGCTGCTCTACAAAATCATTTAAGTAAACAGTTCATTTATCCATGAAGGAGGATGTAAACAGGAAGTAAAATAAAAACTCTAAAACCCTTCAAATCCTCTACACATTCCCCAAGCACATTCGTGTTTTCTAAACTCTTTTTATAGCAAAAGAAAAAAAAAAAATCAAATGCCATTCATTCATGCTGCTGCTGTTCTAACTTCTCTTTACCACCACTGATTTTCTATCAATGTTCCACATCTGCGGGATTTGAACTGCCAGCACCATTTCCATAAACCTTGTTTTGAAGGTTGATTTTAAGTGGCCTTTTTGTATTTGCAGAGAGTAGACTTTTGCAGGAGACTAGCCCATCTCACTCAGGAGCAGTCCCTGGACCTGAGTTTAACTTGTGGAAGTCTCTGCTTGCCAAATCTTCCTGCAGTCTCTGTCTTCTTTCTTCCATCTCTCTTGCCCTCCCTGTCCCTTTTTCTGGTCCAAGATTAACAGGCAGCAGAGTTCTAAGGCCAGTTTTTAATATGTATCATTCTCTTCTTGGCCACAGCACTACCAAGTATCCCAGCAGGATATTCTCAGCATGCTAATGTTACTGGCATTCTCCAAGAAGATTGCTAATGGTCTTCTGTCCAGAGTTTTGCTCTTTGAGCCCTTGGAAACCAGGATACTTGAGAGCACAGGTATCCAACAGCTCCCTCAATCTATTATTCAAAGACTTTATAGAATATTGGATGAAAAATCCTTTGAGGGGTGGCAGAAGGTGCTAGAAAGAGAGCTGTCAAAGAAACTCCAATCTAATAGGCTTCAGCATGTATAATTTTCAGAGCAGATATATATTACCATGATGAAAAGTACACTCTACATGACACTGAGGGAAGTCACCAATCCTAACACTGACTGAAGAGCCCAGAGAGTGAAAATAGTGAGAAGAGAAAGAATATAAAGTTATGCTCTATTTTGCAAGGTATTCATAATTGCATGTACTTTTAAAATACCTCACTCTTTATGCCTGATCACAGTAAGATCGAGGAATAATATCTAAATCATTAAATGTTTTAGATTAAGTCATATTGCTGGTCTAGAATATATATATATATATATCAACCTTCTTAAAATCTTGCTCCCATAGCATGTTCATCTGTCATGCTTGTTGGCTTACAGCTTTAAAAACAACAAAAAAATTAAAAAAAAAAATAGGGGCGCCTGGGTGGCTCAGTCAGTTGGACGGCCGATATCGGCTCAGGTCATGATCTCCTGGTCTGTGAGTTCGAGCCCTGCGTCGGGTTCTGTGCTGATGGCTCAGAGCCTGGAGCCTGCTTTGGATTCTGTATGTTTTCTCTCTCTGCCCTTCCCCCGTTCACGCTGTGCCTCTATGTCTCTCAAAAATAAATAAACAAACAAAAAAATTTAAAAACATCAAGAAATTTCATACAACTAAGTATATGATTCATGAGACGTTAATAGTTGAGATGACTCATACCTTGATTATGTAAGTTAATTAATAAAACTCCATATTTATTTGAATTTATCTACTAGACCTATATATTCATTGATTTTTCTCTGTATATATTCTTAAAACATGAAAAATATAAATGAAACAGAATAAAAATAAATACGACTGTCTTTAAATGCACTAAATCACAAAACAAGAATAGATCCAAAATTTGTTGAGCTCTTATTGTAGTTCTATTTTAATATATTCAGCGGTACCTACATTTGGCGCTGGAATGTTCATCCATCATGTTTTGCAAACATGAAGAAGAAAAATCACCTTTATCATAGATTAAATTATAAACTTGAAGAGATCATGTATGGAGTACAAGTACTCTACTGATAATCTCTTACCTAAAACTACCAATTTTTTCCATCACTCTACCTCCTTCTCGTAAGTCAATTTCTTAAATGACCATATACACAGAGAGAAAATAAAGGTTCTTTTTGCAAGGGGATGGGAGTGGGGGATGTTATTCTTTAAGCGAAGGGGGTGAAGGAAAAGAAATGCAAAAAAAAAAAAAAAAACTCTTGCTTTTATTACTATTATACATAAAATAAAGCAAAAGGGATATTTTAGTCCTGAATTATTCACTAATCGGCCATGTTGCTTTATTCATCTTTCTTTCTTTACCTTGGTATGTATGTCTTTCTCTGCTTCCTCTCCCATCCCACATTAAATCCCCAGCATCTCATACATATGGCTGTGTAAGTCAGAGCCTTCATTTCCAATACTTTCCCAACCAGAGGACATGTTTCATTTTTTAACTGGAGCATAGCTAATGATGCAGATGAAATCTGGGCCTAGTAACATTTGATCTGGCCTCAGACAAGAGAAGCAAGGTGGCATCAGCCTCCTCTCATATAGTCTGTAGCCAAGGAGCCGCACCAGTATACAAGTGACATGCATATCACATGTATCAAAGTGGAAGCTCAATCTGTACGGCAATAAGACTCTCTCACATCCCAGCATGGGTGCTGGCCCTGAGCTGCAGTTCCAGTAATTGACATAGTTGCCCAATGCTACAAAACAAACTCAGAAACTATTCTCATTAGACATCCCCCTGCTTTGCGACTCTGTTATTGTAAAACCCAAACACTGAGCCCCATACCAGCGTGGCTCTGTTTTTAATTAGTTCTGATGGCATTGGGCTGTAAGCCAAAGAAAAAATGAACTTCCTGTGACTGAGGCTTGCTGCTCAGTATGTTGCTTCCTTCTTAAAGAGATTGTTTTCACAACATTTTATGAAAAGAACTACTGACAGAAATAATATAAGTTTTTACTGCTTTTGATATTTTTTTTCAGGCTTATAAAAAGCAGCCAAAAGTCAGAGAATTTGTAAAGTTACAATGCCATTATTTGGTCTTTTGTGTGACCCAGTTGACTTGTCTTTTGATTAAAGACATCCTACCCGATTAATTTTTTAATGGAGAAAACACAGGCTTCTGTTAAAATTTTAAGACCATGAATGTTTTAGTGTTTCTACTAAATTAATTCGGTGATATATTTTTTACTGCCTGGGTCATTGCTGGCATGGTGTTAGAATTGAGATGCTGGTAAGGTCACCTTCTGACTACCAGGAAATAAAGGGCTGACAGAAACTCCAGACAGATAAAGAACAATTTGAATAAATGCTGGACTCTTATATAAAATGAACCTCTACTAGCCACTGATTTTTAGTTCTCTAGAACCTTTTGAAAATCCTTCCTATATGGAGAATTTCTTAATGTAGGACTCTCCTCCCAAGCTAGAAGCTAGGCATTTGTCTCCCAGATTCCTTTGTAATTTGTCATGACATATGACTTAGGCTCTGGCAATTAGACACACCCACACTACACATTTTACAACTTCAAGAAAGTGAAATGAGGTATAGGAGATACCATGTGGAACTCATTCTACCAAGAGAAGTGCAGAGATTCATCCAGCATCCGGAGCAGCAGTGGCCCAGGTCCCAGCTGCGGCACCCTACATCACTATTAGCAGCACCCTGTGCAAAGCTATGTTCAGAGGCAGAAGTCATGGGGCCTCTACTAAATCAGTGCAGCAGTGAGACTGGGTATGCTTTTGGGATTCACACTTCAAGTTTGACTCCCTGGCCCTTCCTGGAGTTGGCCAATTTACTTTAACAAATTGCTTCTCTACTTCCATTAGCTAGAGTGGATTTAGTTGTTGACAAACAGGAACTCTGATATGACCACTTGGACTTTGTGCTATGCTTCCAGTAGAAAGGTAACAAGATGAGATTGAGTAGTGGTTAAGAAAACAACCTATGGAGTTAGAAGGACATGGCTGGGAGTGCTAGTTCTGCCACTTAGTAACTGTATGAACTCCGGACAATTACTTAACATCTCTGAGCATTTCTTCATCTGAAAAATGAGGATTAATACCCGTAACTCATGAGGTTCTTGGGATAATTTAGTGAAATATGGTTGCAATTAATATTATTATCACTAACAGAGGCATTTATAAAACTTTTTCAAGTCCTTTTTGGTACGATTGTAAATTTTATTTTAAGTAAGTAAGGCACTCACTTTCCTTGGGTACAGGCTTAGAGAGTCACTGGATTACAGAGTTGGAAGACATCCCAAGGATTATGTCAATCCTCCTTCTGCCACTAAAAGGGTAATTATCTACAGTTTTTTGTAAAAGACCAGAGAAAATGTGCCACTGATTATTTTTCATTCAAAGCTAATTCATACATATAAGTCTTCTTTGACCAAAACAAAATAACTCCTACAATATTTACACATCTGTTCCTTTTGAATTTATCTAATAGCTTGACAAAGTTCTACACATCCTTCAGAGCCCACTGACATTATCACCTCCTCTCTAAAGTTTTTTCCAGCTACCCTTGATCAGATAAGAGCTTACCTCCCTTGAACAAGAATACCATGGTCTCTTGGCAGTGACCAAGTGGGAGTGAATATATTCCTACTTGTATGAAAGTTAGTTGTATGCATGACTTAATTTCCCTCACTGGTATAAACCAAGATCCTTATGATGAGGATTCATCTCTGCATCTTCTGAAGCCCCTAGCAAAGTGCACTGTACATGCAATCCCTGTATAACATATTGTGATCCATACTACCATAGTATTTGCTCTTAACTGTGTAACTATATTAGAAGTTCTCTGAAGACACAGATATTTCTTATCCTTCCATCCTCCTTGGTCCTATAACATATTTGTTGAATTAAAAACATTAAGCTAAAATGTTCTACATATTTTCTTCTTTTATTATTAACTCCTTTTCCCCTTTCAATCAGTTCCTCTTTGATCCTTTGAGAATCTATAAGTCTTCAGCATTTATATCACCCCAGCAAGTCTTTATGAAAGTAAATTCTTTCTTTGTCGCCACTGCTGGCCACCCTTATTATTGCTTTTACATAATATTTGCAAACTGGTCATAAAATATTTTCATTATAGCTTATGGTTGAGACCAGCTATTACTGTTTCCTCTCCCTAACGCCTACGTCTGGGCAGCTGTTGTGTAAAATGTGCTACACATTACTGTAATTCCTCCAACCTACTAAGGGAATTCACATTAATCTATTTTCTACAATATTTCGAGTCCAAGGCCCTTCCTAGTTTTTAAACCTCTAAACTAGAAAGTGGGGGTGAAATATCCACTTTCTCTTGTTCTGCCATCAGTGACATTTTCTCCTCTTGCTCTGTCATTTAGTCTCCTTAGAGATCCTCTCTAGAATAGTCTCAAACTTTTCTTCTCAAGTCTCCACAAACATATTCCTTTCTGATGTCCACTAAGACCTCACCAAAATGGTATATGAATTTTTTTTCAAAAAGTTCTAATATGAAGCCTCCTCTCTTCCTTTCTATATAAGAGTTACCCTGCTTTATAACACTTCATAACAGAAACCACTACGTATCCTATTTCCTCAATGAGCTCTATTTCTGTAATCCAATGCAGGTCGGGCTCCTAAAGATGTTTGAACACTTATACAATTACCTCCCAGACAGGACACAGTTCTAAGTTGGGAGGGCAGTAAATGGCAATGGGCAGCTCAAAACTCTTCCTCCTTCCATCCATCTTTGCCCAAAAATTGGGTCCATAAGTGAATTCATCTGTCGCTGGAAACTTCATCTTATTTTTCCCTTTGAAATGATCCCTCCTCGGATTACTTCCTAGTAATGTGGTTGCTATAGAAAATTTTAAGCCTGCTAATTGATGTGAACACACATTCAGTGCCCCAACCATGCCTTTTCTTATATGGAGACTTCATGCTGTGTCTTACTGCCACCCAACACCCACTAAAATGTTTTCTATTAAAGAAGTGATATTAATGTTTTTCAGATCACAGATCCCTTTGAGAATTTGGTAAGGGTGAGAATTCTCTCCTCAGAAAAATATACATGCGAACATACACATAAATGCATGCATACAATATCAAGGGGTAAAGAGAACTACTGAAGCCTTAGTATAAACCCCCTAGATAGTAGTCCCCATAAAAAAAAGACCCTGCTGGAGTAAAAAAGGGATTTTTTTTTTAATAAGAGCACATTAAATTATCCACAACCCTTGAGGTAATCTAAGAGGCCACCATGAATCATATCAAAATGATAATGGAAACACAGGAAATAAATTCACTTTGGGTAATGAGCAATCCTGAGAGAGAGAAGCTGTATCTCTGTTACTGTTTAGAATGTCGAAATGTTACCTGTCGGCTTCATGTAATGTTGTCACCAGGACAAGTATTTGATGAGTAAATTTAGTACATATTTCATCCAGGATTTCTAATATCATTTAGACTGATATTATCAGGCAAGCAGGACTCTATTTATCTACCTATCTCTCCACCCACCCACCCATCCATCTAGCTATCTATATAACTTTATCACCAAAAATTTAATCCACTGCCCTAAAAATTATTCTCGATTTGAGACTGTCACCTAAAATTATCTGATCTATTTAGTGTTTCAAATTGAAAAATAATAATAAAAAAAAAAAACAGATACATCACGACAAAGCAACAAAGAAGGAGAAATCTTTAAAAAGGAAAAACTTCTTAAACATTTTATACCGGAAAATTCACAAGCCGCTTTCTTATTCAGTTGCTAAGTCACAGTCTTTTGAAGACAAGGTAAAATACTACGTACTAAACCATCATGATGGTGCGTACGTGTACCTGGGCTTCATTCTTCCTCACAAAGGAATTTGCTATATCTGTCTCCATGTAAACATGTCAGTACAGCCTGTATAAAGATACTTGTATATGGAATAATTTTATGGATATTAGAAATTCTATTTATAAATTTCCCTGGGCAGTCGATCCTTCACAAGAATTACCACATTATTCCAACTGGGTTAAGAGACAAATATATCAACTAAGTCCACAAAAACAATAATCAAACCCTCTCTGACCTATACCCTCCCCCCATTACTCCTCTGACCTCATCTCCTATTTGTCTCTCCCTGCTGTACCTTCAATATGCTAGACATACTCCTAGAATCAGGATGTATTCATTTGTTTTTCCCTCTACCAGAAATGCTCTTCATTTCCTTACTTCCTCCAAGCCTTTGGTCAAATGCCACCTTCTCAATAAGGCCTTCTATGCTTTATTTTTCTCAGTACAATCCACCTATTAACTAACATACCATATCACACACGGTCACTTTTACTTGTGCATTTGTTTATAATCTGTACCACCCTGACTCCCCTAGAATGTAAGCTCTATCAAGGCATATATTTCTGCCTGTGTTTTTCCCTGCTCTGTACTCAGAATGGTCTCTGAACCATAACTGACGCTCAGTAAATACCCCCATATTATGGTATCTCATACCAATAGTATCTTGTACTCAACGTTTGATACAGATGGAAACTAAGACTTTCTCCCAGTCTGAAGTGACATTCTCAAATGTATGTATACACATGTATCCTTATTTTAAACAACTGAAATACAGCAAGGACTCAACAAGTGTTTGGAACCAAATAATAGTCAGCAAGGCAGGCAGACACAATGGCTGAGAAGTCAAAGCCACTTTTCTAACAGTGATTTTCAAAACCATAAAAAGTTAAAGTATAAAATTTAGGTTAGTAGAGTAACTGAAATAGCTGATAAATCCTCACTCCTGTTCCTATGGGAATAAACTAAATCAGGGTGCACTCGAGGGTCCGATGCCCAACAGTGGTAGGAGGACTGTGCTAATGCCCATGCTCAGTCACCACTCCTCTAGTCACAAGAGGTATCAAACTGAATGGACAAGGAATATGTGCTGTATATGCATACAATAGAATATTACTCAGCCATCAAAAAGAAAGAAATCTTGCCATTTGCAGCAACATGGATGGAGCTGGAGTGTATTATGCTAAAAAAAAATCAGTCCGAGAAAGACAAATACAGTATGATTTCACTCATACGTGGAATTTAAGAAACTGAACAGATGAACATAGAGGAATAAGGGAAAAAGAGAGAGGGAAACAAACCACAAGAGACTCTGAATGACAGAGAACAAACTGAGGGTTGATGGAAGGAGGTGGGTGGGAGATGGGCTAGATAGGTGATGGGTATTAAGGAGGGCACTAGTTGGGGTGCCCAAGAGGCTCAGTCAGTTAAGCTGAAGACTCTTGATTTCAGCTTAGGTCATGATCTCATGGTTTGTAACATCAAGCCCTACACAGGGCTCCATGCTGACAGTGCATGGAGCCTGCTTCTGATTCATTCTCTCCCTCTCTCTCTCTGGCCCTCCCTCTCTTGTGCTTACTCTCTCTCAAAATAAATAAACAAACATAAGAAATTACTTTAAAAGAAAAACTGGAGAGCACTTGTAATGAGCACTGGGTGTTTTATATGTAAGCAATGAATCACTGAATTCTACTCCTGAAACAAATATTGCACTGTACGTTAACTAAAATTTAAATAAATTAAAATTTAAAAAACAAGAGCTATCAAACACTCAAGAAGTCTCACAAAGTCCCTTTGCCTAGCTCAGCAGCTCAAACAGAAGACACAGGTAGGGGAAGGATTTCCCAAAAAGAAAACTCTGTCAAGGAGCAGAAGGGGCTCAAAACCACAAATCTGGCCCATGTCACCCTGCAATAGAGTAGATAAGACCTTATGCTGAAATACAAGAATATACAGATCTAAAGTTCCAAAGCAATGCAGCTCCAGTGGACTAAAAAATGAATAATATTTGCCCTGCTGGTGAAAGGTGTGACTATCATAGTAGTTGCCTCCGTTTCTGACAAACCTTCAAATAGATGCAACAGCAGCAACAGCAGAATTGGAGCAAACAATTTAGTAATCAAAGCTCCTATTTATCTAAAGCAGACCAAAGGACACTTGCAAAAAATTCAAGAATATCTGCCTATGGTGCCATGATCACAGCTCAGATTCACGAGGTGAGACACAAGGAATGTGCCTCAGTATGTCATTGACCAGCACAATCTCAGAACCCAAAGAATATTTGGTAACTCATCCCTTTGAAAGAAACCAAGCACCCAGGCTGCCTGGACTTGATAAAGTTGAACTAACCCAGCCAAAGTACAGCCAATTTGGGAATTCTGGCTGTCAGAGCACTCTGGTCTCCACTAATCATAAAAATCCAGTGATGGTGGCCAGTCAGAATTGTCACTAAACTATGACATCCTCTTCAGCCTGTCTAGATGGCACAGAAAAGATCATGAAGGGACACCACACCTATGCACATGCAGTCATTTTCACATTGAAGAAAGTGTGACACATAACCCATGAGAAAAAACATCAGATTTTTATGTAGTTGTTACAGGAGAATGTGATTCCTAGTCTAGGGCCCTCGAAGCAACTTTGTCCTTGCTCCGCATTATGTTTTCCAGATTCAGGCCAGCTACTCAGTAGGTTGACATCCAAGTCAATTATCATCTCTGATTATGATTAAATAGATCCAATGCACTAATTAGAGTCTCTTCTGATAGCCCCTGCCAAGCTTGCTGAGTTCTCTTGTCAATATTCTCCTTTACCTTTCATGGCTCCTTTCTAACTGGGCATCATTTAGATTTAGTAATCTGTGGTAGCATAGATGGTGGCATATTATGCTTCATATTACAGTGGCAATCTTTTCCCAAGTAACATAGTGGAAATATTCAACTAGGAGAAAAAAAATGAAAAAGAGAACACATGTGCTTTGAAACCCTAGGGTACATCCGCTGTCTACAACCCCAGGTCCAGCTGATCAGACGATTAAGTAGTAACCTCCCTTAATAATATATTTTCTTGTAAATTAGAAAACTCAGGTGATGCTTCAGATTCTGTGCCTCCCTCTCTCTCTCTACCCCTCCCCCGCTCATTCCCTCTCTCCCTCTCTCTCTCTCAAAAATAAATAAATATTGAAAAAAATTAAAAAAAAAAAAAAGAAAACCCAGGTGAGATGTACTACTATAGTTTTTTTTTTTTTTTTTCAGAAAATGCATGCTGCCATTCTGTGCACACAGCAAAAGTTAGAGATTGTATCTATTCCAGTGAGTTCAGATAAATCATCACAGTTAGCCAAGTTAGTGTGCTAAAAGATATTACCAGTCAGAATTTCATTCCCATCAGGGAGCAAAAACTGTTTTGTCCTTCCTTCTAACATATAGAAATTGTACTGAAACTGGGTAGTAATATTTCTAAATGGTAATGCTAATAGTAAGCATGACATCTAAATAATTATTCTCAAATAAATAAAATTGGGGCAGATATAAAGTATCCTCTTCTTCATTTTTTCCTAGAACAAAAATTCATAAATATTATGTAGCTATTAAAATAAATACAGATGAAGCCTCAAGACAGTGGTTAGGTTAGTTCTCTGATCTATTAAGAGACCAAACCAACTCTGTTCCTAATCACAATACTTGGCTAAATGTGGGCCTTTGTTTCCATTTCAACTCAAAAAGAATTTTCTCATCTTTATGTGAGAGGAAAAAAAGAGCCTACCATGAATTAAATAGAACTTCTCACCAATACATGTATATACCAACCTCAAGTAAAATTGATATTCATACCATTTACTATCACTTCAGGATCCTACCATTAGTCGTATAAACCTAAGTTCATGAACATTCACTTCAGGGCTAAAAGCAAATCGATCTTGCTCTTGAGTTAAATGAAAGAATGATAATGTTCTCTTTTTTATGTGGCAGAAATCACTATCTTGATTCATGCAATTAGAATTTGGTGTTTGCGAATAGGTGGACTTTGTGAGACTAAGCAAAAACCAGGGGGAGGGGAAGAGGGGAAAGGAAAAAAAGACACAGAGAGGGAGGGAGATAAAACATAAGAGACTCTCAAAGACTAAGAACAAACTGAGGGTGAGGGGGATGAGGGAGGGGGGAGAAGGGGTGATGGGCATTAAAAAGGGCACATGTTGGGATGAACACTGGGTGATATATGTAAACCAATTTGAAAATAGACTATTATAAAATTTAAAAAAAAAAGAATTTGGTGTTTGTTTTCTAGTAGTCTGACTGAAAGAAGGATTTGTGGGGGAAGTGAGGGGAACTGCTTGCCTTGTTCAATTGCCTTGTGCAATTACCCAGAGATCTTCCTGGAGATCCAGGTGGACTCCTGATGGTTCTATATTGACTTGTCATTTTAACAAGGACAGCATATGCTTTTACTCATGTATATATCCCATACAGGCCGAATAAGCATGAAGGTGGCTGGACAAATCCGACACAGACCAGAATGTACAGAAGTCAATTGAAAACCCTGAACTATGTGGTAAGAATGAAACAAAGTCAGTAAGAAGGCTGACAGAATTGACTATGGCTCTGCCGTCCAAATTCTCTGCATATTTGCCTGACTTGGCGGGGGAGGGGGGGCGTGGGGAAGACTAAAAGATTTGTGGAGATCAAGTGGTTTGAACTGCAACACTAAGTGATAAAACCAGAATCCTTGAAGATAGGTAATATATAAATACAAGAAAGTGAGATTAATAAAGAAAAAGGTAGCTATTAAAATAATTATCTGCATAATAAACTCGCACTTTAATTTCTGTGTACACACCTGGCTTTAGGCTGGGTTCAAATGATTTCTTTAAAAATATGAGCGTGGCCATGTTGATTCATACTTAGGGGCTCTTAATGAGCAATTTGCTGGTTCAGAGAACTAATCAATCAACAAATATTGAGGTACACTGTCAGCCTACTCCCCATAGTGGGGACAGAGAGAAACCCAAAAGTATAGAACATGGCCTCATCCTTTAAGTATGCAAAAACCAGCCAGAGGCCAGTAGCCAAGAGAGGCAGTATCCCATTATGATTAGACACTCTGAAGAAAAACAAACAAACAAACACTCAGGCCTTAGGATCAAACTACTGGGGTTTCCATTCCAACTCTGCCATTTAACCTCTGATGACGTGGGTTGGTAACCATCTAAAAACTGGGCACAATAATAGTATCTGTCTCTTAGGATTATTGTGCGGATTAAAAGATTGAGCCAAAGAAGGTGCAGTGTCTATATTCAGTGAAAGAATAAACAAGTTAATAAAATTTTGCACATAAGTTTTGAAGGGCCTGACTTCTAGTTCAGTTTCCAAAACTACTACTTTATGTGAGTTTGAATCAGTATCAAACTCACAGGCTTCGATTTCTCCTACTTAAAAATAAGAGTTGGTGGGGGTGGGGGGCGCGCCTGGGTGGCTCAGTCAGTTGAGCATCCGACTTTGGCTCAGGTCATGATCTCCAAGTCCATGGGTTCAAGCCCCGGGTTGGGCTCTATGCTGACAGCTCAGAGCCTGGAGCCTGTTTCGGATTCTGTGTCTCCATCTCTGCCCCTCCCCCATTCATATTGTGTCTCTCTCTCAAAAATGAATAAACATTTAAAAAATGTGTTTTAAATAAAAAAAATGACAGTCTAGGTTAAATTATCTTCTAACACATTATTATAGCTTTGGATATAATTCTGTAACTACACATTCTTCAATGAACAGAGAAAAGGGGTATCCGTGATGGCCAGACACACAGAAGATTTTATTAAAAAGATAAAGGTGATCTACCTGAGGAAACAGGGGAAAAATAAATTGTTGGCATAGGAGTAGAAAACAAACACATGAGAAGACACTGGGAAGGAAAAGAGTGGGGGAAATTAGAGAAACTAAAAAGAGGAAGTTCTGACTTACTTGGAGGCTTCACCCCAAGGAGTATGAATAAGTGGGTTTTTACATGAAGAATGAAGCCTATCTGTATAAAGACTTGAAAGAAAGGCAAAAAACTTCCCTTGTAAAGCCAGTAAGAACTAAGATCTCCTAAACATTTTTGAGAAGGGGAACGACAATGTGAAAGCAGTGATTAAAGAAGATTACTTTGATAAAGTTATGCAAGATTAATTACAGAAAATGAAGATAATAAATTCAATTATTCTCTCTAAAATTGACTATTAATACTGTTCAAAAATAAATGCCACGCATGTTATGGCCACTTCAGACTAATTTCATTAGTCTATGGCTATACCTGAAATTTTAGCCATATGTAATATTTTCCCTGTTTCATATTACTTAGTTAAGAATTGATAAAATTTTGTGACATTTAAAAATTAATTATGTCTATATACATATTTAGGTCAACACCATTATGGCAGATGCAAATAAGGCATTAAAATACTATCATTCTATCCACATGTCTCTATAGTGAAATCATATAAATTAAAAGAACCTGAGATTTCTGGATAAACTCAGTTATGCTACATGATATCCTAGCATGTGTAATGAAATAATTCTGCAACACTTGCAAACTGTCATTTAGCATAGAATAGAAAAGCAGACATTAGAGATCAAGAACCACACTATTGAATGAGCCTCACTTGTGTTTCTCTGCTCTTCACATTAACAGAATAATATTCAGCAATTCCTCAGGAAAGTTAGATGAATCTTAGCTGTAAAACCAGATGATTCATTTGTCCCTGGACACTTAGAAGAAAAATAAGTTTGGGCAGTTTTCAACAATGTGGTCACCCTCCAATCTGCATATTTTGAGAAAAGGATGAATAAATTTGGAGCCACAAACTTAATATAATTCAATAAACATTTTTATCACCATCATGAGAAAAAGAGACTGTGAAGACAAAGGAAAGAAATGTATGTTAAATATTAAATATATACTATATATATCCAACACCATATGGACACAACTTAAATGTTATCTCATTCATTTCATTTCTTTCTATTAAGAAAGCTCTGATACTTTCCCACTGTACAGATAAAAAAAAAAAAAAACTTAAGTTCAAAGAACTAAAGAAACATATCTAAGGTCTCACAAAAACTAAGTGACTGAGCCAAGATTGTAAAACAATTGTGCCTACGCTTCCATTTTCAGCCTCCATGGAATAACAGGGATCAGATTCACTCTCCTTCCTGAAACAATCAAAATACATCGAATAAGGTTTTCAAAATATTTGAAAACAAGGTTTACAAAACACTCAGCATCAAGCAGTGATGAATAGTGATCCCTGAGGAGCAGGAAACAAAGTAAACCCCACAATCTACCCCCTAGCTTACTGAATTGAGAGTTTCCAGACTACAGCATAGGAAGGTAGAAACCAGAGCTGAGACCCTGGGGAAACCAAGGCAAGTAGAGTTCACGAGACATAGACTCAAAGAGAAGAACACTGCAGAGAGAAACTTGATAATCTATAGAGGATCCCCTTCAGTATTCAGCTCAGTACTGACAAGCACATGCATGCAAGGAAACTGCAAGGAACAGTACCAGAGGAATGAGTAAAAGGTAAGAGTGCCCAACACTTGCACAGAGCCAGGTATAGTCACCAGTAAATCGCAAGATTCAAGGGGCATTATCATGTACAAACCAATTCTTATATGGTCAATATATGAAACAGAAGGCGAGAATATACAATGAAATAAAAGACAGTCTTCAATAAATGGTGTTGGCAAAAACTGGACAGCTACATGCAAAAAAAAAAAAATTATACACGATACACAGAAATAAACTGAAAATGGATTGAAGACCTAAATGTGAGACGTGAAACCACAAAATTCCTAACGGAAAACATGGGCAGTAACCATTAGCAACATATTTATGGATAGGTCTCCTCAAGCAAGGGAAACAAAAGCAAAAATAAACTACTGGGATTACATCAAAATTAAAAGCTATTTCAAAACAAAGGAAATTTTCAATGAAACAAAAAGGCAAATGGAAAAAGGTATTTCCAAATGATAGGTCTTATAAGAAGTTAATATCCAAACTATTTAAAGAAGACGCTCAACAACAAAAAAGCCAAATAATCCGATTAAAAGTTGGCAGAGAACCTAAATAGACATTTTTCCAAAGAACATGCAAATGGCCAACGGAAACATGAAAAGATGTTCAACATCGCTAACTATCAGGGAAATGCAAATCAAAAACACAATGAGATGTCATCATATACCTGTCAGAATGGCTAGTAGTAAAAAGACAAGAAATAACAAGTGTTGGTAAGGAAGTGAAGAAAAGGCAATCCTTATACACTATTGGTAGCAGTGTATACTGGCGTAGTCACTATGGAAAACAGTAAGAAGTTTCCTCAAAAACTTAAAAATAAAAATTCCATATGATTCAGTAATTGCACTACTGAGCATTTACCCAAAGAAAACAAAAACACTAATTTGAAAAGGTGGATGCACTCCTATGTTTACTGTAATGTTATTTACAATAGCCAAGATATAGAAATAACCCAAGTGTCCAATGATAGATCCATGGGTAGAGAAGAAGTGGTATACAAATGCAATGGAATGTTATTCAGCCATAAAAAAAAAAAAAAGGAGACCTTGACATTTGTAACAAAATGGATAGACCTACAGAATTTTATGCTTGTAAAATAAGAGACAAAAAAAATATATGATTTTGCTTATATATGGAATATAAAAATAGACTCATTAATACAAAGAACTGTATAACAAACAAAAATAGACTCATTAATACAAAGAACTGTGCTTGCCAAAGGGGAGGGGATTGGAGGGGGATGGAAAAACTAGGTGAAGGGGATTAAGAGGTATAAACTTCCAGTTACGAAATAAGTCATTGGAATAAAATGTACAGCATGTGGAATGCAGTCAATATTACTGTAATATAAACAAAACCCAAAAACAGTAGAAAGAAGGAGATAATAAAGATTAGGGAAGAAATAAGCAAAATAGAAACTAAAATACAATAGAGCAGATCAATGAAACCATGAGGTGGTTCTTTGAAAAGATCAACAAAATCAATAAACCTTTAGCCAGACTCATCAAAAGAGAGAGAATAAGAGGATCAAATAAATCAAATCAGAAATGAAAGGGGAGAAATAACACCTAACACCACAAAAATATGAAAAATTGTAAAAGTAGATTATGAAAAAATTGTATGCCAACAAATTGGACAACCTACAAGAAATGGAAAAATTCCTAGAAACATATAGCCTCACAAAACTACATCAGGAAAAAACAGAAAATTTGAACAGACTGATTACCAGAAATAAAACTGAATCAGTAATCAAAAAATGCCCAACAAACAAAAGTCCAGGGACAGAGAGTTTCACAGGTGAATTCTACCAAATGTTTAAAGAAGAGTTAATACCTAGTCTTCTCAAACTATTCCAAAAAATAGAAAAGGAAGGAAAACTTCCTAATTCACTCCATGAGGACAGCATTACCCTGACACCAAACCACATAAAGACACTGCCAACAAAGATAACTACAGGCCAGGATCTCTGATGAACATAAAGTGCAAAAGTCTTCAATAAAAAACTAGCAAACCAAATCCAACAATACATTAAAAGAATCACTCACCACAATCAAATGAGACTTATCTCTGGGATGGAAGAGTGACTCAATATTTACAAGTCAACCAATGTAATACATCACATCAACAAAAGAAGTCATAAAAACCATATGATCATTTCAACAGATGCAAAAAAAAAGCATTTGACAAAGTACAATATCCATTCATGATAAAAACCTTCAACAAAACAGGATTAGGGGGAAAATACTTCAATGCAATAAAGGCCATATATGAAAATCCACAGATAACATCATATTCAATGGTAAAAAACTGAGTGTTTCTCTTAAGGTCGAGAACAAGACAGGGACGTACATTCTCACCACTATTATTTAACATAGTACTGGAAATCCTAGCCACAGCAATCACGCAAGAGGAAGGAATAAAAGGTATTCAAACTGGTAAGGAAGAAGTTAAATTTCACTATTTACAGATAACATGATACTATATACAGAAAACCCTAAAGAGTCCACCAAAAGCCACTAGAACTAATCAATGCTTTCAGAAATGTCTCAGGATACACAATCGATGTACAGAAATCATGATGTTTTTATATACTAATAATGATAACAGAGAAATTAAGAAAGCAATCCCATTTACAACTGCACCAAAGATAACAAATACCAAAGGAGTGAAAGACCTGTTTTCTAAAAACTATAAAACTCTGATGAGAGATACTGAAGAAGACACAAACAGGTGGAAAGATATTCCATGGTCAGAGACTGAAAAAACAAATATTGTTAAAATGTCCATATTCCCCAAAGCATCTAAAAATTTAATGCAATCCCTATCAAAATATCAACATTTTTCACCAAACTAGAAAAAAAATCCTAAAATTTGTATGGAACCAGAGAATACTCCGAATAGCCAAAACAATCTTGAAAAAGAAAAACGAAGCTGGAAGTATTCACAATTTGTAGTATTTGTTATACTACAAAGCTGTAGTAATCAAAACAGTATGGAACAAGCACCAAAACATAAATATAAACCAATGGAATGGAATAGAAGGCCCAGAAATAAACCCATGTTTATATGGTGAATTATTCTTCAACAAAAGAGGAAAGAATATGCAGTGGGGAAAAGCCTCTTTGACAAATGGTACTGGGAGAACTGGACGGCTCTGTGCAAAATAATGAAATTGGACAACTGGCTTAGCCCATATACAAAGATAAATTTAAAATGGAATAAGAACTCAATTGTGAGACCTGAAACCATAAAAATCTTAGATGAGAACACAGGTAGTAATTTCTCTGACATCAAATGTAGCAACATTTTTCTAGCTCTATCTCCTGAGACAAGGGAAACAGAAGCAAAAATAAATTATTGGAACTACACCAAAATAAAAAGCTTCTGGGGCACCTGCGTGGCTCAGTCAGTTAAGTGTCTAATTTTGGCCTAAGTCATGATCCCACATTTGTGAGATCGAGCCCCATGTCCAGCTCCATGCTTAGCATGTAACCTGCTTAAGACTCTACCACTCTCCCTTATCCCTTCCCTCTTAAAAAAAAAAAAAAAAAAAAAAAAAAAAAAAGGGTTCTGCACAGCAAAGAAAACAATCAACAAAACAAGACAACTTGCTGAATAGAAGAAAATATTTGCAAATGGCATCTCTAATAAAGTGTTGGTATCTAAAATATACGAAGAAATACAACCCAACACCAAAAAAGCAAATAATCCAATTAGAAAATGGGCAGAAAGGGCGCCTGGGTGGCTCAGTCGGTTAAGTGTCCGACTTTGACTCAGGTCATGATCTTGCGGTTTGTGAGTTCGAGCCCCACATCAGGCTCTGTGCTGATGTCTCAGAGCCTGGAGCCTGCTTCAGATTCTGTGTCTCCCTCTCTCTCTGCCCCTCCCCTGCTCATGCTCTGTCTCTATGTCTCTTAAAAATAAACATTAAAAAATTTTTTTAAAAAATGGGCAGAAGACATAAACAGATATTTCTCCAAAGAAGGAATATAAATGATCAATAGACACATGAAAAGATGCTCAACATCACTCATCATCAGTGAAATGCAAAGCAAACTACAATGAGATACCACCTCACAACTCTCAGAATAGCTAAAATCAACAACACAAGAAAACACAGGTGTTAGCAAGGATGTGGAAAAAGAAGAACCCTCCTACACTGTTGGTAGGGATGCAAACTGGGACAGCCACTCTGGAACACAGTATGGAGTTCCCTTAAAAACTTAAAAATGGAAATGCCCTATGATCCCGTGATCATATTACTGGGTATTTACCCAAGAAATACAAAAACACTCATTCAAAATCCCAGCAGTTTTTCTTTGTAGAAAATGACAAACTGATTCTAAATTCATATAAAAATGAAAATGACCTATAATGGCCAAAATACCTTCATAAAAGAATAAATTTAGAGGACTAACACTACCTGATTTCATGACTCCTTATATATCTATAGCAATGAAAATAGTACAGTACTGGCATAAAGATAAACCAGTTGATCAGTGAAACAGAGTAAGTGTTCAAATACAGATACACACATATTTGGAGAAATGACCTTTAACATAGTACAAATGCAATTTTGTAGAAATAGGAAAGTCTTTTCAAATATTGAGCTAGAACAAACGATCCTAGAATTTGTATGGAATCAGAAAAGATCCCAAATAGTCAAAGTAATGTTGAAAAAGAAAACCAAAGCTGGAGGCATAACAATTCCAAACTTTAAGCTGTATTACAAAGCTGGAATCATCAAGACAGTATGGTATTGGCACAAAAACACATAGATCAATGGACTAGAACAGAGAACCCAGAAATGAACCCACAAATAATATGGCCGACTAATCTTTGATTAATCTTTGACAATGGAAAAAAGAGTTTCTTCACAAATGATGCTGGGAGAACTGGACAGAGACATGTAGAAGAACGAACCTGGACCACTTTCTTACATCATACACAAAAATAAATTCAAAATGCATGAAAGACCTAAACGCGAGACAGGAAACCATCAAAAGCCTACAGGAGAAAACAGGCAGCAACCTCTCTGACTTAGTCCACAGCAACTTTTTACGTCACATGTCTCCAGAGGCAAAGAAAACAAAAGCAAAAATGAACTATTGGGACCTCATCAAGAAAAAAAGCTTCTGCAAAGTGAAGGAAACAATTAGTAAAACTAAAAGGCAACCAACAGAATAAGAAGATATTTGCAAATGACATATTGGATAAAGGGTTAGTATCCAAAATCTATAAAGAACTTTCAAATTCAACAGCCAAAAGCCAAATAATCAGTGAAGAAATGGGCAGAAGACATGAATAGACACTTTTCCAAAGAAGACATCCAGATACCAAACAGACACATGAAAAGATGCTCAACATCGATCATTATCAGGGAAATACAAATCAAAACCCACTGAGATACCACCTCACACAGGTCAAAAGTGACTAAAATTAACAATTCAAGAAACAACAAATGTTGGCAAGGATGCAGAGAAAGGAGAACCCTTTTGCACTGCTGGTAGGAATGCAAAGTGGTACGGCCACTCTGGAAAACAGTATGAAGGTCTCTCAAATATTTAAAAATAGAACTACCCTACAAGCCAGCAATTGAACTACTAGGAACTCATCCCAAGGATACAAAAATGCTGCTTCAATGGGGCACAGGTACCCCAATATTTATAGCAGCACTATCAACAATAGTCGAACTATGGAAAGAGCCCAAATGTTCATTGAATGATGGATGGATAAAAAAGATGTCTTTACATACACAATGGAATACTACTTGGTGATGAAAAAAATGAAATCTTGCCATTTGCAACGATGTGGATGGAACTGCAGGGTATTATGGTAAGCGAAATAAGTCAGTCAGAGAAAAACTGGTATCCTATGATTTCACTCACATGTAGAATTTGAGAAACACAACAGATGAACCTAGGGGAAAGTATGAAAAAAAAAAACAAGATAAAAACAAAGAAGGAGGCAATCCATAAGAGATCTTAAATACAGAGAACAAACTGAGGGGTGTTGAAGGGGAGATGGGAAATGGGTGATGGGCATTAAGGAGGGTACTTTTTAGGATGAGCATTGGGTGTCATATACAAGAGATGAATCACTGGGTTCTATTCCTGAAGCCAAGACTACATTGTATGTTAACTAACCTGAATTGAAATTAAAAAAAAAAGATACAAGATGAGGCATCTGGGTGGCTTAGTTGATTAAACATCTAACTCTTGGTCTCAGCTCAGGTCAGACTTAGGCTCTGCTCTGTAGGATTCCTTCTCTCTCTCTCTCCCTCTCTTTCTCTCTGCCTCTCCCACACACATGTGTTCTCTCTCACTCTCTTGAAAATAAATAAACTGAAAAAAATGATGTTGGAACAACTGGACATCTGTACGCAAAAACAAACCTAAAAATAAAGAACAAAACTCCAATTCATACTTCATACCATATACAAAAATTACCTCAAAATAGTTCATAAACCTAAACACAAAACCTAACATAATAAAAATTCTTAGAAGAAAAACAGATTAAAAACCCTTAAAACCTTGGATTAGGCAAAAATTGTTAGCTACAACACTGAAGGCAAAAATCCATGAAAGAACAAAGTGATAAACTGAACTTAATCAAAATAAAAATCTTCAACAGTGTCTGAGAAGGATACTATATTAAGGGAATGAAAATAAAAAGCTACAGAATGTGATAAATATTTGCAAATCATGTATCTGTTAAAGGAGATCTATCTAGAGAATATATGAAGAATTCTCGAAGTTCAGTAATAAGAAAAAAATCCAATGAAAGTATGGATAATTATACAAAAGATACGAATAGACACTTTGCCAAAGAGGATAGACGATGGATATAAGCACAGAAAAAGATATTCGATATCATTAGTCATTATGGAAATAGATCACAAACATTTATTAGAGTGGCTAAAATTTTTTTAAATTGCTCATATCAAGTTTTACCTAAGAGAGGAATTGAATGTAGGAGGAATGAGGAATGTAGAATTCTCGTACATTACTGATGGATATATAAAATGTCACGACTTCTTTGGAAAACGGTTTACCAGTTTCTTTGAAAGTTAAACATACACCTACTATATAATCCAGCCATTTCACTCTTAAGAATCTACCCAAGAAAAATGAAAGCATATGTCCATACAGATACTTGTATCTAAAGGTTCATAGTAACCACTTTATTTGGGATAGTCAAAACATAAAAGAACCCAATACTCATCAACAGGTAGATGGGTAAACAAATTGTAGCATATCCAAACAATGGACTAGTACTCAGTAGTAAAAAATAATGAATATTGGTGCACACTGCAATATGGATGATTCTCAAAAATAATTATGATGAGTGAAAAAAAGCCAGACAAAAATGTGTACATACTATTTGATTCCATTTATATAACTTCTAAACATTGCATACTAACCTATAGTGAGAGAAATGTGGTTGCCCAAGTAGGGGAGGGCAGGGAAGAGTGGGAAGGAGTGATTACAAAGGAATACAAGAAAATTTTGGGTAATGATGATCATTTTCATTATCTTGTTTTCGGCAATGGTTTCACAAATGTCTCTATGTGTCGAAATTAATTGAATTATACACCTTAAATACATGCAGTTCACTGTATTATCAATATCTTATTAATACTGTCCTTTAAAAAGTGGTCTAACTTCAAATTGCATTCTTTTCTCCACTATCCCCACACATCTGGCAGGCAGGTATTCAAATCAATAAGTATTCTCTGACCCTCCTATATCCCCGCCCCTGCACTTGGCAAAAAGGATATGTGAGCTGTTAGAAAGCTTATTTTCAAAATAAATTTATATGTAGATCATATGGTAAGTATTGTTAAACCCCTTTTTCTGGTTCCACTTTATATCCCTGTCCTTGTTCCTTTCTTAGGATATCTAATTATGTTTTCTGTATTCTTAGATCTGCTTTGAATTCTCTCTAAAACAGGATGAGATATAAATAAATATAAATCATATAAATGACTCAAACATGATATTTGCCCTCAAGGAATGTGCAGCAAAGAATAGTCCTTCTCTTCAGGTACCTCACATCCTAGTGGAGAGGGCATACATGTACACCAATAATTATGCTACAAGATCTGATTTGTGAATATATAAGGGTATTAATACATTTAAAGTCAAAATATAAATATGTTTTATAGGAGACAGCACTGGAGAGGGGAGGTTTAATTCTGACAAGGCCAACAGAAGTTCACTGAGAAGAAACAGCTTTCAATTGGGCTTTGAAAACTATGTTGATTTTCAATGCGCAGAGGTGGAGAAAGAACACTCTAGGCAGAGAAACATCATAAACAAAGCAGTGAGTATGAGAAAAGTCAGCATATATTCTTGGGCTAGAGAGTACTCTAATGAGATGAGATATACACCCAACAATGACCCCAACTGCTTGGTATTTGATGAGTTATTTAATCTCTCCCAGTTCCAGTGCCTTCAACTATGATGTGGGAATAATTACACTATTATGTCCATCTAAAGAGGTTCTTGAAAGGACTAAGAGAGAAATAATGAACGCAAAGCACTCAGCACTGTGCCTGGCATATGCCAAATGCTTGCAAAACCAGTTGCATGAATTATTAGTATAAGGCTAGAGGAGCAAAGGGGGAAAGAAAATTTTATCTCATTCGTATTTTTATACGGAGAAGTTATTGACCCACGTAGATTAATGAATATATACATTCAGTTGTACAATGACATAACCTTTTCTAAAACAAATTTCTGATTTCACCTGGTCTGCTAAAAAATTATTTAAAATGTGGAGGGCAAGGAGGGGTAGCACAGATGGCAATTTCATGCTTGATAATTCAGTCCTTCTCATTTGAGATAAAAAAAT
The DNA here is from genome assembly GCA_030068075.1 of Paguma larvata. Taxonomy (NCBI): domain Eukaryota; kingdom Metazoa; phylum Chordata; class Mammalia; order Carnivora; family Viverridae; genus Paguma; species Paguma larvata. The sequence goes on along the minus strand of CM057829.1, from coordinate 48,831,682 downwards.
AAAACAGACTTTATAAATTCTTCCTCCAGCCATGTATCTTTGACTATTAAAAAAAAAAGTAATAGTCTCATCAGGATTTAAAGTCTTATGATTTAAAAAAATTCTTTTCCAAGCTACATACAACCATATTTCTGGAAACAATATCTGGTTGAAACCTCACATTTTTCAGGCCAATAATACAACAAACAAAAATGCCTTGAACAAACCAACCAAAAAGCAAATAAAAACTCATTTGCAACTTGCTGCATACAACTACATGATTTCATTTTCAGGACTCTCAGAGAAGATCATCATACCTCCCAAAATCATTGTGTGGTTGAAAATTAAACATAAGTTGAGAACAGTCACAACAAAAACTGAACAGACATTCATCTGTTCAGTATGATGAGTTACGATCCAGCCTGAAGGCAAGGAGATTGAGTAGATCAGAAAAAGTAATGGGATTTATTTGCTCTGGGACGGCTAACTACATGCCTAGTGTGCTGTTCAATATTTACATGTTTGCAGAACTAGAAGTTACTATGACTGTATTGAGGTGTGTTGTCCTCCACTTTCCTCTCCCGGTTCTATCCTTAGATTTCCACTCCCAGTCCATATGATCTCCAGAAGCTCTGCTGGTCAAATATGTTAGGAGTTGCCATAGAGACCAGCCAGTTCTAGCAGAAGCAAATTTTTCTTAAGAGAAACAATAAGTGATATAAATCCCTTTAATGCAAGTAAAGAGGCATTTGATCTTACGTATGAGACATTTTCTGGGTAGACCTGATAATTCAGTTATCAAGAAGACAACATGTAAGGAGGTGTATTAATAATCCAAGAAACTGATTATTATGACTAGCTTTAAAATATCCAGAACAGTTCATGAGAAAATAAGGAAAGGGCTCTAACCATAATTAAGGCCTTATTTCCAATGTCATTTGCATTCCAAAATGGAGCATCAATAGAAACAGACATAGATGCAGACGCAGACCCAGACACAGATAGAGATTTTTTTTTTCCTCTCCAGGAACTTAAAGAGTGTCTCTGGAATTTCCCATATTGGCAGATAAGCTGAGAGCTTGAAAAACTTACCCCTTTAATCACAGAATCTATTCCCCTGAAGACTTGAAAGATAGGTGAGATGTTCGTTCCATTGAAAGTAAAATAAAAATACAAATAAACACATATTCCTACTAGGAGAGGTGGAATAAGCAGAAGCACCAACAAAATTTATTTCATTAAACACAGAGCAGTAAATATGTGCCAGGCATAGTTACAAGCATTTTACAAATACTATTGTCTAAACAAATCCCAAAACAACCCTAAAATGAAGATTCGGGTATGGTCTGCCATTAACAGATGAGAAAACTGAGCAAGGTTGAAAGATTTGCCCAAGCTCATATGGCTACTAAGTAGCAGAACTGAGCTTTGAACCCAGACTGCTTGGCTCCCAAATCACCCCTGTAATCACTTCACTATGTTGCATATTTTTCCATTGAGATGCTTCTGTTTGGAAATAAATTTAATCTTTGAACATTTCTGGCTTTCCTACAGAGCCCTGAGAGAAATTTTACTCGTATGGCAGGTACCATTCCACCAACAAAACCATTCTAGGGAGAATTTCCCTAGAAACAAGTTTAAAATGCCTTTTTAATTACTAATCACTTTAGAATGAGGAATTAATAGTCCCACAGTTCCGTTTAGGGGAGATAGGTGATAACCTTCAAGAATATGACCTTAGCAATTTTATAAACATTTCTGAGCACCAAGAGACAGGTGAAAACAGAGAGACCCAGAGCTGTTCAGTGACTTATCCACAGCACACAGATTCCTTTACAGACAACAGATCCTGAAAAGGGCACTACGAATTCAGCATCACCGAATGTGACAGCTGGTGAGTCTTGTCTTCTCCATCCATCCTGTTCCTGAGGATGGGAGCCTGGTACAGTCTATGATTCTTCGCAAATGAGACTTCCTGCAGTAGAAGAATCATCAGTGACAAGGCCCATGAGCAACAAGAAAGAAGAAAAATAAGCTTTCTCAAAGAAAGCAGGCCCAGTCAGCACAATGACTGATTGTGGACTAGATAGCACTGAATGTAATTGCCTCCTTCTTTTGGTAAAGGTCAAAGCCGTCTTCAAAATGATTGCCCTATTCAGGTTTCTCATAATAGATTGGAAAATATGACTCAGACAAACACCCAGAAAGACTTGGACCCTAATTTCTCAGGTTTCCTTCTGAACAGTGTTTAAGCTTCCTAGAAGGTAGTTCTCTAGTATCCCAAAGCAGTTTTTTTCTTTCCTCTTTTTCAACCCAAGAGAATAACATAAGCTTGAGAAACCGTGTGTTTATGTGCATGTCTGTAGATTGATAGTCATCCCGACTTTTCAGACATCGAAGCTAAATCGACCACTAAAAACAAAAGCCAAGCAAAACCAGGCACAAGAGGCTCAAGTACCATCGCACTTAGAAGTGATGGTAAAGATTAGCAGTGCCTCCTGATTACTTGTCTTTGCACTAATATTCCTAACTGAGGCAACATCCATGGAATGGTGCTTACTCAGGATTCCACTACAGATTCTAAGTACTAAGGTATCTACATAAAGTGTGAGTAGCTATTGTTGCCCTAGGCTTACTATTCCTAATTGTACTGTTTCGTTGCTCTGCTTGGTTCAGTAAGCTGATGCATTAATTGTGTAGCAGCATAGAAAAGAAAATATAAAATCACGTTAGTTTAAGCAGTGGCTTCTTGGCTTCCTTCTCTGCTAATCTCTAGGGTCAGTTGGAATGAATGGCAAATATAATCTGATTTCCTGGGAGGTGAGGGAGACCTTCATCCAGTTTTATTAATCCTGCTTTCATCATTCCATACCAAAAACTGCAATCTGGTCATTCCTTTTTAGGTCTCTGATCATGTTAGAGGCCTTGGTTTCACTTGGATTATAGATTTACTTGGAAGTAGTATTCAAACTTGGGAAACTGTTAAACTATTCAGTGAGAAATCTCAGAATAAATGGAACCCCGTTATCTTAGAGTAAAATTGAAATTGCCTAAAAAATCATACGAGGTCTTGATCATATGGCCACTGCTCAGCTGTCCAACCTCAATGTTAACCAAAGCCTCTTCTCCCTCAACTCAACCCAACCTCAGGTAAATATGGAGTCATTATTCAAACTAGAATAAATTATGTGAGCCTCCTAAATTCCCTGTGCTTTCGGCAACCACAGTGTATTTGTATTTGCAATTTGTATTAGTTACGGTGAGCTGATATAACAAATTACCCCAACATTTTGGTCACTTAACACATTAACATTTATTTCTCACTCAAGCCAAAATCCAGTGCTGGTCAGCAGTGGTTCTCTGCTCTACTCAGTTATTCATGAACCTAAGTTCTTTCCATTTAGTAGCTCCAGTATCCTCTAGGGCAACCCTTCTCAATTAGGGTTCCATGGAAGACTTAAGCCCTAATCCCCTTAGGCATCTACTGCATGTGATGAAATTAACCGTTTCCCATTAATCCATAACGATGCTAGCTAAGTACTATCCTTGAGAAATGGAGAAAATGGTCACTGAAATTATTTTTCCATAGGGTTTGAGTCCTGAATCCTTTGAGGAAGGCTATTCCAGGCCATGGTCTTCAAAACCACTGCATGTTATAAAGCCAATGATCTAAAGCCCGCCAAAGATGTAGGGGACAGAGAATGAAAGAGAACTCATGGAAAATCATACAGCAGCAATGACAAAGAATGAAATCTGGTCATTTGTAGCAACACGGATGGATCTGGAGATTATAATGCTAAGTGAAATAAGTCAAGCAGAGAAAGACAGATAACGTATGTTTCCACGCATAGGTGGATTTTGAGAGATTTAGCAGAAAACCATGGGTGTGGGGAAGAGGGGGGAAAAAGTCACAGAGAGGGAGGGAGGCAAACATAAGAGACTCTTAAGTACTGAGAACAAACTGAGGTTTGATGAGAGGTGTAGGGAGAGGGGAGAATGGGTGATGGGCACAGAGGAGGGCACTTGTTGGGATGAGCGCTGGGTGTTGTATGGAAACCAATTCGACAATAAATTATATTAATAAATAATTAAATAATAAATAATGGGAAAAAAAGGAAAAAGAAAAGAAAATCACACAGGAGATTTTCCTATGAAATGAGTCTAGTGTGAATCACTTCTGTCCACGGTCCACTGATGAGAACACACATAGCCCCATGTAACTGCAGTGAGACAAGAAATATAGTTTCCTCCCTTGTGCCTAAAAGGAAAAGGAAGTGGGGGCTGATATACCCTTAACAGTATCTGCTACCCTGTTCCCTTTACCTGCAGAGAGGTCTCCTTTCCCTTCCCCCACATCTCCAGAATTGTTCTACTTGGTAGCCATTGTCATCTGAAACCACAGTGACTTACTTGTTCTAGAAATCCTTCTCTCTCCATGCCTTCAAAGCTCCTGGGATATACTTTCACAGGAGCACTTATCACACAGAAGTATCCTAGCTAGCTTCTCTGTCTCCTCCAGCTCCAACTGTGTGTTCCTAGTGCCTGTTGCAGCTCAAGATACACAATGGATACTCCATACATTTCAAGACTAGACAGGCAAAAGTGTCAGAATGTACTTCACAGGCATAGGTGTCATAGTTAATCTTAACAAAACCTCCTATCATCCCTAGGTCTTAGATTTAAGCAACTTACAGGCCTAATAAGTGAAAGACTTGTTCCAAGTGACAAAATGACAGAGATAAACAGAGATGGTTTTATATCTGACTATAAATGTATTGTTTAATTATGCCTATTGTGTTTTATCCTTCCTCTTCCAGTTTAAAATAATAATGGGATGGTACACGTATAAGGAAAACACTCTATTCCCTTTTATGCCTCAAAAAGTTCTTCTTGTGCAGTACATGGGTGACTCAGCTGGTTGAAGGTCCAACTCTTGATTTCAGTTCAGGTCATGATCTCAGGATTGTGAGATGGAGCGCCATGTTGGGCTCTGTGCTGAGGGTGCTAAGAATCCTGCTTAGGATTCTCTCTCTCCCTTTGCCACTTCCCCTCCCCCCCGACTCACACTCACGCACGCTCTCTCTCTCTCTCTCTCTCTCTCTCTCTCTCTTTCTCTCTCTCTCTCTAAAATAAAAAATAATAAATTTTTAAATAAGCTCTTCTTGTTAGAAAAAAACATGAAAACATCCTCCCTCTTCCGAAGCCCAGTGAAATACTAAACAAACTATGAAGAAGCTATTCAGTATCTTTTCTCTCATGAAAGTTCCATTGCAAGGCTTGGATAGAATTTAGCAGCCTAGGTTTGTCAAAACTAACTAGCTACCATTCCTAAAAGAACATAACTTTGTTACTTTTATCAGATATAACCATGAATAATCAAGTTTCATATGGCATAAATGGGACTTCAGAGTGATTCTTCTGTCCTTCCTTCCTTCATCCCTTCCATTCTTCCTTCCCTGTACTATTGCCAACTGTCCAATGACAGCTAGAATGAAATGCTACAGTATAAAAAAAAAATCTTCAGAAAGTAGAGAATAATGCCTATTTCTCAACTGGAACTAAGACATCCTATGGAGAGTCAGTTCCAGTGAAAAGGTTGATATGAAAATAAATAAATAAAAATAGGATAAACATTAAGTCAAAAAACAGAAGCCAGTGACATGCCCATAGTGAGGTGTGGTGGACAGCTGCAGGTGCCTGTTGAGCACAGGAGATGGTTACAGATGCACACTTAGTGGTGATGGTCAGGGCAGGCAGCAAGGGCCATGGCCAACTGTGGGTGCACTGACAGCTGTATTGGTGTTCGCTGCTGGCATACACTACTATAACTGCTATATCTCATTTAATTCTTGAGCTGGGAATGGTACTCAACACATCTTCTGAATTTTCTTCTCTTGTACCTTCTTTACAAAAGCTGGAAAGTTAAAAATTACATTCCTAGTTTTTCTTTTCAACTAATAAAGCATATTAGATGTACAAATTAGGTTCCACCAATTAGAAGCACTCCCCTGAAATTTAGAAAGTAGAAGTGAAATTGAGATCACATTCCTGTGGCTTTCAGCATATTTTCATGACAAGCAAACCTATAAGCCCAACATCCACAGCTGTATATAGGTATTAACAGAGCGGGGAGCAACAGCATCTGGACTCAGTTTCCCAGTGCTCACAGTTACAGATGTGCAGTGGTAGTGATGATGACAGTGGCAACGATAGGTGTCTGAATCCTAAATTTTGGCGAGTTTTTCACTCATAGCTCCAGTGGCACCCTCTTGTATCCCTGTATTCCTAAGCATGGCAGAGACAGAAGTTCTGACAGACCGATGAAGTCATCTTATTCTAAGAGGTTTTCCTGGAGTTCCAGCCAAAGTCCATTCTCTAGACTTACCAATGATTTTATAAGCATATAACTAACCTGTATTAAATCTCTTACTCTTTTAAATACCCAAAGTGTTTTTTGTTTAAGCATTGAATCCTAGGGGCGCCTAGGTGGCTCAGCCGGTTAAGCGGCCAACTTCAGCTCAGGTCATTATCTCCCGGTCTGTGAGTTCAAGCCCCACATCGAACTCTATGCTGATGATGGCTCAGAGCCTGAAGCCTGCTTCAGATTCTGTGTCTCCTACTCTCTCTGCCCTTCCCCTGCTCAGTCTGTGTCTCTCAAAAATAAATAAACCTTTAAAAAAAAAAAAGCATTGAATCCTAATAGATACGAACCTCAAAATAACCTATGGGAGTCCATTATTATGCCTCTATTACATATGAGAAAACTGGGGAACTGAAAAGTAAAGTAAAAAAATGATGTGGCGAAAAAGTCACAGACTGGGAGGAAATATTTGCAAAGCACATGTATAGGTGAGCTGTATCTAAATTACACAAATCACACAAAAAAAAACTCTAAAAACTCAATAATAAAAAAAAAAAACCCAACTAATAGTGGGCAAAATACTGGAGGAGACACCTCCCTAGAAAAGGTATACAGATGTCAAATTAGCATAAGAAAGGATGTTCAACAGAGAATGTCCTCAGGGAACTACCAATTAAAACAATGTAGAGATACTACTACACACCCATCAGAATGGCTAAAATCCCAAGCACCAACCCCAAATGCCGATAAGGATGTGGAGCAACAGGAACTCACAGTCATTTAGGGTGGGAATACAAAACCGAAGACTCTTTTGGGAGTCTTTAGAAGACAGTTTTGTGATTTCTGACAAAACTAAACATACTCTTACTGTTCAATCTAGCAATCACGCTCCTTGATATTTACCGAAAGTTGTTGAACTTCCACAAAAATTTCCACATGGATATTCAGGGCAACTTTATCCATAATTGCCAAGACTTAGAAGCAACCAAGATTTCTTTTAGTAGGTAAATTTCTTTTAGATAAACAAACTGTGGTACATCCAGATAATGGAATATTAGTCGGCAGTTTTTAAAAAAAAAAAAAGAGCCATCAAGTGTCAAATATACTTCAACTTTTAAAAATAATAAATAAAATTAAAATGAATAAATAATGAACTATCTGGCTTGAAAAGATATGGAGGAAACTTAAATGCATACTGCTAAGTGAAAGAAGAAAGTCTGAGAAGGCTACATACTATATGAACCCAATCACATGACATTCTGGAAAACGAAAAAATACAGAGACAGTTAAAAGATCAGTAGTGGCCAGGGGCTCAAGAGAGGGAAAGGAGCAACGGTTGGAAGACAGGAGATTTTTAGAGCAGTAAAATTATTCTGTATGATAGTGTAATAGTGGATATGTGACAATATGACATTTGCCAACCCATGATACCATACAACATGAAGAACTCTAATGTAAACTATGGATTTTAATTAATAGTGTAGCAATATTGAACTGCTGGTGGGAATGCAAACTGGTATAGCCACTCTAGAAAACAGTATGGAGGTTCCTCAAAAAAGTAAAAGTAGAACTACCCCATGATACAGCAATTGCACTATTAGGTATTTATCCAAAGGATATAGGTATACTGTTTCAAACAGGCACATGCACCCCAATGTTTATAGCAGCACTATCAACAATAGCCAAAATATAGAAAGAGCTCAAATGTCCATTGACAGATGAATGAATAAAGAAGAGTATTACTCTTCAATAGAATATTACTCAGCAATCAAAAAGAATGAAATCTTGCCATTTGCAACAACATGGATGGAAATAGAGTATATTATACTAAGCAAAATTAGTCAGTCAGAGAAAGACAAATATCATAGGACTTCACTCCTATGTAGAATTTAAGATACAAAACAGATGAACAAAAGTGAAGGGAAGCAAAAACAATCAGGGCATCTGGGTGGCTCAGTAGCTTAAGCGTCAGATTTTGGCTCAGGTGATGATCTTTCAGTTTGTGAGTCTGAGCCCTGCTTCGGGCTCTGTGCTGACAGCTCCGAGCCTGGAGCCTGCTTTAGATTCTATGTCTTCCTGTCTCTCTGCCCCTCTCCTGCTCATGCTCTTTCTCATGTCTGTCTCTCAAAAATAAATAAACATTAAAAATATTTTTCAAAAAAACAATATAAAAACAGGGAGGGAGACAAAACACAAAAGATTCTTAAATATAGAGAACAAACTGAGGGTTGCTGGAGGGGTTGTGGGTGGGGTGATGGGCTAAATGGGCATGGGGCATTAAGGACACTTACTAGGATGAGCACTGGGTATTATATGCAGGGGATGAATCACTGGATTCTACTCCTGAAATCATTATTGCACTATATACTAATTTGGTTGTAAGTTAAAAAATAAAATTAACAAAGTAATATGCGTTAAAATAGAAAAAAAAATGTTTTGGAATGCCCTTCCAATGCAAACAGTCACACATAAAATACAGTTTTATACTTACTATGTACTATTTTAGTATATTAAAACTTGTATGTACGAATATTCTACAAACTTCAAAATTAAAATGTTACTAATATAATATTGTATAATCTCTCAGAATTCAACATTTTTGTGCATAAAAAGTAGCGTAGCAATACTGATTCATTAATTATAACAAATGTATTATAATAATGCAAAATGTTAACAGAGAAAACTGTATGTGGGACAGAATACGTAAGAACTTTCTGTACTTTCTGCCCAATTTTTCTACAAACCTAAAATTGCTCTTTAAAAAAAAAAAAAAGCCTATCGGGGCACCTGGGTGGCTCAGCCAGTTAAGCATCTCACTTCGACTCAGGTCATGATCTCACAGTTCATGGGTTTGAGCCCCGTATCAGGCTCTGTGACAGCTCTGAGCCTGGAGCCTGCTTTGGATCCTGTGTCTTCCTCTCTCTCTGCCCCTCCCCCACTCTTTCTCAAAAAAAAATAAATATTTTAAAAAATTTGTTGAGCCTATTAATAGAAAAAAACAAATGACATGAAAAACTATCTATGAAAAACCCACTTACCGGTGAAAGTGTGAATGCTTTCCTCCTGAGATTAGGAGCAAGACAGGGATATCTATTCTTACTACTCTATTCAACCTCATACTAGAATTCTAGTCAGGGAAATCAAGCAGGAAAAATAAATAAAAGGAATCCAGATTGGAAAAGAAGAAGTAAAACTATCACTATTCACAAATGACATGAACCTGAATATACAAAACCCTAAAGAATCCACCAAAACATGTTAGAACTAATAAACAAGTCTGGACAGATTACAAAATACAAGATAAACATTTAAAAAATCTATTGTATTTCTATACACTAGTAAAATAAAATCAGAAAATTGAATTAAGAAAATAATCCATTTGGGGCACCTGGGTGGCTCAGGCAGTTGAGCGTCCAACTTCAGCTCAGGTTATGATCTCATGGTTCGTGAGTTCAAGCCCCGCGTCAGGCTCTATGCTGACAGGTCGAAACCTGGAGCCTGCTTTGGATTCTGTGTCTCCCTCTCCCTCCGCTCTCTGCCCCCCTCCCCACTCATACTATCTGTCTGTCTCTCTCTCTCTCAAAATAAATAAACATTTTAAAAAAGAAAATCCATTTATAATAGCATCACAAAGAAAAATACTTAAGAATAAATCTAAGAAAAGGAATATAAGACTTATACTCTGAAAATTACAAAACTTCATTAAGAAATTTTATAAGACCTAAGTAAGTGGGAGGTCACTCCATGTTCATAGATTAAAAGATTTATTAGTAAGATAATAACATTCCCCCAAATTGATCTACAGATTCAACACCATCCCTATTAAAATTCTAGGTACCATATTTACATTATTTGACTATCTGATCACTCTTTCTGATTTCAAAACATACTATAATAATCAAGTAAGTATGGTCCTGGCCTAAGGATAAACACAGAATAATGGAATAGAATTGGGAGTTCAAAAGTATATGCTTACATTTACAATGACTTTTCCACAAGGTTGCCAAAACAATTGAATGGGTAAAGAATTTCAACAGCTGGTGTTGGAGCACTGGATATCCACACACAAAAGGATAAAGTTAGATCCCTTTCTCACACACTGTATAAAACTGAGCTCAAAACACATGATAGTCCTGGGGCACCTGGCTGACTTAGTCGGTGGAGCATGCAACTCTTAATCTCAGAGTTGTGAGTTTAACACACACGTTAGGTGTAGAGATTACTTACTTACTGACTTACATACATACATACATAATAGTCCTAAATGTATGAGTTAAAACTGTAAAATTTGTATTAGCTTCCTATGGTTGCTGTAAGCAATTACCACAAATCTAGTGGCTTATAATAACAGAAATTTATTCTCCTACAGTTCTAGAAGCCAGAAGCCCAAATCCGGAAATACAAGGTATACTTGAGTCTATAGCTGAATACTGATCTATCATGCATGAGAGGCCAGGAAAAGAATCACCAGAAAATAATATGCTGGACAATGCTTAAAGCCCACATAAGGCTGGGAGGAGTTTTTATTTTCACCAGTCACAGAGAAACGGTTCCTAAGTCATAGGGTCATTGATTAAAGCCCTCAGAGGAATATCATCTCACTAGTAGGATTAAATTAGCCTTAGAGTAAAAGCTCCTCTTGATCCACCCTACTGAAACTTGAAAACTAACTTTAAGATTTACTTTTGTAACTTTTTAAATTAAGAAAATAACACACTCCCTGGGGAACGGTGAGGGATTGAGAAGACAGGCACTAGCATTCGATTCCTATGGCCCCTAGAGACGACAGGCCTACCTGGAAGAGAAACACAAGCACTGCTGCACCAGGGCAGTTACTGTCTGAGACTCAGCAGAGGAAAAGATGAACTGCAGCTCAAAGGATAATCAATTAAAAGGAAGAGATTACATATACAATAAAATAATCAGAAAAAGAGCTTGTAACACTTACAACATACATATTCAGTCTATTGAACATATTGCTATGTTAAAAAAAAAAAACATAGAGGAAGCATAGATGTAAGATATTAAGAAAAGACTCAAATGGCAATTCAAGAGATGAGAAACACAGTATCTCAAAGGGAAAATACACCAGAAGGGATTATCAGCCGGGTAAGTGCTACAGAAATATAAATCCATGAACTTGACAACAGGAAACCAGAAACTCCAAAAACAAAGAGAAACAAAGAGACTAAAAATAATAAAGAAATAAATAACCTGGGGGAAAATGAGAAAACATGAGCAGAGGATCAGTGAGCTGTAGGATAATAACAAATAGTCTAATGTACACGTAAAGTACCAGAAGCAGAGAGAGAGGTAATAAAAGATAAAAATAATTGAAGAAAATCTTCCACATTTTCCTAAACTATATAAATCCAGATCTAAGAACTTCAACAAACCCTAAGCAGAACAAACTAAAGAAATCACACTAAGGTTCCTCATGATCAATCTGCTGAATATCGATGACAAGTAGAAAATGCAAGAGCAATCAGAGAAAAAGACACATTGGATCCATGAAGAAATTATATCCGAGAAGGAATCACACCAAGAATTAGAAAATGTTTTAAAGCAAATGAAAACACATCATATAAAATGTTGTAGTATGCAGCTAAAGCAAAGCTTAGAGGGAAATTGATAGCTTTAAAGTTCTTTTATTAGAAAAGAGATACCTCAAATTAGTAATATTAAGAAATGTAAAGGCAAAAATGTTAAATGTAAAATAACTGAAAGGAGAAAATAATAAAAGTAAGAGGAGGGAAAAAATAGAAAAAAGAAAAACCATACTAAAAATCATACCCAAAGTCTGTTTCTTTGAAAAAAGTCATACATGTTATAAATCTCTAGCCACATTAATCCCCCCAAAAAAAGAGAAAAAACACAATCACCAATATCAGAAATAAAATCATCACTACATATTCTACAGACATTAAAAGAATAAGAAAGGATTATTATGAACAACTTTATGCAAAAACAATTAACAAGACAAAATAAAAAATTTCTTCAATGATACAAAGTACCAAAATTCATTCAAGAAGAAAACAAACGGATAACCTGAATAATCCTATTTTTTTGAGTAAAGATTATATGTAGTAAGTAGAACCTCTGGATCCAATTCCATATATTTAATTTAGGCCCCAAATCAAGGAGCTCAACACTAACTCTGAATATTGACTTCAAGGGCTTATATGTACTAAAGTGGATGGAATAAAGGCCATTTAAATTCAGACAACCATATCTATGTCCCAAATGGCACAACCCTCAATTGGCAAATTCCCAAATGGCAAACCATTCAGCCTATTTCCAGGATTCTCAAACCTATCTTTCCCCTGTTCTGCACTCTCTCTGGCAAAGATCAAATCAGTCCAGGCCATATGCCAGAGCCAACTCAGGCGGTAGTATATTAATATGATTTCAATGACTCTGGATCCTTTCGTAAGAGGCAAAACATTCTAAAAGAAAACTATTAGAGATGAGGTTTAAAATACAAATGCCCCTAGAGGCAGATGTTAGTTTGAGTGTCACTCAGGTGCCTGGCTGAATACTGTAACACTGTGACCCTCACTAGGGCCCAGGAATTACTTAAGGACTATCAGGTGAGTCTTCAGGACAATACCCCACACTCACATTTTCCTTCTTATTCATCTCAATTCTGCAGAATCTTGTCTCTAATACTGGCTGTGCTATTTACTTAAATAAAGTCATTTCATTCTTATTTGAAAATCTAGTTCTTCATTCTTTTTAAATTTAACAGTAAGTGGATACAGCACAATCTGAAATAACTTTTTGGTTCTTTCATTACAACGGGGTATGTGACAATGTTTTTTAACAGCTTACCATGAAATTTTTTAAAAAGTTTCATGCATTCTCTTTCCTAGGAACAATGAGAGATCTATTTTCACCATCACACTATATTTTCTATGAAAAGGCAGGTATTTAACTAATAATTACAGTGCCTTGAATTAATTTTGGCAGTTGATATAGTCAAAGACATATTTGGCATTTTTTTTAATTTATAACAATGTAAACAAAATGCTACTGAAATCATTACAACTATTTAATTAGATGTGATATAAATCTCCCTTAAGTAATTCACTACCTGGGTCATTTATAAAGACAGACTTTGCTTATGCCCCTTTTACAGGAGACTAATAGGAGACCGTTATCCTTTTGGAGTGGGCAGATTTATGTACATATCTTCCATTAGCATTAATAGAGGTCCATGTAAATCACAAGGCACCAATAGCTGAAGAGACCTTCCCCCTTCTATTGGGTAATTGGCTATTTCAGTTAAAAAATAATTTGGGGGGAAAGAAAAAAAAAGTTATGTTCTTCATGTAATTATCTTAGGTTAAGACTACATTAAAATGACATAGTAAAGAATAATGGGTGACCTGACACTTCATTTGGCTTTTATTTTCCCTACTTCCTAAGTTAAACATAAGCATTAGAAAGCAAGCATAAAGGTAGATTAGAGTGAATGCTTTTAAAAAGACAGGGAAAGTGCATTCCATGATATGTAAGCACACTGACATAGATCATTAAATTAACAGAATGGAGTCACAATAAAAGCATATTGTTCCCTTCATATGGCAAATGTTTGCTACACTTGTACCTTAGACTAACACAGGATTTGCTTAACATTTTAATTGTATTATTTTAAGAAGTACAATGTCTTCCAAATGTTCTATTACTCTGCGTATATTTTTTTTAATTCTGTATTGCTGTTCATGCATATGGGTTTCTCAGGGTCCCTGGCACAACTTTATGTATCTCGAAATATCATGTGCAGATGGTTACATTTTAGTTTTTCATTCCTCACATATAAGAACTTTCATGTGCTTAATGTAAAGCAAGGCTTTAGCATGTCAAGTTCTCTTGTGTGACAAATAGTGGTACATAAATAAATTCACCGGATATACTCTAAAACAAAACAGAAATGTTTAACTTCCCAGAAATAAGGTATCAGAAATCCAGGAGTCTTTCCTGTATTTGGCAGATGATTTTGAAAGACAAGTTCACTGCTAGCAAAGCAAGTTATATCTTCATGGTTTAGCCAGACAAATACCACATAATCTCTGCTCAGATTTAAAATGCATGCCTCTGTAATATACATTTGCAAATCTGTCTTAAAAATGTTCTGCTACAGATCAGATGCCTTGTTATTGAGAAATCAAACAGTTCTTTAAATAGAGGTTGAAAATGAGGCAGAAGCTAATTTTTGCAGTACAAAACTAATTGTGTGTTTTATTTTCATTTAACAGATTAAATATAGTTCTACCCTTTGCTTTTGATTCCTCTTCTGTTTCTTACAAATGCAACAGTGTTAGTGTACACACAGGGATTCCACTTAATTAAAAAAAACAGTCACAAAAAGAGAGAGAGAAAAGAAAAAGAAACAATAAAAACAAAACAATTCATAGGGTTCTAGTTACTGGCATTTAACAAAAGAAATCTAGGGAATTTTTAGGGAGGTATATCGTGGTTCTCACAGTGGATGCTACATATCCCTTCATTTATTTTTATCCTATACTTGTTTTAAAATCAAACATATAGAAAAGAGCCTGTGAAAAGGGGAACCGGAAAAGAGAAGAAATGGATGACTGCCTCTTTGTGACATATTTTCTCCCTCAGCCTTGCATATTTGCATGAAAGTGATTGTGAATAATGTACATTTGACCAGTGCTGTCTGCAGAACTAATGCCTATTAAAGGGATGGGAAGTAGCATATGTTGTGCCTAGGGCAGAGAAAGTCCAATCACCCCCACTGTGAGAGTCTCCAACTAAAACGCAGGACAGCCTGGGATTAATCCTAAATGAACCCAGCAGGGAGAAACAGGACACAGTCTCTCGGTCCACATTTAAGCTTCTGAACTAAGATTTTTAGAGTTTGTTTCCGAAAATAACCCATAGTCTCTATCACTTCATTCACACAGAGAACAGAATTTTTTTCTCTCTTGTCTTATTTACCAATCCTACTAAATTTCAAGGGGAACCATTACAGCAAGAAATCGGACACAAGCAATCAGTCGTTACGGAATCAGAATTCTGCTCTCTGTTACCCTTTAAGGAACTCTCTCCTCTGCTTGCACTATTCCCCAGCATTATCTGACAAGGCACAGTTTTGTCAGTAATTGTGAAAGGTTTTGTTCTTGCACTCTACCAGAAATGCTCTGCTACTTAAACACTTTGCAAAGCTTCTCGGTCTTGTTATATAATCTTTCTGTGACCTCTAGCATCAGGTTCAGAAGCAAACTAGCTTTTCTTCTACCTATGTTAACTTGATAGCTAAAAACAGCAATTATAAAAATGTATGAGAATAACAAAATCGGCTGAACTAGGGAAATAGAGGTGCCAAATTACCATGTTTAGATCAGTAGGATTGCCTTTTGCCTCATTAGCTGCAGTATTGCAGACAGAGACAGAGACAGAGACAAAGACAGAGAGCAAGAGAATAACTAGAAAATATATATTCAGATCATCCATTTAGTATTCATGTAACCCAAGGTGGGGGAGGGGTAGTAAAAATAAAATACAATCAGAAAACTTGTAAGCCGTATCACAGCATGATATGAAAGACTCTGGGTAATGCTGAAAGTAATAGAGTTGATATGATTTAGCTTATCTTTCTTCCTTCTCTCTTAGTGTTTAATTCTATTCAAATTACTGCGAAGATACGGTTCTGTTTCAGAATGGAGGAAAGCTTCAAACCATTGATTTTGGCTTATTGGCCTACTCCTTGAGCTAGTAAGAGTGGCCAGGACTGCCCTGTTTTGAGAGCTTCTAAGAAATTTATTCTTCGAACGGTTAACTATAACGAAGGTTAGACACTCTGACAGAAATTAAGTTTGGGGTGTTTAGTTTTCTTTCTTTGGGATCACAGAGTGAGTTTTGTAGATCAAAGATCTCCCTCACCCTCCACTGACTTTACCCTCCTGATCTACCAGAGGCCCAGGATAACTGTTTTGGCAAGCTGAGCAACTTCATTTTTCCCAATTTCAGTCTTGTCCATCATCCCTCAGTGATATTCCTTCACAGTGTACAATCACTATAGCTCCTGAGATCAACTGAACCCACCTTGGAGAAATTTGACTGGGGCCATGATTCAATGTCTTAGATGCAGAAGACATTAATTGCCTATTAAGATTATGGCACAGCTTCAATCTGCTCTGCAGTATTATAAGCACTTATAAATTGTGGAGAGGGAAGCTAATGGAGGAACAATCTTCAAAACATGCTCTCAGAAAAAGTAACATATAAATGACCCGACAGTAGTTTATCAGCTTATCAGAGGCTCAAAAATACTGATTCGTTAATTAATGCAAATAACCCTTTATCTTATACATCATCATTTCCTATCTTAATCTTATTCTTGGCCATTATTAAACTAGGGACTGCAGGAAGGGGAGTGTCACTAGTTCTATCATTATTTTGGCAAATATTGATCAGGCACCTGCTATGTGTTGACACCAGAAGAGGTTAGGGGCCTCTGTTTCCACTGCACTTCAAGTGAGTACTGGAGATAGACAGTTTACAATACATTGTGATCATGCTTTGATAAAATGAGTAATATGAGGTTCTATGAGAGTGCAGAGCAGAGACTGTAAAAAAAAAAAAAAGTATAAAATTTAATTATGTTTTTAGAAGAGCTTTTCAACTTCAGTTACCAAAGGTGAAAATTGCTGTATTGTCCTGCTCATATGAAAGTTACCCTTGTTGTTTTTCCATTAATAATATATTATGGTTTATTCCTTTCTTAGCCACTCGATGCTCAATACTGCAAGTAAATCGGGAGCGAGTGAGCCATTCTCTGGACTAAGCTTCATAGCAGACACTCTCCTCTTATGCTTGCTTTCAGAGGCTTTGGTCTTCCCACATTTTGCTGCTGGGTCTGGTAGAAGTTTGTGTTGTGATGTATTACATTTGTCATCATATGCCCCCCAGACCGCCTCTCTTCTCCCACTGCAAGGTCTGAAACCCATGAATCTTGCTGTCTTCCAATAGCCCCCTCTGTAACACTGCGACCTGTGCAAAATTAGAACTAATAATTCATACCCAAAAGGATAAAAATCATAAAGCAACTGGCTTGCTTCCAGATTCCATAGCGACATTTTTAAAGCCTGAATCAAATATTTTAAGCAGTGCCCTTTATGAAGCAGAATTAAGGCCGTGTGTGGCTCAGGCAGAAGCCCTGGGTTCTAGTTCTACTTCTGTTACAGATCCAAGGCAATCATGAGGTCCCTCTAGAACACAATTCCCTCATCCCCTAACATTAAGGTCAACTCCAATACTCATAAATGAATTGTAAAATAAATTAGATAAATTTTTTGTTCTTTTAATGTTCATACGCTTCACCTATCCAAAGTCCGTAAAGAACTTAGGTAAGACTTCACATGTCATTCTAACGTATGAAAATGACCAAGAAATATCATATACTCCACTTTTCTGAAATAAAAATTCTGAATCCCAGAGAGATTAAGTGACTTTTCCAAGAATACACGGTAACTCGGCAGAAGAATATGGAATCAAATCCCTATTTCTCAAATTTTAAATAAGAAACCAAAACATTCCACAGGAAAAAGATGTAATTTTTTTTTCAAAATTTCCTGAATCAGTTAACAAGCTGACCTTCAATATGACTTGGTAAAACACTAACTATACTTGGCTCTCTGACAGATAAAATATTTTCATTGGCCAAAAATGCATAATTAAAGAAATTAGGTTGTTCATTAGAGCACCAACGGGGCCACAGATTCATGTTCCAGTCTCTATATTTGATGGTGATAGTCACCACTGGGAGATAGGAAAGCTAGGCCAATAGTATCTAAATATTAGCTCCTCTCTCCTCTGAATGCTAAACATATTAACATCACCCTTCCGTCTGGGTGCTTGGATGTTTCCCTGAACTGGCTAGCAAAGCAACTATGTGTCTTCCTAAAGATGAATATGTGTAGTCTTAACTTGCCATGTCTCTAGCCCTCAGTGGAATACTGAGAAAGGTCAGAATTGTTTTAAATATCATGGTTTTGTGACCACAGAACCCAAATTTCTAATTCTTGGAGAGACCTTATATTCCAAAGAGGTTAACATAGGTAAACTAACACATTTTCCATATTGCTTGCCTCCATCCTAATCCTATCTTCTGCACGTGTTCGGAGTGCACACAATCGGTTACTATTTGCGCCAGGAACAGATTTCTGATAAATGCTGTATTAGCCTGTAAGTAAGATGCTCGAATATATTTTTTTATATCCTGCCCAGGTAACAACTCAGTCTGCTCATAATCACTTTTTTCCAGAGTTAGAATTCAGTCATCTCGAAAAGGTGATTGCCTAGAATTTAGAAGTTCTATTTTTTAAACATATCTTCAGTGGTAATTATCACATCACTTATATCAAATGTAGAGACTATTTTATATTTTGTGATCCAATACTTCTGATCTTGCCAAATCGCCACCTCCTAATCTGTGCTAAGTAAGATTAAAACTTGTCATTGGTCACTGTGATGTCTGTCTGCAAGTGGAGTCAGTCAAGTAATAAGTAAGTTCAAAAGAATACACTCTCCGTTCCAATTTTTCTCCAGTGAACAAAATAATGCATGCAGGCAATCAAATATATTAATTTTTTTAGGTTGAAAGCATATAGAATCTTCATTTGAAATATGCCACTTTCATTCCAGAAACAGAAAACAAAATTTTGAGGTTTGCTTGTATTAAAGGAGTTATTTGTTGTTGTGGTTGCAGTTTGTTGTTGTTTAGAGAGAGAAAGAGTGTGAACAGGGGAGAGAGGCAGAAGGAGAGAAAGAGAATCTTAAGCAGGCTCCATACTCACTCAGCATAGAGCCCAACATGAGGCTCAATCGCAGGACCCTGAGATCATGACCTTAGCCAAAATCAAGAGTCAGATACTCAACTGACTGAGCCACCCAGGCACCCCAAATGAGTTTTTTCAACAAATACTCACTTTTAAGAACACAAAATTATATGTAACTACATAACAAATATTATATAGAGTTTACTATGTGCAGGATACTCTTCAAGTGCTTTATAAAATTTAACTTACTTAATCCTCATAATAATTAACAAATAAAAAGACAGAGCAACAGAGATTAAAAGAACTTTCTGCAAGTCAACTAGCCATTAAGAGGAGGAGCTGGGATTCAAACTCAGGCAGGATGGCTCCAGAGTCTAGAGTCTTAATTCTCAAAAAGATTATGAAACTATCAATAAGATACCGTGAAAGCTAAAAGCATTTCATTTCCAGTTGGAACTGAGGTATCACTTAATTTACTGAACCTGATGTCATCGGTCCTGGAGTTGTGCTTTCCCATGACTCTCTCAAATATTTGAGACAATATCCTGAGAAAAGTGCCATTGTTTCTCAAAAATAGTTTATAGTCTTTCTCCAAATCTATAAAAAGTACTCATGCAACTTTTGCTAGATTAATTTTTAGAAACTGGAGAGTAATGAAAGATGACTGTGCAGAAGAAGGAAATGGAGAAGTTGTTCTTATTAGTTACCATCTTAATTCATGTGGTTGCAATAAGAAAAAAAAAAAAAAAAAGACTGAAACATGAATTGAAACAGCTCTGTATAGCAGCACACAGACCAAATCTTAATTCCACCATTCTGTGACTCTGCAGTATTTAAGCACACTGAGCTTTAATTTTTCTTTCGTAAAATACGATTATAATACCTGCCTCATAGTGTTACAACATGGGCTAAATGAAATAATTTAAAATGCTTAGCAAAGTTTCTGGCCCTAATAAGCCCTCCATATATACTCACTTTCCTCTTATTATATAAATTAAGGCTTTCTAGTTTGTAAACACTCAGAATTATTAAGCTTTTAAAGACATGGTTGAAGAAACCGGTCATTCAATCATTTAATAAATACTTAACAAACACCTATATGTTCCAGACACTATTATTACTTCAAGTGTCATGTTTGTTTCGATGTTTCTAATTTCATTAGAAATGAATGTGTAAATGGATAGTTCCACCATCTCTGATGGCTGTTTCTTTCAAAGAACAAACTATTATACCAGACAAGAACAGAGTATTTTCGGATTACTTTGGTTATTCCTTGAATTTAGAGGAAAATCACTTCTGAATAGACACACAGATGAAAAGAGGCATAACATTTGTTGCTAAGTAGCAACCTCAAAGCATTCAGAAATAATAGGCCAATAAGGACTCAAGACCATTCAATTTCTGGTCGCTCAAGGTGACCCTTTGTAAAATACAATGTCTAATTTAATCATTGGCATTAAAGCAGTGCCTTTTGGGTTGGGTCTATTTTGCTAAAAATAGGATATTTCTCTTCCTTTTCAAAATGGTCCAGATTTGTTATGTGAGTTTCAAACACAATTATTAATGAACTTTCAGTTCCATAAAGAAGAGTAAAGTGAATGACTTCAGACTTGAGAGCGATTTCTTCTAGCTCTCTGATTTGCCTCTCGGGAAGAAAGCAGCTCTGCCTACATTAGCTACCTGCGTGGGACAGAAACACACTTTGATTCTTCTCAGGCTGTCAATTCTTTAATTCACAGCTACAGTGTCTGTTCACATAGCCTACCTCTATTAATAGCTCAGCCCTTGTCTTCACTGACTTTCCATTTCCCTCTTATTTCTAACTGCTGCAGGTCAAGAGATATGGCCTCCTTGATGGATTCCAAGCCATTGTTCACATCGTCACTCCACAAGTAGTTTACTGGGCACCTAAGTATGCACTCCATGCTGAGTACTGTGGAAAATACCAAAATAACAGTGCCACAGAAAAAAGGCCATATTATATATATATATATATATATATATATGTAAATATATAAATATATATTTTTATTTATGTGTTCCTATTTTTCTATATATATATGTATATATATGTATAAAACAATTTCAGAAACAATGCAAGAGAGTATATAATTAACGACCACTGCACACCTCTATTGGCTGGTTCATGATTCTACTCTGGCCCCTCCCAAGTCGCTCTCACTCAAAGAGCACTCCCCAGTGACACGCCCACATTTGTGCATTCCTCATTATATCATCAATAACAGTCCCTCTGCACAGGGAGGTGCTGCTTTACAACACTTTATACTCTATCCAAATTCCTTTAATAATATAATCTCTTTCAGAGTTGCCCCAGGGTTTCATCTGAACTCCAACATGAACCCCTAGAATCTATTCCTGCTGCTAAATCTGTCTGTATTTCCACAGATTCCTTGGAGGGTTATACTTTGGTTGTACAATCTCACTTAGGTAAGAAGATCTTAACAGGAAAACACCACACACACACACACACACACACACACACAATCTTTGATTATCTGTTCAATGCAGAGAACATAAAAATATCCCCAAATCTAAGATCTTAGAGCCAAGATGGGTCACAAGAAATTATCTAGAATAATCTTTTAAGAAAGTTATTAGCCCTATTTTACAGAAGAGGTTCTGGGGCTCAATGATAATGGGGCTTGTCCCAGCTTATAGAACTACGGGACATTTATAAATAAACATACTTATTTTCTTTTATTTGCACTATGCACATATGTAATACTCTGGAGAAACTTTTACTATTTATATTTACCATATTTTTATAAAACTTAAAGGCATAATTTTTGTCAGTCTACTTTTCCTTCCACATTTCATAACTATTTCCACCGCTGTTTCTTTCTAAACATGGAACTACTGGTTCTTCACATCGCTTCTGATAAATTCAGTGTAGCCAATGTTTAATGAAGCCCTACATTATGCTAAATCCTACAAAATGCCCATCCACTTAGGATTTTAAATCCCTAAGTCTGAAAGATTCTGACAAATAAAAGAGTTGACAATTTGTGAGTGAATATGAAGACCCAAATAGCTGTTCCAAGTAATGCAGATCATGTCTCTGACCATCTGGTCTGAGATCCTATGGCCACTAAAGCATTAAGAATATTTTTGAGGGGCACCTGGGTGGCTCAGTCGGTTAAGCGGCCGACTTCAGCTCAGGTCATGATCTCGCGGTCTGTGAGTTCAAGCCCCACGTCGGGCTCTGTGCTGACAGCTCAGAGCCTGGAGCCTGCTTTGGATTCTGTGTCTCCCTCTCTCTCTGCCCTTCTCCTGCTCACTCTCTGTCTCAAAAATAAATAAATGTTGAAAAAATTTTTAAAAAAATAATACTTTTGAGGGGCACATGGGTGGCTAAGTGGGTTAAGCCTCCAATTCTTGGTTGTGGCTCAGGTCATGATCTCACAGTTTGTGGGTTCAAGCCCTATGTTGGGTTCTGCACTGACAACATGGAGCCTGCCTAGGATTCTCTCCACCCTCCTCTTTTTGCCCCTCCCCCTTCTCTCACTCTCAAAACTAAATAAAAACAAACAAAAATTTTTTTATTAAAAAATGCTTTTGAAGATTCTATTATATGTAGGAATTACCAAAAAAAATATAGACATTAATTGCCCCAATCCTTCTGATCACTACCTCTGGAACTTAGTCCAATTATTGACACAAGATCAAATTACTTTAAACATCAACAAACAATAATAGACTGCATATAATGAAAAAATACATTGAGAACTACAGACTGTCAATTGCTACATAAATACTGACAGAGTGAAATGAATAAGGTCTGGAGATTCTGAGAAGGCTTCAGGGAATCAAGGAACCTGATTTTAACAACAGAATGGATAAAAGGAGGATAGTAGAAGGGAGAGTAACACACAAGAAAAACTGCATGGTTGAAATCAAAAAGTTTGGGAGGCTACATTTCTATGAATAGTGTCATTTGGAGAGGTTACTTTTCCATGAACAGTTCCTAGATCCGACCATATTTCAAACCCTAGAACTCTCCATTACAGTGAAATAGTTGCTTCAGTGTTTTATTTCTCCTAATGGGTCATAACTGGAGTACCTATGGAGCTCTCTATGGACTCAAAATCTAATTAGAATAAGACTGTTTTAAAAAAGAAAAAAGAGGGGAAGTACTAGAATGGGAAGTCAACACAAAAGTCCACAGGCTTTAAAGATTTTTTTTTAAAAGGCTCTTTTAAGGGGCATATAGGGGCTCAGTCAGGTAAGCATCTAACTCTTGATTTTGGCTCAGGTCATGAACTCACAGCTCATGGGTTCAAGTCTTATGTCAGGCTCTATGCTGACAGCATAAAGTCGGCTTGGGATTCTCTCCCTCTCTTTGTTCTTCCCCCACTCGTGTACACTCCCTTTCTCAAAATAATTTTTTTAAGTTTTTTTTTTTTAGGACAGAGGAATTAATCTGTATGGTACTGTAATGGTGGATATATGTCATTACACATGCATCATATACATAATACATTATAAATGTATCATTCTGTGTAATCCACAGCATGTATAACACAAATACTGAACCCTAATGTAAACTACAGATCTTTGATAGTAACACTGTAGCAATACTGGCTCATCACTTGTAACGAAGGTACTACATAATGCAAGATATTAACAGAGGATACTATATGTGTGGAGGAGTGAGAGGATATATAAGAACTCTCTGTACTTTTCACTCCATTTTTCCCTAAATTTAAAACTCCTCTAAAAAATAAGGACTATTAATAAATTATTTTAAGTTTTCACCATCAATAGGCACTAATCGAAATTTTGGACTCCTTCTATCTCTATTTCTAATGTCTGAAAAAGTACAAGTCCCCTATTTTTAGTCTTCAAAACAGAGTAGTCCTGACAGGCAACAGAATTCCTTCTTACAAAGAGATTGCACTAAAATCTCTATTATTACACTGCTTCTCTTTAAGAGGTAAATAACTGGACCAACTTAGCCAACTTACCAGTAAGTGATACTATGAGTGGGGCAGTGGGTTCATAATTGTTATCAATAAGAACAACCTCGCTGGATCGCTCCCGTCCAAGAAAATGACTTTAACAGAACCGATAGCTGCCTCAGCCCATCTTATTTTTCTGTATTATAAAACTAATTCATATTCATGGTAGAAAATTTGGTAGTAGAGTTTGTTTTTAATTGTCCATTATTCCATGTTTTGACAGGTTTTACTCTAGACTTTCTTCCTATACATTTTAATATATTAATATTTTTAATATTTTAGTATATTTCTGATAATTGGCAGAGTTGTGATTTTTTTAATTATACTAATCTAAACAAATTGCCTAAAACTCCATTTCTCTTGCTCTTGTCTTTAGTTTCCCTGATACTGCCTCCAAGTTTCACTTATGAGTCAAATAGCACAAGGCAATCAGGATATACTATAAGCTTTGTGTAAATATGACAGCTCTCCAGAACTACTGAAGCCAACTTCTCAGCAATAGTCAAACCACAGCTGAACCCACACTCCTATTACAAGGAACTGGCTTCTTTTTTATCAACTGGAAAATATCGTTTTATGACTTCTATCTTTAGTATGTGAAGGTGGTTTGGACCAGGGCACAAATTTGGAACATGTCACCTCATTATTAGTTACCACCATATATTTTAAACCTCTAGCAAAGTGTACACCAGACATATAAAAAATATGATAAAGTGAACAGTTTTTGAATGAACCAATGGCGTCATGCTACAGAAACTGAAAAGGAAACACAAGATCGCCATGAGCCATACATCAGGCTCCAGAACAACTCCTGCAAAACCGCCTACGCTAAAGGCCACGAGTGTGGATGACCCAGCCAGGAACAACAATCCTCCACCAGCAAGGCCAGTTTTCGCTGTGGTGAAGGCCTAAAAAGCAAAAGTGATAAATGTACAAAGAAACAAAATAATCCAATCATCAAAAATGTTAAGTAATAGAAAACACCATGGAAGACCCAAAAGAGTATAGATTAAACTATGTCCACACAGCCAAAATATTTTCCTCGGAATGGCCTCTGTCTGCAGAACATTCCCTCAGAAGGCTACTGTTTAGGAAAATTAAGGAAAATAAATGCTCTTTCCCCAGAGGGTCTGAGTAAAGGGATGAATGGAATCAGATTTTGCCTTTCTTTCTCTTTAATACTGGTAAAGAGGATGCAAGATGACTCTGAAGTATGGCACGGTGTGAGCTCAACAAAGCAGGGAAGAGGCACAGCAGGACCTGGGTCTAGCTGTCCTACTCACATGACCACAAGAAAGGGATTTTTGTAAAACTCTTGAGACTCCTTTTTTTTTTTTTTTTTTTAAGAGAGAGCATGCATGCGCTAGCAGGTGAGAGGGGCAGAGGGAGAGAAAGAAAGAATATTACGCAGGCTCCATGTTCAGCGCGGATCTCAACACAGGCCTCAGTCCCACAACCTGGGATCATGTTCTGAGCCAAAATCAAGAGTCAGACGCTCAACCGACTGGGCCACGCAGGCACCCCTTCTTTATTTTTAAAGTTTGTGTCATGCCCGATTTCTCTCCATTCCTCTCCCTCAACTGCCTTCGCTGTTCTAGCCACGGTGAACTACTTGTAGTTCTCGGAAAGCAACATGCTCTAGTTTGGTTTTGCATTCCCAGCTCCTTTGCCAGAAGGCACTCTGTACCTTTCCCAGTCCACCTCATCCACTTAGCTAATGTCTGTTCAAGATTCATGTCTCAAATTATGCATTACTTCATCCAGGAAAACATCCCAATGCCCAGATATTAGCTGACACGCACCTCCTCTCTATCTCTATCACAGTATTCCCGGTACTAAAACCCCATCTCATCCTCACTGAAAACCCTTGTGAACTTGGCAAGGACTAAGCACTCAAAAAGATACATGCAGAAAAAAGAAAGGGAAGGAGAACCAAGGGAAAGGAAAGTTGCACTTTTTTCATCACAGTGTTTTTATAAACGCCAAATGAGACAGTGTTTATGAAAGCACTACAAACACTTGGTGTATCAAGATATTAAATGAGACTTTTCTTATTCTCTAGGAATTTAGAAATTTCTTCTGAGGCTCTAAGCTGAAGCAATGGATGACCTAACGGACCATGAATCACTCGTTCAGATATGCACCTATACCTGTATCTATAGCTGTATCTACATCTACTCTCTCTTGTGTGAAGCACTGTTCAACACCCCAGGTACATATGTGAACAAAACAGACCATGGCCCTTGCAGAGTTTCCACCCATAAGACGACAGATAATAAAAATAAACATGATAAACAAAAAATTACATAATATATTACATAGGGTAGCAGCATTAGAGACAAATAAAAGAAGAAAATGACAGCAGCATTAAGACTAAAAACAGTGACAGGGTTCTGTAATTCTAAAGGGGTTTGAACTGTGCCAGTTCACTTATACGCAGATTTTTTTTTTTCAATAAACACAGTATGGAGTTCCTGGGTCGCTCAGTCAGTTGAGCATCTGACTTTTGTTTTTAGCTCAGGTTATGATGCCAGGGTGCATCTACTTGGGGTTCGTTCTCTCTCTCTCTCTCTCTCTCTCTGCCCCTCTCCCCTGCTCACACATGTGATCTCTCTTTCTCTCAAATAAATAAAGTATTGTAAATGTATTTTTCTTTTGGCTTTCTTAGTAATACTTTTTCTCTAGATTATCGTACAGTATATAATATATATTATAGATTGTACATAATATATATAACATCCAAAACATGTGTTAACCGACTGTTATTGGTAAGGCTTCTTCTAGTCAATAGCAGACTATGAGCAGATAAGCTTTGGGGAAGTCAAAAAGTTACACGTGGATTTTTGACTGTGCTGGGGGCTAGCACCCCCGATCCCCATGTGGTTCAAGGGTCAACCGTAATGTTTTGCAAGCCACTATAAGAATTTTGTTTTTCACTATGAAATAGAGCCACTGAAAAGTTTAGGGCAGAGAAGATCTCATTATCTGACTTATATTTCAAAAGGGCCACTCTGACTGCTGTTCTGAAAACAAACCTTAGAGCAACAAGGGTAAATGTAGGCAGCCAGCAAAGGCCATCACAGTAATTCAGGTAAAAGATGCTGGGCCTGGGACCAAAGGAACATCAGTAGTGGTGGTGAGAAAGATTCAATTCTAAACATATTTGGAAGTGGAAACTAATTCTAACTCCTAACCTAGCCAGTCTTTAATGCTGCTGACAGTAGACTATCCGGTAGACTACAGAGGTATGTAGCTGGAGTGTAAGGTCAGTCTTAAAGGGGCACCTACAGAGTGACCTTGCAGGGACTCCTCAGTGGACCTACAGGTCCCCCATATGGAACGACTGCATTAGACTGTTAAAGCACCAGAGGGTATTCAGCAGACAAGAGAATCTGTAAACACACAAGTGAATTAGAAAGCATTTGCTCCCTTCCTAGCATTGTTCTCTCTGCTCTGCAAGTCAGAAAGCAGCTTAGTGAGAGGGGGAACAGAAATGGGTAGCTACGGTACAGCAACAGTGGAAGAAGAGTCAATTTCTGGTGTGTATACACACGGATCAGGCCCTGAATTGGGAGGCAGGGAAAATGTGAACTGGATGAGAGACTGATGTTCTGGACTGGACTACGCTTTTCAGTACCTAAACATTAGGATGCTTTAGTATATGTGAATAACTGGGAAAGGAATGGGATCCACTGGAGATGCAGATAAGGTATAAAGGAGGGAGATTTATCAGAGCCTGTTTGAAGACAATGGTGGAGGAGGAAGAAACATTTTCTATTCATCCTCCTATCAATTAAACTTGGTTTATGAAACTAGTTCATTATAGACATATATATATTAAGACCAATAACAACAAATGCATACTAAATAATACTATGTGCCATGTTCTTTTTGAAGAACTTTTATATACTTTTTTTTTCACCCTATCAGATTAGTACTACTGCTAGTCCTGGTTTACAAATGAGAAAACTGAGGAACAGAAAAATGAAATAATTTACACAAGATCACAGAGCTAGTAAGTCACATTCTCTATGTAAATATCTCTAATTGATACCTGTATTAATCAACTCAGGCTGCAGTAATAAAATACCATTACATAGGTTTTGAGACTAATTTCAGAATTAGGGGGGAGGGTGGGTTCCACACCAACAAGCAATTCAATGGAAAACAGCAGCGTACCCAAAAAAAGTCAACTCGATCCACTCAGTTCTAACATAGCATCAGATTCCACAGGTTATAGGTTCAGTCCTCTAAGACTGCTTCCCCAAATCCCTACTTCAGACACCAGTCATAAGCCCAAGTTGTTACCCTTGCTTCTGACCAAACTGCTACAGAATGGAGGTTCCCATGACTTCCTCCTTGAGTTCAATTAATTTGCTAGAGCAGCTCACAGAGCTCAGAGAAATATTTTACTTACTAGATTAGTGCTTTATTATAGAAGGATGTAACTCAGAACAGCCAGATGGAAGAGCTGCATAGGACAAGGTATAGGTAAAAGGCACAGTCCTTCCATGCCCTCCCCAGGCACCCCACTTTTCCCACATCTTCATGTGTTCGCCAACCAGGAAGCTCTCTGAACCCAGTCCTTTTGGGTTTTTATGGAGGCTTCATTACAGAGGTCTGACTGATAAAATCACTGGCCATGGGCAACTGATCTAACCTCCAGCCCCTCTCTGGAGGTCAAGGGTAGGATTGAAATTTTCAACCTACTCATCACAAGGTTGGTTCCCTTGGCAACCAGCATCCATCTTTTGGTTACCAAAGGGACTTCCAAAAGTCGCTCCATTAACATAACAAAGGACACATTTATTGCTCTTATCACGGGAAAATTCCGAGGGTTTTGAGAGCTGTGAACATGGAACTGTGGACAAAGATCAAATATATATTAGAAATATACATCTGGTCGTCCAAATGACCAGATATATAAGTTTTATAAATCACAGTATTTCAACTGCAGACAGGGTGGCTTGTAAACAACAGGAGCTTATTTCTCACAGTTCTGGAGGCTGGGAAGTCCAACAGCGGGGCACTGGCAAATTCAATGTCTGGTGAGAACTGGATTCCTGATTCGTAGAGGACGGTCTTCTAGCTTTCAAGCTATAACCTCACAAGGCAGAAGAGGACAAGGGAGTTCTCTGGAGTCTCCTTTATAAGAGCACTAATCCCACGCATGGAGGTTCCACCCTCATGACCTAAACCCCTCTCAAAGGCTCCCTTCCAAACACCGTCACACTGAGGGGAGTACAAACTTCCACTTTATAGCAATGCCCCCAGTATATTTTGTTTGGTTCAAACAGCATCTTTTAATGTTTGTCTTATCGTGAACAACAACTCTTCAGGTCAGTCCCACCACTCCTTCCATTCCTGCCCACTTCATTAGTTTACATCACCCACCCAGTTCATAGACACATTTGAGTCCATAACTTCCTACCAACCAGCCTAATCTCATTCCTGTCCCTTACTATCTACCTGTACTTATCCTTCTCAGTGTGAAACATTATCCATAGTCTCTTTCGCAGATCAACTAAGATACTCAAATCTAGCTCAAGACCTAGCTTCAAGCATTCTCATATTAACTTCAGTAAACAATAAACTTTCAAATCCTCTGAATTCCAACAGCACTTGCAAGTTGGGAATTCTCCTCTAGCTCAGTTGCCCCATTACTTACATACTTTATCTACCCCCACCTCCACTCCCATCAAAGTCCAAAAGTAGTGTGATTGCTTTTTTGATGTGTCAATTTTACTAGGCTACAGTCTCCAGTTATTCCAATGCTAATCTATGAGTTGCTGTAAAGGAATTCTGCAGATGAATCTGGAGGTCCTAATTAATTGAGTTTAGGTAAAGGAAAGTGTCCTGGATAATCAAAATGATCCTGAGTTAAATCAGCTGGGAGGCCTTAAAAGAAGAAATGAAGATTCAGAGAAAGATTGAGAGAGATTCTACCTGTGGACAACCACCTTGGCCTGTGCCCAGGAAAGGGAGTTCTAACCTGCCTTCCTGACTACCTGCACAGCAGATCTTGAACTTGCTTAAGCCAACCCCTCACAAGCATGTCAGACAATTCTTTGTTTTACACACATACACACATCTATCTCTCCTACTAATTCTACTACTCTAGTTGAACTTGACCAATTCAGACAGTAAGTAGAAAGAACCATCTCTTCTTTTTGAAACTAGATCATATAGAACATACTCACATACATATAAACTCACACTTGGGTGCCTTGTTAATACCAATGAATAAACCTAAGACATTAAAACTAGAACAATGTATTATATGCACAGAAATATATGCAGGGTAAACTGGATAAACAATGCTGAATAGTAGGCGGGGGGGGGGGAAGTATAAAAGTAACCCACTCAAAGTCATGGACTTGTAGAAAGAAAAAATTTTGAAATAACATCATCAAGTGAATTTTGAATGTGGACTAGTAGTGATAATGGTGCAAAACAAAAGGAGAAAAATACTTCTGAAACAGTGGGAGGACAAATAAACAGTGTACTACAATATGTATTTCCACATATACATCTGAACAGATTTCCAAATAATTAAAATGCTACACAACATGTATCTGTCTAGGTTCCCAATTTTTTAGTTCGCTCTTCCACTGTCAGAGTGATAGCAATAATTGATGTTTACCATTTCAATATTAAAGTTTTCTCACTAATGGTATTAGATATAAATGACTTTGATTTGTGATTTCCCCCCAACACTGTGCTTTTAGAATGCATGACATGATTATGTATGAAATGGGAATTGAAAATTCCCTTAATATCCATGAGCGTGTATTTATGCAGTCTTTAAAATTTAGAATTATGTAGGTTGCCTAAGCACTAGATTTGAACATTCAAATATAAACGATTACATATATATGGTAATCATCCTATATATGAAAGAACTGCAAGGAGCAGGGAAAGAAGCAGTTGAGTACAGAAGTTCAAGGTTATAACGCTCTGGACATTCCACCATCTACACAGCAGGTACACTTTTTAAAATAGTCTAAAGCTTCTGGTTAGCTATGCAACGACTCAGAACTGGCACACGGCATCACTAAAACCAAAAAATATGCTTTTGGTTTGAAAATTGGTTTCTTGTGTCAGTTAAAATTCAGAAACACATTTGCTACTCCATGCCAACCTCATTCTACCCTCCCCCCACACACACAAAATTATGCAAAATTATTTTAATCAAATGAAACTAAGTAGATCAAATTTAACTTTTCACCAAATTTTAAATCCTGAATGCAAGATATTGTAGAATGGAAATATTGATATTCCACCAAGGAAAGTGGAATAAGTCATTTTTTTATTTTATTATTTTGAGAGAAAGAACTCCTGCCCCCCAAATATTAAATTTAGTTCCAATTCAATTTAGCAAACATACATGAAGTGCCTACTACTTACCAGGTGCTGAGTTGAAAAATGTGAATAAAACACAGTTATCGCCCTCAAGATGATCACTATGTAATGGAAACAACAGCTATGAAACGATGTGACAAGTTTAGCAATAGAGTTCTACACAGAACATTATAGGACCAGAAAAGAGGGTTTCCCAAGCTTCTGGAACGCACATGAGTGTCAGGGGTGACTTCTTAAAGTGGTTATCCCTGAGCTGAGTCTCAAAGCACGAGAAGACAATCCAGCAAAAAGTTAGGAGGACAGCCTTGCAAAAGGGGCCTTGTAAGTAAACCAAAAAGCAGAGCCAGCATGCTGTGTTTAGGGTACTATAGATAACTTGAGGTTGTCGAAGAATAAGGAGACAAGGATGACAAAGAGTACCACTAACACACAGATTCAAGTCCATACCAAACTATACATATGACGGAATAACAAAGCCTTTCTTGATAGAATAGATGAACTTGAGGTCTCAGTGTGTGGAGAAAGGGAAAACCAGTACCCTAAAAGAAGAAGCTTAAGACATTAAAGACACATATTGCTGCTTTGTAATTTTGGTTAGGAGGGTCCTAAACAATTGTAGAGACAGATAAACAACTTCCCCCACTAACATCAAAAAATATCATCTACAGATGATTAAGCTTGCCTACAACATAAACAACAAAGCCACAGACACATTTGGGCAAGCACAAAAATATTAGCAAAGTTATGACTGATCAAAATATTATTTTGATGGCTGTATTCATTCTCATTACCAAAAAAAAAAGGTATGTAATATCTCATATACTGTTAAATTATTATAGCGACACATATATATATCCCTAAGGATTAGATTCCCTAGTTGCGTTCAAAGTAAAAAAACGAAAACGATGACAATGTGTATAGCAAGTAATGCTTTCTTCAAGAGACCTTAACTGTAAAATCGGATGTCTGCTAGTCCGGGAATGACCAGTGGTAGGGAAATCTATTTCTTATAATCATAAATTCTAATGATGGTTAGAACCGAATAGGCAGTGATATGATAATGTTTACAAAAAGTTCCACTGGAGATCAAACCTATGTCTGATAATCAAGAACCTGTGATAATTTTCCTTTCATCTACCGTCTTCCATCTTCTAGATTGGTAGTTTTGAATAGGCATGAGATTATCACGAGGAAAATATGCAACGTAGGCAAACATAGCCTGGTAGTTAAGTAGAAAGCCTTGGAAATCACACAGACATGGATGAAATCCATCTTTTGCCATTTATTAGCCCTGTGATCAAAGGAGCTGTACGTAACTTCCCTAAGCCTAGGGGACGATGAAGCAGGCACATTTCACCCATTTCATAAAGCTCCTCAAAAGTCGTGGCCGAATCGAGTCCCAGGCGCCCCAGGCATGGCCAAACAATACTGCATCCCATCGCACCTTTGGCTGCATCAACCCCTCTCCTGAATTCCGGATCCCAGAGATGAAAACCCCAAACAAACTACCTCCATCCAAACTCTGTCACTGGCTCTTTTCTCAGAGGAACCCAGCTAAGACAGTGCCCGAAAGCGGTTGAAGCCTGTGGACCCTAACTACAGAGTGAAGTAAAAAGTTTCCGGTTTCTTACCAAAGCAGACAGGTCTCCAAGGAAACTAGCTCCTTCGTCTACAGGCTGGAAGGGGAAAGAGCACTTCTGGATCTGGTGTTTCTTATACCTTTGGGGACATCACGTGATATCCCGATGCGCCCCAGGCGGCCAGAAGAGACGCAGCATGCGCTCCGTTCTCTTGTTCTCTTTCTGCCCACCCAGGGCTTCCGCCGCCCCGGGCGCCCCGCGAAGTACGCAGCCACGCCCACGCACGCGCACACCTGGAGGGACCAGGTGAGAGCCGCTTAGGACCGGTGGGGTCCGGAGCAGGAGAATGCGCACTCACCCCTTTCGTCCTTGTACACACGTGTGATCGATACCATAAAGCACCTTTCCATTGGCCTTCCCGCCTTCGTGGTTTCACACCTGCAGTTCCTTACTTCTTTTCCTTGGATTCGCTTCGCAAGTTAAATGACTCACACCAAGCCCTTTTCTCAGCCTCTTTATGGGGGAATCTAGACTAAGAAAATGCCTGTCAGCAGATTAGACTACAACAAACACAGGTCTTGGCCTCAGACTCTCCCAGAGGGTCGGCCTGTTAGACAATTGGATGGAGCTCTAAAATGACCAGGCCCATCAAGTGTCACAGTTCTTTTAAAATATATAGCAAGATGCCACATATAGCAAATATCACACTTACGTTTCAAGCACAGCATTGGTGCCATATTCAAACTTTCGTTTTATAACCAAGTTATATAAGCCAGGTTTATACTGAAGGCTTCCGCTTTTCAGTTATGTTAGGGGTAATCTGTTGACCTAAGTGGCCTCAGTGAGGGGTCATCTTTCCCACCTCTTATCAAACCAAATCCCTACCCAGGGGCCTATGTTTAAATGGGATAAACAAGACACATAACTGGAAAAAAAGCTGATACCAATATGATTCTATAGATATTACAGTTTGCATATAGTTTTATATTGTTATAATTAAAATCCAAATTGTATAAAAGACTAATAAAATCTTTAATTAAATGAGTTAGACAACAGAGTGAAATAGTAATGTTGAAGTTTAAATACAGAAAAAGTACACAAAAGGATATGGTTTAGCAGGTAGTGGGTTCTGCGTTACCTCTTAAACACTAACTGAAGGCCCCTTGGAAAAAGTAGTCCATGTTTATTCATAAGCCATAACCAACAGGAGTTGAATTAGTTTACACTCCTCAGGACGGAGATCTGTGGCCTAAGGAAGAAAATGAGAAGGTACAGGTGCTAATAAGAAACAAAAAGGTGGAAAATGTTAGGAATTCTACCCACCAAGATGGAAATACCACAAATTGGAGCCCAATACAGTGCATTGCTAATACACTCCTTGGCTCAACCATTGCTGAGCACATAATTCCTAGAACACATCTCCTTTAATGTAAGGGTAGTTTTCGTTGGGAGGGATTGGAGAAGGAGGGATTTCCTAAACAAATATTGACTTGAATTATGTAATTCGCCAAGCATCGTCCTAAGTGATTTATACTCCCTAATCATCTAACCATTCTGAATATTGCTATAAATATTATAAACCCCTTTTGCAGATGAGAAAGCTGAAGCTTAGGTCTTAAGCAACTTCCACCAAGACCAAGCAATTTGTAATGCGTAGAGCCAACCAGTCCTGTCTGGCTCCAGAGTCACAATTCTTTTTCACTGCACAAAGCTGCTCCTCTTTCTTTGTGTTTGCCAAACTTCTCAACGGCCTCACAATTTTCGTCCATGGTGAAGTAAAGTGTTTTCTCTACAAGAATGCCAGAAGTGTATTATGTGGCGGCTAGCTAGCTTGCCTACTAGCTAGGTACCAAGAACAATTCTATGTTCTGATATTGACATCTACATTTAGAAATGTAGCTGTGTTTCTGAACTGAATTGCATAGAAATTGATTGGAATATGCCTGACTTACAAATTTTTGAATACAAAGAATTTGGAATTAAAGAATTAAAGTTTTAATTTTATAAATTAAACTCTATGAAGAGGAAACAATAAGCAGGGCTGGTGTTTCCAGGAGAGAGAGAGAGAGAGAGAGAGAGAGAGAGAGAGAGAGAGAGAAAGCAAACACAAAAAGAAAAGCATCATTTCCAAACAGAGACTGAGCAGGGAATTCAATTTAAGCCCAAGGTCTTCAGTGATTCACTAGCTATAAGACCACTCTCCAGAGAATGATCTGGAGGGCTCTCCACTCAGAGAAAATCTCTTTGGAGACAGCTCTGCATCTTCCTGCTCAGCTTCTTCCCTTTCTAAAAATGCCTCAGCTTGTCTTTGAAATATTTGTGACATTAAAATGCAGTCTTTCCCCTTTCCTTTTCTCTGAACAGTAGCCCATAATTGCTCCCTCTACCACCACCCACAAAACCCTAGAATGTCTGCATGTATAATGTATCATGCATGTGCTCAACAGAATGTTTTTTCTATATAGAGAAAACCTTGAAAATCTGACAAAGTCTTCAAGTGTCTTTAACAGAATTTTAAGCACAGAATCTTTTTTTTTCTGCATTTAATATTGACCCCAGGCATCTTCTGTGGCTTTAAAGTCTACAAAATTATTATTCAATTTACATTCTTAGGGTTACATGAATGCCAGTTCCTCTTGGGCATTGTGGTTGGCTTGTCCTGGGATACTTGAGTTGGCTTATCCCCATTACTCTTGCAAACTTAGTCAAGACTTTCAAAGTTCAAGATTTTTATTCACCTTTTGGACGTTGTTTCACAGAGACCTCATACTTGCTCTGGAGTTCTAGAGTGTACATAGTTACCTGCCTCATTGACAGAAGCAACTTTGCTTAAGGTGTTACACCACTTGGGAAAACCCCAGATAGAGGAGAATTTATCACAATAATAATATAGTGAAGTTATTTGCAAAGAAATATATTACCAGATAAATACCCAGCATGGATATCAGGGTGGATTAGCCCTGGATGCCATTTAAAGACAGAAAACTACTTTGTAATAGGAAAATTATTTTTATATCTCTGATCTCACCTGCTGCATTTCCCTTCCATTCTGCTGATAATTTCATACACTTTTATGAAGAGCAATTCCAGACTCCATTATTGTTCCAAGCTCTGACATTCTCGTAGAAAATGAAAAATTGCCATAACCTTCCCTCCTGCTCATAAAGTCCTAGACGAGGTGGATCAGGCCAGAGAATCTTCTGACTTAGGGTAAATTTTTTATTCTTTTACATAAATCCCCCAGGCAGGAATAAGGAAGAAGTATTTCAAACCCAATTCCAAATATTTCACTTGGAAGCGCTCCCTGAGAAGATTGGAGCAGCTGCCAATTAGCATATCTGTTGATCTCCTGAACAAACTCAGTAATATTTTCATTAATAAGTTGACTGAACAGAGCCCCCAGCTGTCACCTGGGTACATACCCCAACAGGAGAATAAAAAAATAAAAGAAAGAAGGTCAAATGATTATTATTTCTTAAAATGCCTTTGTAAGGCATGGAGTCACAGAGCTAAAAGGATCTATAAAGTCCAAACGGTCTACCTTAGCTCTTTCCTTTTACAGGTGAAGAAACCAAGGCCCAAGGAGGTTAGGAGAACTGTACAAGGTCATGTAGCCATATAATGACAGAGCCAGCACTGGTGCTCAAGTATCTTGACCACTGATCTAGGTTTCTTCTCACACTGATAAAAGTAATCTCTAATATGCTATTCTATTACTCTCATAGTTTATAAATTTAACATAGTGAATTATTTTTTCTCAAGAGCTTAGTTATGCCGGTTGATCACATATCATTGTTCTTTCAGATATCCACTGAAGCATTGTAATGTCACTAAAATGTAAGTGTGTGGGTCCCATTCCCTTTTTACTTTTTTTTATCTAAAAAGCATTCATGGGCATAGTTTCCCATTCATCGTCATACAGGGGGCTTTTGGTGCTGCTTCTAGGAGTGCCCTTCTCTACATCTTGCATCTCCTTCTGTAGGCTGCCAGAGGATGGTGGAGCAGCAAGCACACAAAACTGCTACTCGTGCATGACTATGGAGGGTGGTGATTTTATGGCATTATGGGTGTTTCACATCCATAAAGTAGAAATTGGTGTTCTGCACTAGGCACTTCCTGTGTTCCCTCTTCTCCTTTTCTGGAAGGGGGTGAAGGAGATCCTCTGTGAGAGGGATATTCTCCTGGGTAGGTCATCACTGCCAGAAAGCGATGGGACAACTGTCCCATTTTCTTGATGAGGAAATGCTGGCATCATAATCATAAGGCTTAGTCTATGCTATCTCCCAAATCCACACATTAAGGAAATGAAACTACATATTGGACCATAACAGCACGAGTTTTCATTGCTTCATATTGCTCTCCGATTATCTCATGGATGCAGCATGTTTCCTCTTTCATCATGTCTTCATTTTTGTGCATAATCCTTGACCTGTAACAGGCATTCCTTTCCTATTAAAATAAATTGAATTCTTATACAAGACTTCCTTGCTGAGCAACAAAAAATAAAGACTTATATTCAAGAATGTCCGAACATCTTTTGAATGTATGAACACCAGAACAGACAGGAAGGGGCAGACACAGTGCCATGAAGGTATTTGGAGTTGCCATGAGAGTTCCGCAACCTCTACATCAAGCTTCAGAGCAGCCCATTTTGGGGAGCCCATCTCAGATGGACCAGAAAAAAACACAAAATGAAGTTGGTTAAATGAAATAAAGACTACTAATTGGGACAAGTTATACTGTTTTTGCACTAACATTGTTAGACTTTGCAAGGAAAAGGAAAGGGCTGGCAGTCAAATCAATGTATATTGCACCCCTGACATAAGTCAAAAATAACCTTTGGCCCTAGATAACCATAAAATGGCTCCCTACTCTGAGTTTCACAGGGCACACTGAGTGGCCATTGCTCCCTATCCCCAGAAGGCCTGTGATAGAGGGAGAAGTCAACCAACCACAGTACTGAACTGACTCTGTGAGTACTCTGTCAAGTGCCTCCGAAAATATTACCAGTTGAACTAGTTATATAGTTACAATGGTTTATTTTTTATATAGTTTATATGGTTACATGGTTATTATAGTTTCAGATGAAACTCAGGTTGAGATCAAAATAGGCCACTACCAGAAGTGGTCCTTCTGAGTCCTTTAACTGAGCAGGGAGTTAGGTAGGGACTGGTGAGATACAATGTCTTAGGTGTAAACCTGCCCATAGTAGAAGGACCTATCAATTTGCACTCTGGGTTTAAAGTAAAAGGGGTTATCTCGGGGAGTGTCTTAGGTCGGTCTGCCATAACAAAAACAGCACAGACTGCATGGCTTACGGACAACAGAATTCATTCCTCATGATTCTGGAGACTGGAAATCCAAGATGATGATGGCAGCACAGTCAGGTTCTGGTGAGACTGTCTTCCAAGAGGCAGACTGCTGACCTTTCCTCGTATCCTCGCATGGCAGAGAGCAGAAAGGGGAAGCAAGCTCTCTCATGATGCTCACAGGGTGCTAATCCCCCAATTCATAAGGGCTCCACTCTCACAACCGCCTTGAATACTAATTACCTCCCAAACACTCCACCTCCTGATAATATCATCTAGGGAGGTTGGTCGTGTTTCAACACATGAATTTGGGGGGAGAGTTCCCTCACATATGCCTATGTCATACAAAGTTTAAAGTACTGTGAATGAATATAACCTCAGTAGTCACTGAAGTTCTTTGAAAAGGGAATCTCAGGAAACAAAGTATCACTCTTTGGGAAGAAAATGTACTATTTGGTATTTCTTTGGATTTCATTAAATTTTTGTCCAGGCTGTTTACTTCCATTTTAAAACATGGCCAGATACATCCTTATTAGCCACTTTAATCTTGTGAAACTTCAGAGGTTACCCGTCGTCATCTGTTCTAATTTGAAATGCTCTTATTTGTACATGCCAGTGTACATAGAACTCTTTGTCAATAAAAGTTTTTCTTTCTCTCTTGTTTTAATGCATTTGTACCTCTAGGATAGAAATTCTAAAATATTCTATGAATATCATAGAAAAATAATAAAATTAAAATATGATAGGGCTAATATCACATTACCAAAACCTAGAAAAAATATGTTGTATAAATTTTCAACCATTTTACCATGATAAATATTTAAATAAAAAATGATATCTGTGAATTCTAATAGTTTGCAAATTACCCTTTGATGATAGACTTCAGAGACCGAACCAATTGGATTTTAGTAGCAGTAGGGAGTGAGATGCTGTGTTAATAGGAACAGTAAAGTGGTCCCTTCCTTTAACAACATCCTCTCCTTTTAACTTAGTGCCAAATAAACACAACTCCTGGAATGAAGATTTAATGGGAAAAAAAGGGAAAATTTCCCAACAAATAATAACAGCGGCACTTAAAGCACATGAGGAATTAGATACATCTCTGCCACCAGATTAGTAATGAATAAATAGGGCCCACTAATTTTTACTGTGCTTGCAGTAAAACAGACCACACAGGACTTCTCTTGCGGAATCTGGAAGTAGTGCTTTAAAATCCTTACGTGGCTCTAGCACCTGTAATGACTTCGGATGTTCAGGGATGTCTAAAGGAAAAGGTATTCAGGATTTTCTTATACAGACGGTTAAAATGATTTCTTGATTGTTAGCTACTGTGACCCAGAGGACAGCTTCAGGCCCAAACACCAGGGGTATTATTCTCTATTCACTTATTATCTACATTAGCTTTTTTTTAATGTGACTCATCAATTATCCCTATATAAATTCATCCTCCAGCCCTGATGATTGATATAAATGTTCTCCACCATGATAACATAATTTACAGTACTAACTTCCTTTCATCTACAATTCTGCATAGGTTTTTTGACTCGCACTAAGATCCCACATCACTTTAATTTTTCATATTGAATTCATTTCAAGAGCTGCACCCCGGGATCCCCTCACATGACATCTCATTTTCAGGACAATCTGTAAACACTATAGCAATCTGTAAGCCAACCTGAGAGGAGGTTATGTTTGTAGAGACCCCAAGGAACTGCTACTGCTGAAGGGGGAATCTCTCTTACTGTGTTGCTGCCCCCACATTTGTGACAGCTTCTGCTAATGGCTGTGTTCTCAGTGAGGCTGGTACAGAGCTAACTCAGATATAGTG
This sequence comes from Paguma larvata, assembly GCA_030068075.1. Classification (NCBI taxonomy): domain Eukaryota; kingdom Metazoa; phylum Chordata; class Mammalia; order Carnivora; family Viverridae; genus Paguma; species Paguma larvata. Next base: position 48,791,478 of record CM057829.1, on the reverse strand, counting down.
GAAATCACTCTTGGGTAGTGGCTTGGATAGTTTTACAACCTTTAATTTCCCAAGAATAAAGCAGGGATTGGAATGGTTATACAGAAGAAGAAACACCCCATTTTCCCCCTTCCCAGCCCCTAAATCCCCACTGTCATTGTACTATCCAGCTGTGTCCCGTGTTATGATGGAAGTTTGACAATAAAGAATTTACTGCGGGAGTCCCATAGATTCGGTGCCTTTGCTTTTTTTCCTACAGATAAACTCAAAATCTGTTAGTTTTAAAAACAGCCATATCTTTACAGATTGTAATCTGGACCTAGGACCTATGTCATGGGAAAACCACTGAAATCACTGGGAAGCGTATATATATATATACATATATGACATATTTAAGTAGCCATGAAACAGTTAAATGGCAAAAGCCTATTGAGGCAGTCAGTGAACAGCTTTTAACCAAAGGCTGCTGATGTCATGGCGGGGGGGGTCGTTGATAGTGAAACACAGGAAGCAACAATAAAGTAAATGACTTCTGAGTGGTGGTGGAGATGGTTTTTTAACTAGTGCTCACTCTGAAGTTTGTTCTATTTCCCACCCCTCAAAACCTCTTCACCGCTACTACAAAGGAAAGATATTTTTATGCAGGCAGCTGTGGAATAACTAAATAAGTAAAAAACCTAATCAGAAGCTAATCACATTTCCAGCATTAACATGAATCTATATAGTGAGAGATAGGAAGTAAATAGCTAACGTCATGAAAGTCAGTACATAAGAAGTTTGCACTTCAAATACTAAAACAAATAGTAATACAAAACTTTGTCGTGGCAGATTGGGAAACTAAAAATTTTCCATAATTTGTATATCAGCCCTGACACATGTATATTGTGTCTATATTGGGAACTATAAAATGGAATGCATCCCCATGGGTCAATGGGACACCAGAAGATTAAGCAAAACAAAACACAAAAACAAAAACAAAAAAACTAATGCCTGGACCCAAACCAGGGCAGAGATGTTTTCCTAGCCATGTTTGCTGCTTCTCATGATTTGGTGAGAAATTGAGAGAGAACACAAAACTATGATGTCATATTTCCAAGTATAACTTAGCGTTTGTTTTATCTGTAGGCTGTATTTATATTCATAACTTAGTAAACACATCTATTTCATTCTATTATGAGCATTGAATTGTCTTAATTATTATAATCTTTATAAAGAGTCTTTATAAAACTTTAAATAGGGGCACTTGGGTGGCTCAGTCGGTTAAGCATCCAACTTCAGCTCAGGTTATGATCTCACTGCTTGTGAGTTCGAGTCCCGCATCAGGCTCTGTGCTGAGAGCTTGGAGCCTGAAGCCTGCTGTAGAGTCTGTCTCTGTCTCTCTATCCCTCCCTGCTCACTCTCTGTCTCTCTCTCTCTCCCTCTCAAATATAAAAAATAAAACATAAAAACTTTTTATTATTTTTTAAATGTTTATTTATTTTTGAGACAGGGAGAGACAGAGCATGAGTGGGGGAGGGACAGAGAGAGAGAAGGAGACACAGAATCCAAAGCAGGCTCCAGGCTCTGAGCTGTCAGCACAGAGCCTGATGCGGGGCTCGAACTCACAGACAGCGAGATCATGACCTGAGCCGAAGTCGGACGCTCAACCGACTGAGCCACCCAGGCGCCCCAAAACTTTTTAAATAAATACTTTAAATAACTCCATTTGATCATTCTTAACTTTTTAAAATTTTATTTATATCCAAGTTACCTAACTTGGGATTACATTATACTGTAATAATGGTTTCAGGAGTAGGGTCTACTGATTGATCACTTACATACGACACCCAGTGCTCCTCCCAAGTGCCCTCCTTAATGCCCATCACCCATTTAGCCCATGCCCGCACCCAACTCTTCTCCAGCAATACTTAGTTTTTTCTCTGTATTTAAGAGTCTCTTATGGTTTGCCTTCCTCTCTGTGTTTATGTTTTTCTTTTCTTTCCCTTCCCCTATGTTCATCTGTTTGGTTTCTTAAATGCCACATATGAGTGAAATCATATGATATTTATCTTTCTCTGACTGACTTATTTTGCTTAATATAATACACTCTAGTTCCATCCATGTTGTTGCAAATGGCAAGATTTCATTCCTTTTGATTGCTGAGTAATATTCCATTGTATATACACCACATCTTCTTTATTCATCTGTCAGTCAATGGACATTTGGGCTTTTTCCATAATTTACTATTGTAGATAGTGTTACTATAAACACTGCATCATTTTAAAAAGAGTAAACTCTACTAAAATGTCCCAAATTAGGTTTTTGATCAAGATTTTTATATCCAGGTAACCATGTTAAATAAAATGATGTCTGATCTAGGTCTAGCTCTGTGTGAATAAATCTTATACCTTTATGCAGAGGACATACTATTAGTTAACATATTGCAAATGTGTGAGCTATGATGTCTGATCAACCTGAATCTTCAAAATTGACTATTTGAATTTAATGTGAAGAAATATGACATTATCTGCCATCAAATGCTGTTCCACTGAGGTATACCTCCAGAAATATGACATTATCTAAGTCTGTTGCCCTTATTTGCCAGTGAGAGCTGCTAAGTTATTAGTTGTAGAAACACAGCCCAAATGCAAAATTCAATTTCCTTGCCAGCAGAAGGAATCTTCTCTGAAAACAAAATGCCTTCTCTACTTTTAAAAAACTTTTTATGTAGAAATATTATCAGACTTACACAAGTATTGCAAAAATAGAACAAAGAACTTCAGTATTCACCTAGATTCAGTTTCACTACATTCGTTACCTTCCTCCCTCCTCTCTTTGTCTCTTTCACTCCTGAACTATTTGAGAATGAGTTGCACATACCCATACTGGATCTCATAGTACAATACTATTTTCTAATACAGTAACCATACTTAAATTTCATAAATTTGCTCAATAAATCCTAGCAAACTTTTCTTTGATACACATCCTAATATGAGGTCATAATTTGTATTATCTCTTTAGTCTTATTATGCACTATCTCTTTGCATATCTCTTTAGTCTTCTCTAATCTGAAAGAGTTCCTTGGCCATTCTTTATCTTTCATGACACTGATACTTTTATATTTTTTACTTTTTTAATGTTTATTTATTGCTGAGCAAGAGAGAGACACAGAGTGCAAGTGGGGAAGGGGCAGAGAGAGAGGGAGACACAGAATCCGAAGCAGGCTCCAGGCTCTGAGCTGTGAGCACAGAGCTCAATGCGGGGCTCGAACCCACGAACCGTGAGATCATGACCCGAGTCAAAGTCAGATGCTCAACCAACTGAGCCACCCAGGCACCCCGACACTGATACTTTTAAAGAGCACATACCACTTGTTATATATATGACCCCTACATTTGGATTTATATGATGTTCCCTTGTTATCGAATTCAGATTATGCACTTTTTTTTTTTTTTGCAGGATGTAGAAAGGCATAGTGACAATGTAAGTGACATTTCTAAATGTATCATATCAGAAGGCACACAGCACTGGTTTAAGATGGTGCTAACCAGGTTTCTCCATTGATACGTGAAGAGTCTCCACTGACTTTCTCCATTTATTTTCAGTTCGACAACTCCATCCATTGTCCAAGACATAAAGAATATATTATTAAGAATACTTCTCCTAGGGCCACCTGGGTGGCTCAGTAGGTTAAGTGTCCGACTTCAGCTTGGGTCATGATCTTGTGGTTCCTGAGTTCGAGCCCCACATCAGGCTCTCATCTCTCAGCATAGACCCACTTCGGATCCTCTGTCTCCCTCTCTCTCTCTCTCTCTTTCTCTGACCCTCCCCCTCTCACACACTCTCTCTCCCCAAAAATAAATAAACATAAAAAAAGAATACTCCTATATCCAAACAGTAAATAAGTTGAAATCATCCTTTATACTTTGATTAAAAATCATTCATGCTATGGACTGTTTTACCTGTGTATTTCTTTCAAAATTTTTAATTTATAATAGAGAATTGAAAAACTTTATTAAGAAAATTTCTGGCATCAAAAATCAAGTAAAAGACATATTTAGGAGGAAGGACGTCTTCTCTCATGTCAGTCTTATTAAGTGTCTGACTAACTCTAATGAGTTGCACATAATATTTTAGGGTCTTAAATAATCAGGGTTTCAGTGAGAAAGAACAATGGCATTAGTAGCCATTTCACTTGTCCATTCCTTAATCCATTCTTTATTTCTTCTTTCTGTCTTTCTATCTTGCTTTCCTTTCTACCCCTGTATTCCCATCATTCACTCCTTCCCTGGATAATCATTTAAGCTATTCTTGGTCCTCCTATGCTCCAAACTTGTAACGGTTAGATGCCAAAAAGCAAAGATATTTCTCAAAAATCAGTGCCTCTTTCACCTGTACTTCTACTCTTGACCTGACATACAACACCCCCCTTAGGAACTTGATAATTAGAAACACACACACACACACACACACACACACACTTACAAGTCATCTAATTCATTATTTTACTATTCACCTAAATTATTAGAGTCAAATGGACATGTGTATTTTCTATTAAAATTTAGGGGACTCTAGTGTAGCAGGATGTCTGTTGCCAGTTAGAAGACTTTCAAAGAATCAGCTGAGAATCTCTTCATTCCTTGTTACTGGACAAGCCTATTAACTTTCCAACCTCCCTTTACTCAACCAACTGTATGAGTTCCATAATATTTCAGAGAAATAGGGAGAGATTGAGTAAAACAGAATATGTGAAGGCACACTATAAAGTATAAAAAGCTAAACAAACATAAACTATTATTTTCATTATACTTTTCAATAAAAGATTTTTCTTTGAGTTTGCTTAAAGCCCCAATCTAATAGCCATGGTTATGCACTGGTTCTGAAGGTTAAAAGAAAAAGATATAGTGTCTCAATTGGAATAATAAAATTTCAAGATACTAAAAGTACATTGGATTTCCTTTATGTATATCCTGAGAGCCCTACAACTGAAAATGAGATTTGGTCAGTGATTCTATTTAAAGGAAAAGAGGAAGAGTGAAATGGAGAAGAGCATTTTATATATCTATATCTATGTATCTATCTTCATTTATATCTATATATAAAGTAGGGGAGGGAGGGAAAGAAAGGGAGAGAGCACATCTTGGCTTTATTTACTAAGTCTCTTTCAAAAAAGAAACAGGAAAGGGAGAAAAGAGGAGGAAGAGAAAGAGAAGGAGGAAGAGGAAGAATAAGAACTATAATATAGAATATCCCTTGGTCACACAGTTAAGACTAAAAACTCTGAGGACTTCTTAGACAATGGACTCAACTCTATGGCTACTTCAATACTATACATGATGACCCAGTGTCTTTTAATGAATGTTAAGCGTTAAGTTGCTTGTTTTTCATCCCCAAAGAAAGAGTCAAATGCATTGCCTGTGCTTTGCTTTCCTTAATGCCACTATTGTGCAGGGATTCTCTCAGCAAGCTAGGGGAATAGCATGTGGATATTGAATACAAAGAGGCAGCCGGTTCCAAATGCAGCCTCTAAAAGATGAAGCTACCCCTGTACCCTGTGTGGGACAGAATGAAACTGTGTTTTGTCCAAAATTAAAAAGCCTGACCTGCGGGTCCTTAGAAGAGAAAAAGATTTCCTATGAAGGTGACATCTGGATTCTCTCCCTGCTTCTGCTACTACTGCTGTTTTTACCACCATTTTCTATATCCCCATTTTTTTTTTTTTTGGCTGCAAAATTTAAACTATTTTATCCAACCCTTTTGTACTAAATAGTTTGGCTGAGGAAGAAGCTTATGATTTCCCAAGCAGATATATTTTAAAACGGTTAAAAGGCCCCACCATTTCTTCCAGAAATTTTAATAAGCATATAGAAATAGCCAGCTGGCTAATCCTGGGAATATCCCTCCTCCCTGTTCATTTTATAGAAAGATCCTGTGGTCAGGAAATATAAAGCTTTCAACACATTGACCACAGCTAGGATTATAGCCTCATATGGTAGAGCTTTTTCCCACTGTCTTTTTCTGGGTGTTGGCAATATCCCGCCACCCTCTCACAGGGTGTTGAAGTCACCTTCACCCCTCACTCACCGGGGAGAACTTCAAGATTGACTGCACTAATGAGGGAGTCTGGAATTGAGACATTATATGTAAATCCATCAGTGTGATTAAACTTAGCATGCACACTGTGTGTGCTTGGTACTTTCAAAGAGGCTGGCTATTAAATGGCTTCATATTTTTATACCTTTTGGCACCCTCATAAAAGGACTTAAGGAAACAGAATTTTTCCTCCACTACTACAGATGGACTAAGGCAAATCTCTACTAAGAAGCTATAAAATAATCTGAAACTTCTCAGGTTCATTGATAAATCAGGTCATTAACTCTGCAGAATATTTATAAATGTATAAAAACATATATTAATAAAGTTATATGTGTATGTAAAAGCGGATATGTGGTAGAAAACCTATTACAGTGTAAATAAAGTAAAACCTCATTAATTCAGACTCACTTAAGTCAGAATTTCTGATCTAACAAAGATCTAGCTGACTGAAGTTTGTCTTTACCATATCAATGGAGAAAAGAGTTGCTGAACAAATTGCTAGTGTAAATAAAGATTACAGGGAGAGTATATAAACTGTTTAAGAGAATACACTGTTTTCAGTATCCTCAAGCACTTGGGGAGCACCCATTTACACACAAATAATTGAGAGTATAATTACAAAGCAATCTTATGTATTAATCAAAGTTAGCACTCTAAGGACTTCTAAAAGGAAGATTTAATTATTGCAGGTCCACTTCTATACTTGAAAGAGGTAATGCTGCATCCTTTTAAAATATTCTGTAGTTCAAACTTCTTACAAATGTATGCATAGCTTTGTCCAGTTGGTGTAAATCTCAGTAAGCCATTAAAATATACAACACGCGATTATCCATTAATACGCTAGCTGTATTGTTTTTGCATTTTAAGTGCTATAAAAAAAGTATCTGCGCATTTCTGTTGCATGTATGCATACATACATTAAGTATGGCAGTGTGGGGGTGCCTGGGTGGCTCAGTCGGTTGGGCATCCGAGTTCGGCTTAGGTCATGATCTCACCGTTCCCAAGTTCGAGCCCCGCGTAGGGCTCTGTGCTGACAGCTCAGAGCCTGGAGCCTGTTAAAGATTCTGTGTCTCCCTCTCTGTCTGTGCCTCTCCCCTGCTCATGCTCTCTCTCTCTCTCTCTCTCTCTCTCTCTCTCTCTCTCTCAAAAATAAATAAACATTAAAAGTATGGCAGTGTGGAAGAATAGAAGGAAGGAAAAAAAGACACAGAGAGGGAAGGAGATAAAACATAAGAGACTCTCAAAGACTAAGAACAAACTGAGGGTGAGGGAGGGGGGAGAGGGGGTAACGGGCATTAAAGAGGGCATGTATTGCGATGAACACTGGGTGTTATATGTAAACCAATTTGAAAATAAACTATTAAAAAATAAACTAAAAAAAAAAAGAGCATGGAACTTACATTCTGCCACTTTTCTACAAGGTGAGCTTGGTTTCTCAACCTGAGCATAGGTTTCCTACCTGTAAGACCAAGAGAAGTGCTTTAGTACCTATCTTACCTCTCAACTTTGTTGCAAACACAAATTAAATGTTGTTACTGAAATTAATGAAAATACCTCGTAAATGAAGTATTTGCATAAATGCAAATATAAATATGTTATCTACATAATGACACTTACCTTTGATTTAGAAGAAAATGTTGATGAGGCATACCATATTAAGATATCCAGATATAAATTTCAGATTCATTATTATCTGAAAAATATACTATGTCCTGGCTTGGAACAAAACTACAGTAAGGGAAATTGAAGCAAACACCCACTCATTCTATTTACTACCTACAGTGCAGTATTAAAGATTGAAACCAGAGGTATTTTAGCAATTCGTAGAAATCTTTTAGATTTTAAAAATCTGAGATTCATTATGTAGGTAAGTGAAAATCTCACAGATATACAGAGTTTAGGACACATAAAATGGGACAATCTAAAGAGCAGATACAACAGTGTGCCCAAACTAAGAGCCTCTGCAACCTGGCTCTTCTACTGTAAGGTAGCCAGGACTTAACATAATGGCTAGCACATAGGAGGCACTCAGCAATAACCTGCTGTACTAAGATGTCTCTCAGCCAGCTATCAGCTAATCCTAGAGAGATTCGCAGATGCGGAATCAACATACTTGCCTTCAAGAACAAAAGACTGTAAATTTCACAAAGTAAAAGGCCAGATCTATCTTGTTACCAATTTATCCCCAAATCCTACAACTTAGTAACTGTTTAACAGGAATCAATTAGATGATTTAGCAATTACTGTATACCATGTTTTATGTAAGTTGATTACATGGTCTTTACACTTAGAATCTATAATATAAGTGGCCAGAGAGAGACTTTATAATAGGACAATGAGGTAGGTGCAATATTTTGAGGAAAGTTCTCTGAGAACATAAAGCATTGACTTGTTATCCTAGTTGAACATTAGAATCACCTGGGGATCTTTGAAGCACTACCAGTGTCTCAGATCAAACACCTCAGAGGAAGGAGCTTGGACATCAGTATTTTTAAGAACCCTCTCAAGGTGACTTTAATGTGCAGCCAGGGTTAAGAACCATGGAAAGAGAAGTTAAAGAGTATAACAAGAGGCAAAGGAATTAGGGAAGAAATTTTTCTCAGGTAAGGTGATATTTATACCAGGCCTGTTTATCCCTATGATCCATTGAGCCCAGAAAAATGCTAAGATTTCTTCTGCTTCCAAATTTCCTACAGTGTCTCCTCTCCAGGGATGATAAAGACCAGCTCCTCCCATACACTGCTTTCCAGACCCTCTGAAGTTCTAAATGTCAAGGACCTAAAGGGGCATCGATGAGTCATAAGTGTCATAAATACAATTCGCTTGAGAGTAAGATTCAATATCTCAATCTGGAACAAGGATGAAAGAAAAGGGAGAACAGAAAACCTGTGATTCTCAAGTGGATGCATTGCCTGATATTGCCTAATTTCTTCACTTGGGGGGTCCTTTATATGTTGTCATATTCAAGGGTGTGTGGTTTTATGATTTAATAAGGGCTGGTATGATCTGAGAAGTAAAGACATTAACTTTGTCTTAAGTTTCAGTCATGTTCACATTTATGTTGCTTTCATTTAAAAGTGAACAACCTGGTCACTTGGAAGGAACACAATGGAATTCTTTATCTTATTATCCTGACCCTCCAACCCCAACTAAGTTAGAAGAACAGTTTTCACTCTCTTCTTATAAATCATGGCAAAAAAAATGCAATACCAAAAGAACATCCATTGTAAGAGATGTGTTTTTCAAAATACTGTATTTCCATCATATGGGATCAGAATTTTTTTAAGTCCTCTTCTTCGAAACTACTAGAATATATGTAGAAAAAATTCAACAACCTTGTCTAGAATAAAAACCAAAGTCCTAAGATGTTCTATACAAGAAAAAGCACTTTGGAACAAATTGTGGTTCCACCAGGAGCTATGTGCATAAGATTGGATGAGTCATTCTCTAAACATCTGTAAAATGAAGTGTTCAGGTTGATGATGTTAAAAAGAACTTTTTCCATGCTAACATCCTGTCCTATTTTAAATTCAACATATTAACAACAGTTCCCAAATGCATCCCAGGCAGGCAAGAGAATATCCTGAGGAAAGAAAAAGCCAAGCCTCCCCCTAGTGTTTTCAAACTTTGTTTACTGATTCTAACATTAAAAAAAAAAAAAAAAAAAAAAGTTCGACTCACTACCAACGTCTTTGGATAGAGTCTCTTATGTGCCATCTAAGTATCTTAGCACCGTGGACTTTATTGGTCCCAAGAATCTTTTTCCTACACAGCTATTGATCATCTAAATGGAAGAGCCACAGCCCCTGTGTTCTATTTCTCTGCATAAGTATGATTGTGTGTGGATAAAGCGAAGAGGCTATTAGGTTGTAGAAGGCAACATATAAAAGTTACTATAATCATTGCCGTTTTAGAGCTTATCATGCTTTTCAAAGACTATAAATTAATGAGTAAAAAGGATACATGAGTGGAATGACAGGACAGGTGGTGAGAAAGGCAGTCATACTTTTAAGCCCACCACGAATGGATCCAACAAGTGCATTCAATTCAATAGTGCATTTACAGACCTAACAGAGCCTGAAAGAATTCATGACCACTACTGCCTCTGTAAACTCAAAAAAGGTGCTTCTGAGGGAGCATAAACTCTTCCTTTCATCCCTATATATTTCATAGGCCCTTCTCCCATATCAACGAGATTTTAGATAACACCTACAGGATCCCTAAAACCCTTTCTATGTGACCTTTGTGGTCAGGTGCTCATGGAACCAAAGTCTTGTCAAGGAACCAGTTGGACAGAAAAGGAATTTAATATGTGGTTGATCAGCATCATGAATTATATTATTAAACTAACTCAGGGTATGAATCATGGCAGGTCCAAAGGAGAATTAAAATTACCCAAATCTTCCCCATAGCTGGGAAGGGCCACAAAGGACCTAACTGATTATAAGGTTAGGAATTACATTTTCAAGTTCCCATCTGGAGGCATGTTTGTTTCTTGCTGTGTAAGTTTGCTCCTGAGTTCTTCAATGGTCTGTTTTGAAAGGGTGAGACTGACTGAAACAAATGCCTCTGTCTTAAGGACTTAAAAAAAAATCACTGAAAACAATGTAGGGATATAAATGTCTGTGCCCACAGCCAAGATAAAAAATGCAAAGTCTGGGCCACCTTGCCTTTAATTTTCTAACTGCTGTTTTGTAAGGCTGTGTCATGCTTCTCAGTTCAAACACGCTTTGGCTCTTTATTATTCATGGACCTTTTTCTCAGTCAGTGGTGTTGAATAATAAAACAGCCCAGGATCAAATGGGCCAATTCTCCACGCCTGACACCAACTGCTACTGTTCGCTGGGCTCTGCCAAGCGTTGCCTCTGATAATGAGTGGGATTTGGTTAAACAGTAAATTAATGAATAATGAAATATCCAGGTTGATCAGTTAGAGAGCACGCTTGCTTTGCCCTGGGCTAAATGCTTGGGGCAGAAATTACTCTCAAACGGCACTTGCCTGGCTGCTGGTCTGGATAACTATTTTACAGCCTATTGCTTGACAGAATGCTGGGGAGGGGTGAAACCAGTGGGGGAGAGAAAAGGAAGAAGGGCAGAGTTATTAACGGCAAAAAAAAAAAAAAAAAAAAAGAGAGAGAGAGGAAGAATAACCTAGTTATCACCTTGTAGGTTTCTAAACTGCATGTGTAAGAACAAAGTCACAAATATGATCTGGAGAAGTCAGAGTTCCAAAATTCCCAACACATGTTTAACATCAAGGAGAAATGGTGAATGAAAACAGTCTTCTGGGTGTGCCTATGCACATATGTGATTAAATGTAGAACAATTCAACCACAAACTCATGTTTCTGTGTACACATCAGAGTGATGACCTGCAGAGAAGCCATCCAGTCACCAGTGGACAGGAAAACTCTACCGTCATTTTAAAGTTTCATGTTCTGGTTCTTAAACACACACCCTTCTACAAATTTTAGAATATTAAAAATGTTTCTAAATGACCTCCATTTAAAAAAAGTTTCACTACAACTGAGATTCCAGGAGATATGTATATTATATACAGTATATAACAGTCTATATATAATATAGTCTATAATATAGTCACCTTTCAACTTTAACTTTACCCAAGAGTTTTAAATTGTGATGTAGTTTCATGCATGGATATACAACAGGTTTGCTCCTTCAAAATCAGATATATGCCTTTCATAAGAAGCAACCTTTGGATCATCAAAAACCCAAAAGCAGAGTGCCAAGAGGACAGCACATACAAAGAAAACAAACACCTGCTTTCACCGCTGACATCTGTTTGGGAGATAAATTTCTCTAACTGATTATCTCTAGAATATCTTATTCTTTCAGAACTTCGACCCTTTCAAACGGCCTCAAGATTGGTGGATTTCACAATTTTACACACCAAAAGCTAAAATGCTTTTCAACTGATTAACATGTGGTGAGTGTTCGTGTTTTGTCAAGTTGTTTGGGTTTGGCTTGATGCTAGTTTGTTCTTGGGTGGAAGAGAGAGAAGAGCCTTCACAAAAGTGGTGGGAGAGGGAGCACGTATGCCTTCAGGAACCTAACTGAACTGTGCTCACAACCGGAAGTAAACTCAGAACAAGGCTGGAGACAGGTGGACATTCTTTTCTTTTCATGGTAGAGTTGACAAACGATAGGATTCTTTTTAAAAATTGCCTACAGGGGCACCTGGGTGGCTCAGTCAGTTAAGCGTCTAATTCTTGATTTTGGCTCAGGTTATGATCTCATGGTTCGTGGGTTCGAGCCCCACATGGGGCTCTGCGCTGGCAGCATAGAGTTTGCTTGAGATTCTCTCTCTTTTCTCTCTCTCTGCCCCTCTCTGACTTGTGCTGTCTCTGTCTCTCTCAAAATAAATGAATAAACCAAAAAAAAAAATAAAAAACAAAAAACAAATTGCCCACAGACTGATAAACAAAGGAGCAATATGAATTACTTATAACTTCAGTTTACTATGCTCAATTCCTCAGGGCCTATTGAGCAGCAAGGCCTAGAGGCTGATACTCCCCCTCGTTTCATCCTGCAAAACAGTGTTATAGACAAGGTTTTTACCTCTCCACACTGACAACGAAACCCCTCTCCCCCAAGAAAAAATAAAATGCTCTAATTGTCTTTATTACTTTCAGACATTGGCTGCCAAACACAGATGTTCACTATTGAGAATTAAAAGAAGGGTAAAAGGTCACAGAGACCCAGATCAGCTTGATCCTTCTTTGGATTAATTGGCCCCATTGTCTTGAAGGGGGCTTACTTTTTATTTTTGAGAGAGAGATTGCAAACAGGGGAGGGCTAGAGAGAGAGGGGGACAGAGGATCAGAAGTAGGCTCTGCTCTGACAGCAGAGAGCCCCAGTGCAGGGCTCGAACTCACGAACCGTAAGATCATGACCTGAGCTGAAGTCTCAGACTCAACCAACTGAGCCACCAAGGGGGCCCCAAAGGCCCTTATTTTTTTTTAAAGCAACGAATATTTAGATTGAACATAAAGTGAATGAATCACTCTGTGGGCACATTGAGTTGATAGGGCTTGGGTCTGTGCCCCCTACTTCTTAAAGACAGCAAAAGGGTAGGTGTGTGAAACAACACACTGAAAAGAGTAAATTGTGCTTCTGCCTCAACTCTTGGAAGTGTTCTATCTTCAGGAACCTCTGGCCAAAAGAATTCTATCTTGAAAATAACATCCCTAAAGCCTAAGACATGAAATAAAATCTTTCCAACACATGGACTCTCATGGCAAAGAAACTTCACATTGGTAAATGTTCGTTGCGGCTGTTTTTTGTTTAGTCTAATTCTTGGGGAATTCCCATATTAGGATATTGTGTGTCTATAAATAGCCTTAACTATAACCCACCCTACCGTGTCCCCCCCCCCCCAAGAAAGGTCTCTCACCTAGTTTCCTTGTAGAATCGTTTATAAAGTTTGCTAACATATATATACAAAATCCATCCTGGTCCACAATTAATACTTTGATCTCAAAGTTAGCGCTGGTGGCTGCTGCTACTTCTCCTTCTCTTTCGTTTTTCTGCGGGAAGGTGAGGTGGTGCTGATAGAACACTGAGGTTTGGCTGAGTTTTATACTTGTTTTCTTTGTCTTGACTGTGATTTTCCCAGCCATTCTGTATAACCCCTCCTGGCCCCTCTCCAAACCTAGAACGGTCGACATCTCAATAGTAAAAACCACCACTGTGTAGAAGCTCTCTAAAATCCTATTTCCTTGGAAATTCAGATTAGGGTCGCAGTTGCTTTTCCCACTTAAACAGCCACTAGCCCTTCTGTAATCAGGTGTTTCCGAGCTGCCCAGGCTCTCACTGCGCATCTAGATGCCAGGTTCTAGGAGTCAGGACCCGATGGTTCACATGATGAGCGCTAAAACTCATTAGGTTGACTCGATCCTCCTTCACTTCAGTCTACTTAATATAGTATAGTATAGTCAAGTTTCCACCCCAGAAAGATTCTCAGGGCCAGTTTCCTTCCCAAAGAAACTCCCCTTCCCATGTCTCTATACCCCACTGTTTTGGGGCCAGTTTCTCTTCTCTGGTCATTTGATAAATTTCTGACAGGAAGCAACATTTGACTGTTACAGAGGGCAGACTCTGATCTGCCAAGAATTTTCTACGCATATACGCCCTGGCCAAGCCCCCCTTTCAGCTAAGTGTATTGGCTAATGACATCTGACAGCCACATCCTAGAAATGTTGGCTAATATCTCCACTAACAGGCACGTCCAGGACGTTAGCTGGTGGGCGAGTCACAGATGACTGCCAGAGCTGTCCTCCGTGCGGTCTGGGCAATTCACGCTTTGCTAAGTCCATTGGCTATTGTGCTGCTTTTTAAAAATTGTAAAGAGCATTTTTATGCAGAGGCCTCTCCCAGCAGCAGGTGTGACCCCTACTTGGGTCTGGACGCCTCTCGCCTGAGTCAGTTCCAGAAGGATGCAGCCCTTCGGAGAGAAGAGAAAAAGCGAAAAGAAGCAGGGTGGGGAAAACCAATAGGTTTCGAACAGGTGGGCAAAAATCGCCGCCTGACCTTGATAGCTCGTGATCCACGTAGAACGTACTGAACTTGCGTGACAAAACTGCTCCCCCAATATGAATATATAAACACACACACGGTTGCCCACACTTTAGCCGTTTTTGCAAACTCGGCGCCTTGGTTCCAAAGGCGCACAGCAAGCCTGTGCCGGGCAGTAGCAGGGACTGTAGTCGCACCCTGGGGCGCCGCAGCGCGTGCGCGCGCTCTCACGTGCGAGCGCGCGTGCGCGCTCCTTGACGCGCTGCCCTGCAACCGGGAGAGCGTGCCTAGACTCGGGCAGCCGCTCTGTGTGCGTGGGCTCGGCGGAGGCAGGGGCGGCGCACGCGTGGTACATGCTTACGCAGACACCTTGCTGGAGTGTCGGTATCACCGCGCTGGTGCCCAGCCTCCACGTTGCTGTGAGCGGCTGCGTTCTGGAAACGTACCTGAAATGCGGTAGGAGTGTGCCAACTAGTGAGCTGGGGGAGGGCAAGGAGGGATCCAAGCAAGAAAGTAGACCCGAGGAGATGTTTGACTGACCTCATCCTAAAGAAGCGACGGGTTATTTATGAGCCCTGATTTAAAAGTAGTGGCTGCTAGGGAAGTGAAAAAGGAGCTCACCCCAAGCTATAAAAGAAGCTACAGTCTCAAGAATGCTGTTTATGACGATATAAATCAACGTGGAGCTTGTGATGGGAAATATGGAGAGCGTGAATTTGGGATAGAAACAAGGAAACAAAGTCAAGATGGAAAAATGAGTTTTCGTCCTCCTGCATTTCTTTCCTTTCCTAGGAGTCCACAATTCCAGCGAGGGGGGAGGGGAGGAAGGGGGGGATATCACACACCATCGCGGATCAAGTCAGCCCGAATCTTCCCTAAGTTTAAACAAGGCTCGTTAGATGGGGAGGAAATACATGTAAATAAACAACTTGGAAGATTTATGGGAAGGAGTTCAATTTTATAGGACTGTATTTATAGAGCCAGCGCTGGCTCACTTATAAATAGATTAATGGGAAGCTAAAATTAATGGACTTGTGAGCTGCGCGTTTAATTTCTGAGGCTTCTACATGACAGACAACCGCCCTCGAAGTCCAAGCATAGACGGCAGCTTGCGTCGGGGAGTCGTGAGCGCCCTCAGTAAGGAACACATCCCTTCGGGCCAGCATCTCTCTAGGAGCTCTAAGTTCTGGTTGCCCCCAGGTCCCAGGGGAGGGACCCCACGGGGCTGTTATTTGCAAACGAAGGAAAAAAATGTGGCCTCATAAAAAAATAATCGAGTCTTCCTCCTAGCATTATTTTTAATCAGGGCCCTTAAGCCTCTAATACCAGCGGGCAGGTGGGCTTCTGGGGCATTCTAAGCCGCTCAAACCGGCTGGCTGCCTCCTGGCAGCCTGGGAGAGGTGGAGTGAGCAGCGACACTTCCTCCGAGGTTACCTAGGGTCCCTGTGCTGGGCTTGTGGTCCGGATCCAGGTCCTAGCGGCTCCAACTGTGGCTTTCCATACTCCCTCCGCAGCTTGGTACAACAGTAACAAAGGGAATGGGGAGCTGTGACAGGCCATTTTGTTAGGCAAGGCTGTCTCAGGCTTCCTACTTCTTTCCTTCTCTTTCCTGTTCTTGCTTCCATATCTTCTAGTTCTTTTCTCACATTTGGGACATTCAAGATCCTGGGTTTTACCTAGTAAAGATGCTTGTCCCTAGTACATATTCTCCTTGTCAAATGGTGGTGGGAAAGGGCGTGTGTGATGGGGGGGCGGGGGATGGTCTGGAATTTACCTATAGGATAATAGAGGGCAGGCAGGTCTGTTTCTCCAGACATGGAGCTAACACTTCTGTAGGAAAATTTGCCATAGGAAATGGAAATTGCTCACCACCCACTTTGTATAATCCCAGTGGTAACCAAGCCCTCACTCTCCAAAAAGCAAATGAAAAGGAAACTCTGTAATATAGTTGAGCTAGAGACAAATACATACACCTATTTTCATTACAGATAAATGGATTGCATGTCCTCTTTAAACACATTTCCCTTGCAATTCTTTCCTTCTTTCTACTTCCCTTCCTTTGGGGAGGGGTTGATTTAGTCATTTATAGGTCTAGCCATGTAGCCATGATACCCTCCCCACCTTTCTTTAGTTAATAAGGAAGCCGAGAAGTGGAAAATCTCACATAAAGCAGATCCATTGTCCCTTCTGTCTTTCCCTATAGGGAAGTCCACCTGGGAATGATTCACCTGAAAAACAGAAAATTGATATGGGAGGCATATTATTAATTAATTAACTGAGCACCAACTATATGCTAAGTACTCTCATAATCTGGAGTTATCAAGATTTGACTTTGCTGATTATCCTTAAATGTATATACACATTACTGTTTCTGCTTTTTGTAATTAAACTAGGCAATATTGATGTTGGAAAGGGCCCTAGGAGGCCCACATTTTTTAGATAAAGACCTTGAGGTCCAAAGGGAAACAGTGACTTGTCCAGACTGTGTAACATCTTGGATGACTTTACGTGCCTCGCCTTAGGGAAGACACCCTAGCCTTGGGATGAAATACAGATTGAGAAGATGTTTGATCACTGCGGCCCATTAGGGCTGGGCTGCAGCCCATTAACTCAAATGGGAAAAGCTCTGGCTTCTCTAGGCAGCCTCTGAGCCTAAGGTAAGAACTAACTTCCTAAGACAACTATGCCTTTTTCCTCCTCTGGGTCAAAGGAGCTGTTCCTCATTTGTTTATGGAGGGCTTTGCACAGCTGGTGAGGTCAGGGTTGGGTTCAATCCTGAAATAAGCTAGTTAACTACTCCAAATCCCAAGGTGTGGGGCGCAGGAGCCCATACCTGGCCCTGTGGGCATCTCCTGCACCATTTCCTCCAAGGAACACCATGCCAGAATGCTATCCCATTAGCAGTGGGAGGGGAGCACCATCTTTGACTTAGACCCAGAGCCCTTTAGTTACTGGGACACAGTGTTTTAGTTACCTGGGAAATAAATTTGACACCTCATTTTTTAAAGGGCAAAAATAAACCAAGCGATGCAGTTAACATGAGCTTTTATTGCAAATCTAGTTCAAAATAGGAGAGAAGAGTGTCAACTTGGAATTAAGAAAATAAAAAACACCTCCTAGTGAAAACAAAGTGTCAGTTTTTCTAAGAAGCAAAATTTATTGTATTTATGCTGTAACGAAAACATTGCCTGTGTTTCAGTGAAAGGGGACAAAAAAAATTCTTGGCTATACTTTTTTTCTGTTTGTAGAATTAAACAATGTCCATATTCAAGAAACTGAAGATGAAAACACAACAAAAACACAACAGTCTTTTTATTTGTGTAAATCAGATCAACACTGGACAATAAACCAATCTCTACCCATTACCATAACAGCTTGTCTATAAAGAACAGAAAAATTCAGATAGGATTCTACCTAGGATCAAGCTTTTTTTTTTTTTTTTTTTTTTTTTTGGCTTTTTTTTTGTTTTGTTTTGTTTTTTTTGTTTTGTTTTTTTTTAGTTTTTTTTAACCACCCATTCACAGAGGTATAGATTCACAGATAAATAATCCCAAACTACTTGCCATATTTACACATTCCCATTAAATTAAGCATAAATAAATATATACAAACTTAACATGGATACCCTTCAGAGCTCTTCTTCTGAAGAGTCAATAGACTGATATTTCTCTATTGTGTGGCAAAAACAACGTTTGTGAATTAGAGACCAACTCAACAGTGGAGTCAATTTTGGCATTAAAGAATAGTGTTCATTCCACTTTTTGAAAGAAAACAAAAATGAAATTTGATATTTCTTCTTACTCTTCTTTCTTTCTCTTTTTTACCCCGATAATTTAACATATATTGGCACAGGAGGGGAAACACTGTTTGGGCTCTTGAGGCAACATCAGATGGTTTAAGATTATTATTTCCTTTCCACATAATGTATTACGCATACAGGATATCAGATGTGATGACGAATTCTCTATAAACACTCTAAGTAAGAAGGAGTTGCCCTTTTAAGTAAGGCTTTGTACCAGAGGAACAGTGTGTAGATAAGTCCGAGGCTTCAGGTTTTCCATTCAACCAAAGTTTTCATAGGATATGAAATAATTGCTTGAGAGAAAGTGGTTTCCTTGGCCAAAGAAAATAAAACAGCCAGGTCTTTGAAAGCCTCTTCGGTTCTTTATGTGGGGTGGAGAAAGCTAAGGATGTGGAGCCAGAGAGAAGGAAAGAAAATGGAAGATAATTTGGGAGGTGGGGGGTGGTGAGAGAAAGTTCCTTTCCCAGTTTAGGGGGAAAATTGAAGATCGTTTTGATGGTGGCACACTCTCCTGAATAGCTCCCCCGCCATTTTTTTTCCTCCCCTGAGACCCGTAATACCTGTAAGGGGAGGCTGGGTTGGACCTGGAATGGTCAGGAGACCTCTGGAACCTCCAAAGGAACTTGCAGAGCGGAAAGTGTGAGGGCAGCGCTGCCACATCCTGACTCCTTTTTTCTATCTTTAGCTATGTTGGTTTGGGACTGCGCGTTTGGGAGGGGGCGGGGGCACGCGGCAAGGATAAAAGGTCTAAAGCGTGCAGGAGCGGAGGAAGAGCTGCAACTCACCTGTTTGGTTTGAAAACAAGGCTCAAAAGGGCTTGTTTTAAACATTTCCCTTGACTTAAAAGGCAAACTCTTGCGTTAATCCTACTGTTTATTGATTTATGGGCCCAAGGAAACCAAATCTTTTAATAACTCAATTATCAGATAAACCTAGCTGGCCGGCTAACGAAAGCAAAGGGGTAGGGGTCGTACCTAAAAAGGAGAAGGGAGGGAGGAAGAGGGGGCGGTGGGCTCTCTCCACGCTGGGGTGGGCAGGGGAGGCGCGCAAGGGGCTCTACTTAGCGGGGGCGCGGAGGAACACACAAAGGAGGGCGAAGGGCGACGAAGGGAGCCTGCATAGCCAAATAGGACAATTCCTATCCCATCACCCGCCTTTAGGAGCGCGAGGAGGGGGGAGTTTTCATCCTGGCAAAGGCGGGGGAAGCTTCCGATTCCCTGGACATTTCTAGGCCACTTGCCTCCGGGGAGCAAGAGCCCGGAGCGGCCGCTGGTAGCAAAGGGCTTAGGCAGCGCTGAGACCCCTCCCCGCCTGCTGCCCGCGTGGCGCCGCCCCATTACCTACTGGAGAATGGGGCTTTCTCGGTCGCCTTAGCCCTTAGGGTGAGACCGAGAGCGAAAAGGGCCGGCGCGGCCCGCGGCCCCTCCAGCGGCTGATTCTAGGTCCTCAACACGACTGGGCGTCAGTGGCCCACACGCTCTCAGGACCTGCACAGTAAGAGCAAGGCGCGTCCATCGCGTCTCTCGAACGTCACACGCGTGGGGCGCGTTGCCCTGCAAGGAAAGGAGACGATGGTTTTCAGTGTGGTTTCTCCTGGCCTTTTGCAACCAGAATACATATAACGCAAGCGGCCAGGCCCTCGGACAAAGGCGCAGGCTTCTGAGCTGGGGAGAGATGGAGTGTCTACATTCTCTATAATGTTTAGTTCCCGGCCTCTGTTTTTCACCTGGTCTAGGACTGAGCCCTGCACACCCAGAGGCCCCCCAAAGGAGCTAGCGGTAGTTGGGCTGGGGAGTGACAGTAACCGTTGCTTGGACCTTCCTGGTGACCTGAAACTTGCTCCCTAACTCCCTCCCCCATAAAAATGTCAGCGCAAAGCTCTCAGCAGGTGCCTAAACCCCAATCCTCCAATCTCCCCCGAAGGCCAAAGCCCTTTGGGGCGGGGGAACTTAGCGTCCCAGTGGATTCTAACTGTAGATTCTGCAGAACAGACATCTGAATCTTTAACTTCCAGGGATGTTGCAAAGGTCCTAAAGTCTACTTTGCATAGAGAGGTGCGTGTATCAACACTAAATTTAGAGACCACTGTGGGGGGGGCGTGGATTTCCCCACTGCTTTCGGGAGAGTGGGGACTATAGGTTCCAGAACTTATTTCATGATAATGCTTAGATGAAGCCCAAGAAAGGAGCTGGGCTGCCAGAATGAGAGACGGTAAATGCATGAAACTTTATCCACTGGGAATAATAGTCCCAGTGTCTACAGACGGTAAAATTCAAAGCTGAAATACTGAAATACATCTCCTTTCACTTTGCATTATTTTGCCATCATATGCCAAAACAAGTTCACGTCTGGGGGGGGGTGATGCCTCATTCATAAAGCATCTTGTAGAAAAACAATTGTTGCTGAAACACGGAAGCGTGCACCACTCTCTTCCCCAGGACCACTGGAAAAGCTGCTTCTTTACCCGCTAAAACAGCAATCACCAAAGAGCCCAAGGAAATGGAATCTATTTTAAAGACAGGGCAATATTGCTAAAATACCGGACTCCACGAACCCTTACTCTTCTCCCCTAAAATTCATTTTCAGCTCCCTCCTCCCCTGGAATTCTGTGTTGAGGTATCTGTTAGCAACTAGACTCAAAGCTGCTTCAATTTCTTATTGGCCACTTTCTAAATTATTCCCTTTGAGCTTCTTTAAAGAAGTGCACCTGCAGAATTCTGACACACAGGCTTTGATTAAAAAGGGATCGGATTTTTTTTTTCTCTGTACCTTATAGATTGTGTAGGAAGCCCAAGTCCTCTTTGAAGAAGCTCATAAACCATGCGGGCAAAGCTTTGGGAAACAGAAGAGAATGAAATGGTACATACCCCTCCGAAGGAATTACATACTAATCAACGTATTCATATTGTGCTTTTTTTTTTTTTACTATTGTTCTTAAAATTGGTAGATGACACAAATATAACAAATGCAAGATTCTCTGTATGCAGATGCTGGCAAGGCTGGGAATTAGTAACATTTCTGAAAGGAACTGATGATGAGTCTGAATCAACTTATTGATCCGGATTTTCCTCAGCCGCAGGAGCCTCTGCTCGGCCGGCCGGCACAAGCGGCAGCCTCCGCCCGCACCACCGCGGGCCTCCCGCCCCGCCCGCCCTCGCCCTCCCCGAAGGGTGCCAACCGCCCGGCCCGGGAGCTGGGCGCCGGTGAGTTAAGAACGCAGGGCGCAGGGCGGGGCGGGGGTAACCGAGGGGGACTGGAACAAACGCAAAGGGGCTAACCACACTCGTTTTCATCATGGAAAATTCCCGTGACAGCTTGAGGGAGGGAGGGCAACGTAGAAAAGGGTGTTTGGGAGAGGGGTGGGGTGAGGTGAGGTGGAAGGGCGGGGACTGCGAGAGAGTTTCCTAAAAATATATTAAAAATTAAAAAGTTCGTGCGTCTCAGTCAACCAACTCTCAAAGCACTGACACCAACGTTTCTCCGATTTTCTTCCAATAAGTTAGCGTTTTCTCATGTTTAGTCTTATGTTTATTTTTCCAAAGGGGGAAAAAATCATGGTTTTCTTTTATTATCAGTATTACTAAGCTCGAAAGAACCGAAGTGGAAAATCCGGACGTTTGTCTCCAAGTGTATCTTGAAATAAACACTGAGAACCGATATTGTTGCTCCGTTGTAAGCCTCGGGTTTTTTTTTTTTTAAGTTACTTAGCTCTTTTTTTAAAATTTGATTGTATGTGTATTCTACCTAATATAATTCTTCCAAAGCCAATCCAACATTTTAAAGCTAAAATTAAATTTTTTTCTGTTTTCCTTTTGTATTTAAAACATTTTTCTTTCTTTTTTTTTTTTCTTTTTTTTTTTTACTTTTTCATTTCCTGTGTTTCTCCTCCTTGTCGCCAGTTTTACTACCTGGGCCTTCCCCAGACGTGTGCCTGTTAGTGGTGGTGTTGTTCAAGAACATCTTGTCCATGCCTTTGAGCGCCTCGGTGAGATAGTTCTGCAGGGCCGTGAGTGCGGCGCAAATGGCCGGGGCGCCGAAGCCGTGCGTGATGAGGCTGAAGTGCGTGAGGCAGCTCTGGATCCCCGGCTCCAGGATGGGGCTAGGTCTGCTGTTCCCGATTGGCGTCCGGTCCTGTGCCAGCAGATCCGTAAATTCTTTACAAAGTTGCCTGAAAAGAGGTGGGAGAGGAATAAAAAATCACTCTGGGTGTCGCTATCATTGGCATGAGAAAGGAGACGCGCGCACAAGCCCAGAGGCGCCCGGTCACCATAGTGCCGGGGAGCGAGGCTAATGCGGACGATTCCGCTCTGTTTCCCTTCCCAGCGCTCTCCCTTCTAGAGCAGCTGGGACTAGAAGGAAAGCAGGGGTGGGGAAGTTATGCACCCCTTCCAGCCCAAAGCCTTGCCTTTCTCCCCACATCAAGTCTTTCCCCCTTCATTCCAAGACCGCATAAACTCTGCTTGGTAAATCCGCTAGGCTTTAGCGTTTGATCTTTAATATTCAGTACTTCTTGGCTCTTACCTGGCAGATTTTTTTTTTTAAGTTCTTTCCCCCTTCTCTCCTCTGCCTCTCTAACCTCTTGGTGATCAGGCTCAAAAAGCCCTGAAAGATTTAGGCCCCTAGGCCACAAGCCTGTCCCTGGCACAGAAGCAGATTGCCAGAGACTTGCATGGCCCAGGGCAAGCAACTGTTTATTCCAGGACAGAATGCTGATTCCATCCAAAGCAAAAATCTGTTTACCTGCAGTATTTGGGAAAGAAGGTCTTTTTTCCCCTTTTCTCCCTTTCTTTTAAGCACAGGCTACCAAAAATCTTTGTACAACAGGATTGTTGTCAATATAAAAGGATTCCTACATTGTTTAAATAAAACCTACAGGTAGATGGGTAAGACACTGGGGAGGGTAGATTTTTATTTGTTGAAGGTTTTTATTTCCTCAGGGCAATTACAATTTAGAGGAATCTCTCAGCCTTAGAAATCCTGTGTGCCTATGAATTGAGCTTTCTTGAGCAAATTTTTAATATAGGAGGTGGACAAGAGGGTTAATATAGGATGGTTTTAGCCCAGAAGGTCCAATGACTTGGCTCTGCTACCAGTCAGAGGAATGGCATCCCAAAGGCCACAGCCTTTCACAGACTGGCAAACTCCTCCTGTCAACCTGCTTCCACAGGTCCATAGCAAGAAAAACTACACTAAGAAAAGAAAAACTCCAGTCCCAGCCGCGCCCCACCCCCCCCACCTCCAGGGTGGCCTGATGCTTGACACGTGGCCTGGCCAACAGGTAAACAAGGCAGTTACTCAGAGGCCCAGATGAGTGACCCTGCGGCATCCTTTGCCCAGGGGGATTACTCCCAGGAAAAGTAATGTCTAAACAAGACAGAGACTACCTTCCCCACCCCCACCTGCAGCAGGTGAAAAGGTTTTGGTTTTAAGGCTGGTGTTTAGACAATACTAACAGGCATCTCTCTACCCTCTCTCTACTGGTTTCTCCATTCAAAATGCACACATACATCCTCACAACCAGGAAGAAATAGGTAATGTTCTGAGCTAAATAGGGCAGAATCACCTGTGGGGCTCAGATGCATGTATCCATGCCTCTATCCCATGGTTCCAATGCAGGGGGCCTGGGGCTAGGTCCACAAATAAACACCTTGGAAAAGCTCCCCAGATGATTCTGATACTCACCCCTGGTTAAGTGGTTAAGCCATAGGGCTTCAAGGGGTGATGGGGTGGAGCAAGTTACAAGGGAAATGATAAGAGTTGGTGGGTAGAATCCTATTATCTAATTTATACACTTTAGTTTTATTTTCTCCCAAAGTACATTTACTCATTTATAAAGCACCAACAGGTCCCCCACCGCCAGACAGCAGGGCAAGGGGCAGGAGGGCAATAGATCCATTATACTGCTACTTGGTACACCGGAAGAAAACCTTTCAAAAACAGGACGAGAGCCAAGTTTTGATCGTAGGAAGAGATGGTTAAAGTCTTTCCTTAAGTGTGTACTCGTTACCAAAGTGCCAAAAAAGAGATTCTGAACTGGCGGGAACAAATGCTTAGAGTCAAACATTCTAAATCTTCAAAGCCCAAAGCAGGGTCTGTAAGCAATTAAAGTTCTGGGACATTAATATTTTTTGACCCTGCGGAAAGGGGCAATCAAATTCCAATCACGTCTCAAAAACATCTGGACAAATTTGAGCAAATGATTTTTCAGCCTTCCATATATTTCTTTAAATTACGCTGTCAACGGAACAAACCGCGTCCTCCAGCACTAAATAAATGAGCGCCGCTGTTTGGGCCGAGCCTTCGAGAGGAAGGAGCGGGCGCGCGCAGCGCTGCCCACCGCAGGCCTGAGCCGGCCATAAAACACCAACAATATGACACCGAAGCCAAAGACAGGAGTAAATCAAATAAATAGAAAACCCACTGTAAAAGTTCAAATGAGCTCTAGACCTAAATTTAGCCAGAGATTTACTATTTTCCCCTCTGGAGTTGTAGTAAATTTTACGTCTGTGGAAGATGCCAAACAGCAACGTTGGAAAGAGAATAATTAGAGCTGCGGGTAGAGATGGGTACACGTGGGTGACATATAGACACCGTGAGCATGCCTGTGACGGGGAGATGTGAGACCAGGAAGAAACGTGCACCTAGAGATGCAGGGGAGATCTGAAACAAGGACCAACCCAGAGAAGACTGCCTGCGATCCCCAGGGCTGAGGATAAGAACTGTAAGAAGCCTGGATTCATATCAATAAAGCCATTCTCCCCAGAAACTTGGAAATAGAGGAGACCAAGACAAACCCGAAGCCCGTAATCAATTTGGGTGGGGGGAGAGAGAGAGAGAAAAGGATGGAGCTAGGAGGGCTTCCTAGCCAGCAATCCACAGGCTGCAAAAATCTACTTCGACCACTGAGCTGCTTCCCAGCCCCACAAATGAGGTCTGCACTGTCGCTCCCCAACGGCTCCTCCCAGGCTCCTCCCAAGCGAGGGGGTACAGCAGGGTGGGAGTCAGGGAGGAGGGCTGAGGTCTGGGATACTCACTTGGTAGCCAGCAGCATATTCTTTCGGGAGTGCAGGTCACTGGGGTCCGTGTGCTGCCGGTTCAAATACTCGGAAACAGCTTTAGCAGGAAACTCTGTTTCGCAAATATACCCAAAATCCCGAGCTAAGTGAACAGCTTCTCCTGAAAAGACAGCAGTAGAGGTAATAATCAACACCTAGTCCCTAATCATTTCAGGACAGGAGACCGTCCCTGGTCAACTGTTATTTACAGAAGAGGCCACCTGTCGGGGGCAAAAGCAAAGGTGAGACTGATGCCCAGGTAAAAAGGATTCTCAAGCCATAAAGTTGATGGAATAAACTTTGCTCCTGCTGCTCTTCCAGCCTCTCTCTGACGATCCTTTTAGCCAAGTCCTATCTGGACATCCCCTGAATAGCTTTGGGTCTCCTACACGCCATGCTTTTTCTTAAGGACAGATATATTCAGGAGCGACCTTACAATTGCACCTAGACAGCTGGCTAGACATTCAAGCCAGATTTCCCCCCTGCCCTTTTTAAAAAGCACCTGTCATACCTGCTTTAAATAAAACTTAAAAGTATTCCTATCTTTTGTGTTATCTTTTGTAATTCCTATAATTGCATTAGGAAAAAAATCTTATGAATAACAAATATATACAAACAATTCCATGTGTGAACATGTCCACATATATTAAAGAAAATATGTAAATCATATAAGGAATGACCGTTTCTGTCCAGCAATGAAATATGTATTCTTTGTCAGTTCCCTGATAGGTTTCAGGTCTCTCCTCAGAGGTTCCTGTCATCATCCTCCTACTTAAGGACTTTCTCCTGCACAAAGATGACACAGCAACTATAGGAAACCTGGACATCTGAGTCCTCAGCTTATGCAGAAGACCTTTCAAATAAAACACTGTTAGCCCTTCATGCACAGCCTTAGATGTTCAAGGGAAGATCCTGAACATGATAAAGAAATATGGTGAATTATCCCATAGCTATGTGATTTTTAAAGGAGCATGACTTACTTTTAATCATCATTATCATAACAACAACAAAAGACTTCAGGCATGGTGCTTACAACGATCCAGATCCATAAAACTTAAAACTGCCAACTAAATATTGGAACTTCAGTAGTTTTCCCTTCCTTCTCTACCCGAATTCATGTCTTAGGCAGAGATAACCTTGACTGCTTTTCAAAATGAGGATTGTGATACTAACAAATCCCTGAAGGGCATAAAGTAAACACCCAGGCTGAGAATCAACTGCTAATAAGTGTGATCTGGAAATTCGGTGACTGCCCCAGAGGGCAAGTTTCAGCCAGGCAACTCTGCCTTAAAGACGGCAAAGTGCAGTGTCTGTAAATGTGATGATTTTATGGTTGCTGCTTACATATTCTAAGATCTCCTCCAAAAACCAGTTCCCCACAGGAGTGTCATAATATCACATCCATAAAAATAGAAGAAAAACCCAAGACCAACATGTTAGACTCTAGAAAAAATTCTGTAACTTCCTTCATTAGGACCATCTGGCTGTATTTCCTATCCCTTCCCCATCCCACAAATTAACTGCAGATCTTCTTGTTCTCAACTGTGTAGAAGTTCCTGTTTATTACATACCATAAATTTCATCCCCAACCCCAAAATGATGAGCAAATTAGAATGTGCTTGTCATAATTATAGCCCTTTAATTCACAATTGATGAATCTACACTGAAGATCACACATGACTCCCCTCCATGTTTCCTCAGCACCACCCTGCACCCTGTTTTCCCTTAGGCCTCGTTGGCCTTATTAAGCCAATTTCAATAATAATAATAAGTACCAGGTAATCAGCAGGAGATAGGACCCTGGGAGTGGCTTGAGTTTTAAAATAACCATTAGGGGTCATGAGTGCAATAATAGTTTCATAAATTGATAATGTTCTTTCTACTACTGACGATTCAGAGGTAGAACCTGGGAAGGACAGGGATATATAAAAGATTGCTGCTTATAGAGTTACTCTTGCAAGAATTCTTACAGAGGGAGTTTCACACACTGTCTCCTGCACATGGTGGCAGAAGTGACCCCTGCACTGCCTTAGAGTCTGGACCTGAGCACTCTTCAGAGCTTAGGGACCCTCACACATGTCCTTTGGCCTCTCTACAATTGCCAGCTCCCTCTAAGTAAAAGGACCTTTGAACTTCTCTCAGGCAGCCTCTTGACATTCGACTCATAAGGGTACAACAATTGCAGTGATTTCCAGTTAATCATGAAATGTGTAAAATGTCAGCCTTCAGCCAACAGTTAAACTCAGCCACTTCGTGAAATCGCCACACGTCTTGCTTACCTTCCACCAGGGAGGTGAGTAACGTGACATTTGCTGCTTTGCGCCTGCCCGCGGGTAAATTCAAACCGATTTTTTCTAGCCTTTCTCGCAAAGATCTCCCCCCATTTTTCGATTTGGCTCTGAAATTGCAAGAATTAACATTCTGATTAACCTCAGAGTGTTCCTGAAACAAAGTTTAGACTTAGCAATCTAAAGCCCAGTGGAGCTTGAAGAGGTTTTAACTTGAGGTTAGCACATTTTCCCCCTTTCCTTGTGGTTATTTGCTGATAGTTTGCTGAGGTTTGCTTAATTTGTACAATACAGAGCATAAAAAAATTGAGTCTTTTTTTTATCTCGTGAGAAAAAAAAATGATACCAGATGGGAATAATTAGGGTGTAGGTTGTGGGTTCAGAAAAGGTAGAAAGAAGTTGCACACGCAAACACACAAGCTCTTTCCTTGTAACGGAGCCAGTTTGGTGTGCAGAAACTGGGCAAGCACAACCTTGCCGAAAAGAAGGAAAAAACTGGGTGGTTCAGAGAAAAAGCACTAGCTGAAACAGGTGGGCTTTTCGAGGAAGGAAGGGGTCAAGAATCGCTATAAGATGGAGTTGGGTTAAAAGGGGAAGGAAGACTGAAACATGAAACCAACATGATGATGGTAATCGCAATAACAGTTAAGCTAACACTTTAGGGAGTTTAGTTATGCGATAAGCACTGTATATTGATTATCTCACTTAATCTCATAGCAAGTTTTATACACACACACTCAATGCCCAGGGGGTGAATGAAAGAAACTTCCACACTCCCGGGCTCAAAGGACTCACTTGGAGAGCACAGCAAAAGGATTCAAAGTGAGAAAAATCCATGAGTCACCCCCCTTACTTCCTCCCTAAACTCTCCCTGTACGTTCTAAAGTCTTGGCAAAAATACAAGAAAAAACCCAGTTACTCTGACCTCTCTTGTGGTGCAGTTCACACAGCCACTTTTAGGAAAGGAAGGGACTTTCAACTCCCCAAATAGGCCAGCTTGAAAAATTCATCTCCTATGGCATCACCTTCCTCTCAGAGACACTACCAAAGCTACCAAAGCTTCCTTTGTCCAGGCACTGACAGGGAATCTGGGGAGAGGCTTTAAAGTCTTAAGACAAAAGCCACCTCTTCCCCCATTTTTCACAAGGAGTCCAGGAAATATCTCCCTCCAATATTGAGGACCATTTAAATGCCCCCCACGGAATAACTGTTAACATTCCACTGTTATTATTGGCGGTGTTCTTACTGAAGACAAGAGGTCCCAAGTCTAGTGCAGAATTTTTCAAGCCGTAGGGAACAATGCTTTGGTAGCTAGTGACCAATTTTGTCGGCTGCCAAACATACTTTAAAACAAAACAGAGAACTATCATAGTACGTTACTGGTACAAAGTGGGTTGTTCCATGAACCGTCTATTTCAGATAAGTGTGTGTCGGCTGAGTTTCACTCGGGCTACAGAGTGCCCTCTAAGTGTCCCGGGGATAGGAAGGAACCCCGCGCCAGGCACAGGGCAGGGAGAGTGGGAGGTTCCCGCCACCGACAACAGCGGGAGGGCAAGGCGGCTCGCGCTGGCAGCGCGTGGGTCCCAGGGCGGCGGTATTTGCGCACGCTGCCCCCAGCACGTGGCGGCCGTGGCTCTCCGCACGCGCAGCGCGGGCGGGGGGGAGGGGTATGGGGGGCGGGGGTCGCTCCGAGGACGCCCGGTTGCTAGGCAACTGCGTTGGGCTATAAGTTGGTTTCCGGGAGAGCCCTCTTCCTTCACCCCATAATAACCGGTTGGGGGTTTTACCTTCTGAGGACGCCGCCGAGGAGAGATGCATTGAGGCATTCGGGGGGCGAAAGCCGTCTCTGAACTTCCCCCACAGTTACTTTGTACTTTGAAGTTGAACTGAGCAGAGACAAACGGCCTGGGACCGAGCAAAATACCTCGCCGGTGTTGACGGACATGCCTCCCAGGAAGCCATCTTTATTCATCATCAGAGAAGTCACAGATTTGGGAGGAACCGGAACTAGAGAGAAAAAAAATATGCCATAAAGGTGACCGGGTTTCGATCCTGGTGACCGGCTGATAGAATGTGTCGGTGCGTGCGCAGGGGCGAGGCCACAGGACAGGCGCCAAGTGGAAAGCTGGAGGAGGAAGTGTTTGTTCCAGTGGGGCTGCGGTGCGTTCAGAGCACTGTGTACAAACAAATGGAAAAGCCATCACTCCTCTGGAAACTTACCCCATGTGTGTAGCTATGAATGTCCCTTGCCACAGTCCCGCTCACTATACAAAATTAAGAAAACAGGCAGCCCAGAATTTGGATTATGCTGTGAAACCCGACAAATCCTAGTCTATTGTGCTAGCTTATGGCCTTAGATATCTCAGTGAACCTCTCTGAATCTTAGATTCCCCATCCATCTCCTGAGGATAATAATTGTATTTGGTGCTGAAGCCTGAAAGTGATTATATTATCAATGATATAAAATGGTAATACCGATGTTCTGTATGAGAACCCCTCCCTCCTTTCCTATTGGACTCAAATGTATGGTCATCACTGAAGAGCATTGGAGAGTGGGCTCTTTTCAGACACTGTGCTCAAGAACAGCCAAGTAATATCAGTAAGCTTGGGCTTGAAAGAGCTGCTCATTTCTCTAAAGTGGATCTCATGCTTTTCCTACATCATAACACATTCATTTAGAAATGAACCCAAATGCTCCTCTCCAGTGAAAGCAATTCCACAGTGACATGAATTTTGTTTACAAATTAACTAAAGCGCCTGCTGGTGATTGTT
Source organism: Paguma larvata (assembly GCA_030068075.1). Lineage (NCBI taxonomy): Eukaryota > Metazoa > Chordata > Mammalia > Carnivora > Viverridae > Paguma > Paguma larvata. The sequence goes on along the minus strand of CM057829.1, from coordinate 48,760,973 downwards.
TGGAGCAGTTATGATTTACAACAGGTGCCCTGATCAATCAACCAATCACTCTAATTCATGTGAGCGGAGGTCTTGCCTTGCCCCAGTTGTTTCATTTCGGCAAGTAATTGATAACAAACCGCACTCAAGGTATGTTTTATGCAGAAGTTAATAAGAGCTGACAGCTGGTTGCCACTGCTACCCAGGCGCATTCAGTCTCTCCAGCCTGTATTTCTGTTTAATTGTGTTTCAGTGTCATCTGCACCTCAGGAAGAGGCGGGGCTCAGTAGAACCAGAAGGCTAGGAATGAGCAACAATGAATGGTCAACCTCCCAATTCCCTGGCAGTCTTGCTCCCTTGGACTTCTACATGGCTGAAGCTCATTTTCTTTCTGCAGGTTCTAGAAGCCACAGGGCAGGTGACTTTTCCTGGCTTGCCTTACATTTTAGCTTCTTCTGATGGGATATGAAGCCCCCAAATCTTCAAACAGTGTTTTTTGATCACCAGTTCAGGGGACTTACTGAAACATGCATCTGGCATGAAAAAGAAAGCCCCCAATCCTTCTCTTTAATAAAGACTATGTCTCATTCTATAATCCTGGCAGGGGAAGATACACTCTTCCTACCAGCTAGAGCCTAGAACTCTACATGTCAAACAAGTTGCATAACTTCCCTTGTATAGAATAAACTAACCAACGGTGAGTATTTTTGTAACAGCTTATTCTCTCTACCTCAGAGTCCAGCATTCAGACTTCCATGATGGTTTGGAGACTCCTGAAAGCCACGTTGGTCCCAAATCTCTTACTTATTAGGAACTGCCGTTTGGCCCTTTACAAACACCTTGTGGAAAAGGATTTTCCTAGAAGAATGGATGGAGGCCCTGCAGCATTTCCTTTTGCTACTCCTTAGATGTTTTAGTATTTCTGGATCTGTGGAGTTCAAGGCCCTGTCTCAGAACTCGTGAGCGATGTTAGGTAACAGAGTGGATCTTCTGCACTGTCCTGCTGGTGGTGGGGAGCTACTGAGCATGTTTTCTTCTTTCTCATTCCCCCTCATCATATCCTCATATTCCCTTTTGAGAGTGAGCCAATGAAAAGTCACAGTGTGAATATTAATTAAATTTGAGTAAAATACGGAGTTAAAGTCATTTAAAAGACAGTGATTTTGATGGGAACGCCCTGTCATTTAATTCTCTTACACAACATCCACATCTAATTTGATCTGTCTTATTCTTCACAGCACTCTTGATTTTCATATTTCAGATTTGTATTCAAGAACTATAAACAAATAATTTATGATCATGGGAATTAACTTCAAATACCCTTGGAGAAACTTTCCCCCAAAATATAGATGTAATTTTATAATTTTAACATGGTATGGCCTATAGAAATAAGTCATAAAAAAAAAAATCTCATCTTTGACACCCAGAAATATTTTCATATTTAAATACTATTTGGAAAGGATATTTTAATAGGAAAAAAAACTTCACTATAAAATATTTTAACAGAAAAAAAAAACCCTAACTAAGCTGAAAATAGTAAGTCTGTTTCCTGTTTCCCATACCGAACAACCAAATGTCCCCTTAGGATTGGAATTTTACCTGCTTCTCAGAGTCCCAGATGCCATATCTCTTAAAAAGCCAGGCCTTTAGAGACACTTTATAACCTGCCCTCTAATTTCACTATTGTTAATTGCCTGATTTACCTGACAAGAGCCATTTCCTTTGGGGAATGTATAGTGTTCCCTTCCGTTCTGTGGGCTATACCTTTCTCACAAATGCATTATCACCTAAATATCACCGATTCAGTCAGATTCTGTCAGCACATTGTTGTCCTCTTTTGTTGTTGTTCCTCTTGCCCCCCAAAGATGCAAGCTATTTGAACAGACATGCTTCAGGTTATATTTCCATTTTCTAATTTATTTTTTTATGTTTATTTATTTTTAAGACAGCGACAGACAGAGTACAAGTGGGAGAGGGCCACAGAGAGAGGGAGACACAGAATCCGAAGCAGGCTCCAGGCTCTGAGCTGTCAGCACAGAGCCAGACACAGGGCCTGAACTCACAAACCTTGAGACCATGACCTGAACTGAAGTCAGACACTTAACCAACCAAACCGCCCAGGTGCCCTTCTGTTTTCTAATTTGAGTATAAATCATGCTCCTACCCTCTACTGTCTCATCTTCAGGTTCTAACCCTCTCCCACTCTGGCCTTAATCTTGGTATCTTAGGCTAGACCCTACGCATTTCTTGTCCTAACTTTTCTTTGAATCCCTGGCACTGTTATCTACCTTCCTCTCCACTTTCACACCTGCTTAGCTCAGCTGATTAACCCCATATTTTATTCTCTTTGTCTTTTCCCTTCTGCTTTCCTCCAGCTTATCAATAAACCCAGAGAGCAACAGGGCCCGGTTGATTTGTTAGTAATTATGAGCACACTGTTCCTGCTCATGGAACCCAGAGATGACTAAGATAGGTTTAAAGCGACAGCAGGAAATGGTAAGGAAATGGAGCATAGCAAAACTCAGCGTGAAGCTTTCAGTTCTTTACATGTTTACAATTTTCTGTGCATACATTAAAACTGGTTGGGTTTTTTTTTTTTTCCTATTCAGTTCTCAGTTGCATATCATGGCCAACTTCTGGATGTAACATCCACAAAACTTGCTCCCCTTCTTTTTTCCTTGCATTATATTAGGGAGAAGAAAAAAGGTTTAAAACCAATCAATATTTCATTAGAGTGACTAGAGTTTTATTTAAGAGAGAGGAAGGAAAACTGATTAGAGAAAATATTATTCATTAGTGGACTATAGAGAACCAAAGTGTTAATAGACTAGCTCTTAATCTGTATTCTTTAAACTTAAGTATGAAATCATAGTCTGGAGATCTTGTGTTTGACTGCAAACAGACCCTTTTGGGGTCTGATCTGCTGGTGAGGAAGAAAGGACGAAATTAACCCATCTAATGGATTCAAGGGTAAGTCCCTCTGAAAGGTACTCAGACGTAAATATGTAAGCTACACCGGGAAGCCACCAAGAGGTTGAATGCCGCTTGAAATAAGTACTTCTTACCAGCAGAGCAACCATTTCTTTATACTTGCATTGTCTCTCATCTACCTGAGGGTTAAATATTATTTCACATAGATATATAGCACATCTATAAATGTGAACACTGAAACCCTGGAAAGAAAAATAAAAGGATTCTCACAAAGAAAGCTGGAATATAAAAAACTACAAACATCCAGCGTTAGCATCCTTTAGGGGCAAAGTCTAAGAGGCTATAAACTGAATGGGTCCCATCACTTAATTGGTTTGTGGGACCTTGAGAAAGTCGTTTATCTTCTCTCTGTCTCTTTTTTTTTTCCCCCACTGGGGTGGGGGTGGGAGTTGGAGAAGAGGGTCTGATCTTTCCAACTTTGAAATTCTGTGAACTCTGATTACTCCCTGGGTGGCTGGAATGTATCTCAGAGTCTCAAGTTGAATAAATACCTATTGGGATCCAAGTCAGCTCTGGAAATGTGAACCTCTTCCTCTGAGGGGAAACTCAAACCCTTTCAGAGGCTCTGACATAACTCTCGGTGCTTTTTACCTTCTAGGTCCGAAGGAAGAATCCCAACATTGTAATTGAAATTGGCAATTTCTTCCTACCTCCCCCCCAGAGAAAATCCACACTAATCAAAGTGTTTATATGGGGAAGGGGCCAGAACTAATGGGGAAAAAAGTGGGAAAGAACCGAGGTTGAACTGCAACTAACCAAACAGGATATCCCCAAGACCAATGAAAATGCCCCACAGTCACATCTGAACCTTGGACTCCAGCCACACTAGCCTTTCCAAGAAATCCCGGCATATTTTCTGCTCTCTAAGGTGTCAAACCGATTGCATATTGGCCTCTGAATGCACCAAAAACTTTTTCTTAAAGCCTAGGTGAGCCTTTTTTTAAGTTAGGCTATAGGATGATGGCAGTGATCATTTATATTAGCTGGGCACCAACGCAGCCCCTCCCCGGCCCAGATTCCTAATCTTAATGGAACCGAGAGTTAAGAATGATTTTTTAATGTCTCGTTGGATTTTTAGACTGTTAATGTACCGAATCCTTCTCATTATTACTTTATTGATTGCTCATTGACCAGCCCCCTTCAAATCGTATTAACCACCCTCTGCCGGTTTAGATTAGGAGAGTTTAAAAAGCACCTTTCATTACTCCCTCCACTCCTGCCACGGAGTTGAGACTCGGCAGCTTAATGGGAGCTCTAATGGGGCAGCTAAGAGGAGAGGGGCCACGGTCCCTGCCGATTGCATTAATAGCTCAAAGGGGGCCAATACAGAAAATTAGCCGTAAACGAGCTCTGGAGATCTTCAAATGAAAGAGCCATTTATCACGCTGGCTACCTTCACTCCACTCGTTTGCTCTCTCTACTGGGAACAACTCATTTCCTCTTAACTAAATTACTTCAGAAATGTCAGCTAAGCCCAGATAGCAAACATAACAAGAGAGCTAGCCTATAATATATGGGGTGATATCAACACGGGTGAAAAATTGGTTAAATTTTAGGAGGGAGTCCTTCCATAATTAGAGAGAGTGAGAGACACAGAGACCTTTATCTTTTATGCCTAGGTCTTCTGGCTTCAGTATACATAATAGCAGAGACACCGGAACATGGGCCAGTAATGAGGTAGACTTTTAAAAATCCCTCTACAAAAAATAAAAATTAAACATCTCTCTAAAAACCCATTAGAAAATAAATTAGCAACCGAGTCCCTTGCCCATTGTTGAAATTTAGAAAACTTAGTTCCGAAAACTGTCTCACCTCCTCTTTTATGAAATTAATCTCAGGGAGATATCCCCCATAAAGGCTGGGGAGGGGACAAAGATGAGAGACCAGACCAGAGGTCTGACCAGAGAGCCAGGAAGAAGCAAGTAAATCCATACCCTTATTTTAAGTGGTTCACAGTTATCTAGAAAAGTAAATGAACCACTTATTCCTATTTTGCCCATGACTCTCTAAAGATAAATATATGATATTCGGATCTTTTCTTCATGTAATAAAGGAAATACCTGAAATATTAAAAAATGAAGTTGACCTAACACTTCATACTCACACCATGCCCCCTAAATCAATAAAGTGACCAAAGTGCCACTTAGATATTTTAAGCTGCACATTAAGAAAAAAAAAAAGGCTTTAGAGGCCATAAAAAGTATTGCATGTTTTCAAAACAGAACCAGCCACTTTAGTCAATATTCTCCTTATTACTAGAGATACCCTTATACATAAATATTCATATTTTGCTGACAAACATATACAAGCCCTGAAACCAAAGCATTCTACGTCTAAGAATATTTTCAGCTCCATTTTGTTAAGCAAGCTAAGTTCCAAATATTTTTATTGGCCTGCCTATTAATAACATTTCTGATTGGTCATCTGTTGGGCATGACCCACTGACAGCCCAAATGTTGTTTCTAGGATGCAGAACCCTGAGATAAGAGGTTCTAGCCTTCAGTGAAAACCGAGGGGGAACTAAAACAAAAAAGAAACAGAAAAGTCAATGGAGAAGTCCCTCCCCCCTCTTGCCCCCGTGGACTAGCAATTAACCAAAAGAGAAGACCCTAGAGGAAATGGTGAAAGTGAGCTGTCAGCACAGTTGCAAATCTAAGCACCATGCCTGAGTGTCTGAGCAAACCCAAAAACTGGCATTAAAAACTGAAATGATACTATCTAAAGAAGAGAGGGAGAGATGTTTGGAGCAACGCTTAAAATAAATAGCTTTGCCCCAAATCTCACCATTCTTCTTCAGGATATTACATTCCAAAACCAAACATTATTCCAAGTACAGCTCCCCACCCCCCATCCTCCACCTCCCAAAGCCACTTTTTCTGTCTTTGTAAAGGAATATAATTTAGAATATCCCACCCTGTTCGGAATCCTTACTTCACAACTCTTCTACTGTACCGGGCTTGACTTTGCATTCCTTTCCAAAGCACCTTTTCTTTAATTGTTTTTGTGATTGTCATGTGGCTCAAATTAATCATAAATGACGGACGGAAGCTAGGGATTGTTGACATCAGATATAAGGATGGGCCTTCTCCAGAATCGATAAGAAAGGGTTACGGTAGTTTAAATTGTATCTCCAAATACCAGTTCTAGCGATAATTAAAGATTGCACTGTTTACACATTCAAGCTCCTAAATTGGTGGCATGTGAGTGACATTCGGGCCTTTCGGCAGCCACACTAATCGCCAGGCATTCTCTCAGTGACTGTCAGAAGAGAGGGGGAAAAATTAAGCAGCTGCAATACGCCCGAAATGAGTTATTGTAATTACATTTAATTAGTTTAATTAGTTAATTATTTTGCTTACAGCTGTACAAGAGACTGCAAACATTTGTTAATATCACATGCCCTTTAACAGTATGGGGTGATTCCACAGTCACACTAAATCATGAATGCATATGTAGGAAGATTTAGAAACGTGCATAGGCTGTCTCAACTTCTCAGGATGTGAATATTTAGCAACACATTTGGCACGAGTTTTTTAAAAAAATAAATGAAGAACTCATAAAACACAGAGAACTGGGAACAGAATTACCACACACAAGAATCAAATACAAAACCAAGAAGAGGACCTGTCCCAATGACTTAGGTCAGGGTTTAGCTCAGCAAACTCCAGTTATAAATGAAATAATTATAGCACATTTTTGAAACCAGTGTTTCCTAATCAGTTCCATACACGATGGTAATTCAATTATTTAAGATGTATCTAGGATTGCTACCAAATGTACCATGAGAAAATGGCAATAGTCTCTGTCCCTGTCTCTCTCATCTGGGTTTCTGCCTTTGCCCCCTCCCCATTTCCTTCTTCCCAACATGCCTTTTTATACGGAGAAAACCCCTGTCCTGTGATTGTGAACAAACATTTCTGTCTTATAAAATAACTAATTCCCCCACGGTGAAAACTCATAAAGACATGACTGCACAGGAAAACTTTGCTTACTTTTGGGAGGAATAATCCATACCTTTTTTTATGACAGACTGGTCCAATAGATTCATGCCGCTGTTATTGGCATCTTCAACTGACTGTGAATATAAAAACATCACTATTCAAATCGACTGGATATTAAAGAACTGCACACATAAATCATGTCATTCCAAACTGGAGTTTCTGTTATTTCCATTTATATTAATTCACAAAGGGAGGTTTTATTATTATCATTATTACCTCCAAATCAACATAGAAATGAAAGTCACCCAAATTATAAATTCTTCCAATGGAAGAAGAGGAAAAAGGAAACTGAGAGAGACATCTGGGATGCAGTATTGGTTTAGTTATTATATTAAGCATAGATGTTACACAGACATATAAACTTTCATATTACTTGCTCTTATGAATTGTGAAAATTTGGTAACAGCTGAAAGATTTTCACCAATATTAGTACGGATAATTCCTGTTTTCAATTCTATCCCAGTGCATCTTAACCCTAGAGTCATTTTACAAATACATAATAGTTTACATTATGGGATTTTAATTAAAGTCTGAGCAATTTGGAATGGAATGCAAACAGCAACACATAGGAACACGTTTGCAAGCTGGCAGGACCGCACACCCACTTCAGTCCATACACGTCCTGTGTGCTATGAATTTCTTGCTGCCTGATAATCCCTCAGAGGAACCTGCACGAGTTGCCCCCCTCCCAATCCTGCCGCTGCTACTTCCCAACAAGAAGCACACCTGTTAGGGCGACAGTAACTGCAGACACACAGATAGACCCGGATCCTCCCAGCCAGCACCTGCGTACTGGCATAGGGCATTCCTCTCGTGTGCCACAGTCTTATCCTAAAGAAGGAAAGTTTCAACCCTGGGTGTTGGCAGCACTTCTGAGGGCAAATGGCCGTTGGAATGAGTTTCCTACTGTCAGGATGCAGAAACACAGAGTTCTGGCTGTGCGTCCCAGAGCATCCAAAAGCACTGTATTCCCTCCTCTCTCCGCCCTGCCCCCCGCCCCCGCAATGAAAAATAAATGCTAGTTGTTTCTGAAATGTACTGCTGTTCTCCTTGATTCTTAGAAACCTACATATGGACCAACCTGCCCCCCACTCTACAGAGAAGTAAAAAGCAAAGGGCTAGAGAATGAGGTTGTGTTTTCACAGCACCTCCCACCCACTCACACCGCATCCCCAGACAGGGTGTGTGTTCATCACAAGGAAGAGACTGTCTACCCCAAACAAGCAGCACATTAGACACGAGATGATCTAATCACGAGGGGGGAACATGTTAATTTGTTTCTTTACGTTTTTAATAGTCACTCTTCAGTTGTCGGAAAGGTGAGGAAAATTGTTATTCGCCGTAAGAACCGTTTTCCATGTTGCAACATGCCACGTCCATATTAAGAAACCGTAAAACGCTTTAACAAATACTTCATAGAACTTGTTCCAAACTCTTCAGGAGACCCCCGCCTCGCACGCCGGCGCGCACGCGCACACGCAGACGCGCGCACACGATTCACGCCCAGCCATGCTCACGTGTCTACAGTGCGAGGTGTCCACTCAAGACAAAACTAGTGGTCGGTGACTGTGGGAGGCCCCGGATCTCCGGGGCCAGGACCCGGGGCGCCCCCACACCGCACCCTCTCGCCCGATACGTAAATATGTATATACGCCTCATCAGCGACGTGGGGTAGTTGTGGTAGTTAATGAGAAGGCTCTTGTCTGATTTTCTATCTAATTACGGCCGCCTGCTGGGTTTTTGTACAGGATATTCACGCAGCATGCTGGCGCTTAATCGTCACAGGGAGGATCGTAAAGATTTAATTAGGACTGCATGCGGAAGCGCAGAAAAACAACTCAGACTCGTAATTACTAGACTTCTTTAGTTAAAAGTGATACCAGGGGTTGCTTTAAGACACTAGGGTGTGTTTGAGTGTGAGTGTGTGTGTGTGTGCGCGCGCGCGGTGGGCTTTGACAACATCCTTATATGCTTACACTCAGGGGTAGCAGAGGTGACGCGCGGTTAGAGAGCAAAGACCGGAGGAAGAAAAGAGGTGTTCGCGACAACCAAACTCCAGAGTAGGTGTCATCTCACTCCTTCTTTCTCTCTGATGCTGTTTTTCTGAGTTTTTAACAGTGCACACCCCCCCCCCCACATATACACGCAAATGGGTGAAATGTAGCATACCCAGAGCCCAAACAGCGATTTGCTAGTTTAATAGCCCCTGTGAGTAAATTGAAATAGAAATTGACAGGGTTTTATAGTTTCATTTAAAAAAATATTAGAAGCATTTGGTTAATTAGCTCCCCTCCTCTTCTCTCGCGGGTCGGTCGGGGCGGTGGCCCTCCGCGTGTGTGTCTAGGTCACACAACATACCCACATACCAACCCTCGGCCAGGTGAGTACCCCTCGCTGTGAGGCCCTCTGGCCCAGCGGCGCCCTGGGGATCTGTCAGGTCCGCGGCTGGGAGGGTGACGGGGAGAAGGATCCGGAACACACACTAGGTCCTCGAGTTCGTACAGGTGACTGAAGTCCAGGCCGAGGCACCCTCTGGTCCCTTTTTAAAGACTGGTCACGCGCAGCCAACCCAATCCGAAGCTGCAGGAAACGCTGAAATCCTCACCGGCTCGGATAACTTCACCTCCCACCCAGGCCTCCCGCACCGCCCCCGCCCCCCAACTCGGAGTGGATCCTCCGGAACGGAGCAGCTGAGGCTAAGCCCCTGCATTGGGGGTCTGGTCCTAGGTACATCTCTCCCCCGTCGTTCTTTGTCACCTGCCCCGTGTCGTGTCGTGTGAAGCACATCCCAGCCTCAGAAGGCCTGTCATCACCGCGGAGACAGAGATCCTCCCTGCGGCCTGGGACAAGCGAAGGATGTATCCCCGTGACCCCTTGCACTGAAGGTCGTCCAGAGAAAGTCCCGCGAGCCATCCTACCTGGCCAGACGACGGGTTTGGAAGCATCTGGGGGGAGGAACAGGGCAGAGGTGGTGTGGGCAGGGAGCATGCGTGGGCCGGGACCTGCACATTCTCGCCTCTGGGCTCTCTGCACCTCTGCGGGGGGTCAGTGTTCGACGCAACAACTCAGCCTGCCGCGCGACGCTTTGACGCGGGTGTTCTCCCCAATACACACTGAACTGGTCCTGTTCTTCTCTTGTCCTTTGCATTTGGCCAAATACTCAAAATCCCTCACAATTCTATCTTTAAAAAAAATAAAACATAAAAAACTAAACTAAACTAAACCCAAACTAAACTGAGACCAAAGAAATCTATTCCCTCTTTTGAGATTATTCCTGGGTTAGATTGACTGAGTCACTCGGCCTGCAGGGTGGTGGTGACACCGCCGGTGTGTTAGCATTGCCAACAGCAGTGGTGATGAGTTGACCACTTTCATTATCTAGCACTTTGCGCCGTACTCAGAAAGGTTAATTTAAAAACTTGCCCCCACCCAGACACATATTACCCCAATACATTTTTTAAAAATCTATTAGATATATCCTTCTTGTATGGTATTCCGAAATGAGCAATATCTCCAGACAGGGATAATCAAGCTTGATTAAACCAACAAAACTATCATTCTTGATACTATGGGTAAATCCAGCCACAAATCATGTAATTCCATTATTTTGGGAACTACTAAGTAACTGAATTTCCTCTAAAACAATAAACCATAACAAGACTCCACACACAGGCAGCATATGATGCTGTCACCACATTTTAACTGTTCGGAATATATATATTTTTCCCCAGTAAGGTGAAACAGAAGGATTTGATACTCTTCTCCCTTTCCCATTTCATTTTCCTTTGCTTTAGAGGTACATCTAAAGTGATGCATAATATATACAACTATGCCAATGAGACCAAAGTGTCAAATACCTTTCAACCGTATTTATCTTTTCTGCAGACTATTTAAATTAGGAAGCAAAAGGAGACCTGCTCAGAATCACCCAGACAGTTTTTAGAAATCATTTCTTTGATGTTTCTTTGTTTAATTTAACCAAGTATTCTCAACCAAATCAGGCTCCATTGTGTAGGTTGCAGATGGGTTAGGGAGTGGGTGGGGGGGGAGTGTTTTGAGCCTTTTGTTTTAAGAAACAAACACGTGATGTCTTTTTAACTGGGATGGTGGCTTTGAGGAGAGGAGGGTGTTAACGGAGGGGAGAACCGAGTAGGGATGTGGAGAATATTGCTCCATAGTCGTTTGATGGACCAAAAGGTGAAAGCAATTCTCCAAAATGCTGTGTGTCCTCTTGGACTCACAAGCAGAATTAGTGCTTTCTGGGTCTCTCTCCTCCCACCCTCTACAATTATTCCATTTCTCCAGAGATGACTTTGGAACTCAATTTATCTTGAAAAAGGGCTCAGCAGCTTACGGGACATTCAAAGTAGGACCTGGTTTGGACAATCATAGCACATGTTTTTCTTCCCCTGTGCACTGTCATGCTTAACATCCAGCAGGGAGGGACCTCTGGAGCCCAAGAGGACCTTGCACCTCTATGCTAAAGCCCCAGACTCTAAGCAGTCCAATCTTTCACCTGCCTTGTCAGGGGGCCAGGCCCACTATGGGACATGCATGGTGCTGGGGTGGGTTGGGGAGGGTACTGAGCTTGCTAGCTCAAAGTACAAGAGGAAAAGGAAGTAGCTGAGGCAAGACAAAAAACAACCAGCCTTGATTGTGATGATCCTAAACTATCAGCACATGCGTGCATATTTTTCTCTTTCATGATTTTGTTTCTAGTGGTTCCAGCGTTCATAACCGGACCTCCAGAAATCGCCACTATGTGTATAACACACAGTTACATAAGGGGTGTCCAGCTAGTCCTGTTTTAAAGATGGAAACTCTCTCCCCCCCCCAGCCCCCAAGGATACAGAGTGCCCCTCCCCCACCCCTCCCATCTCCCGAGGCACTCACTATTTATTTATTGCCCTTCTCATTTGTTTGTTTGTGGTTACCTGGACGTCTTCCATTCCGGGATGGCCGAGGCCGTGCAGCGAGAGGCTGTCACCCATGCCCGCGTCCAGGCCGTGGTGCGCCGAATGCAGCAGCACGTCTGGCCGGCGGACCGAGTGGTAGTCCCTCCGGGGGTCGAGGCCCGAGAGCTGGGGCAAGGCGGCCCGAGGCTGGGGCAGGAGAGAACCGGCTTCGGAACCCACTTCTTGCCGCTGCCGTTGCCCCCAAGGATGCTGCTGGGGCTGGTGCAGTGGGTTCAGGGAGTAGGGGTCGTTGACGTGGGAGTAGGGGTCCTGGCTCTGGTGGTAGGGGAGCGGCTGGTAGGGAGGCGGGAAGTAGGGCGGCTGAAAGTCTGACGACGGGGTGTGGGACAGCGGCGGAGCGCTGGAGTAAGGTCCTTGAGACACCGAGCCCAGCTGGGAGAGCCTGGAACTGTGGCTGGGGACACCATCGTGCCGGTCCTGGGAGCAGAGAGAAGGAGAGACAGAGGGAGAGAGAGAGAGAAAGGAAGAAAAAAAAAATACAAGGGACTAATGGAGAAGCCCCGCTTCTGTATATTCTTCCTAGGACAGGGGAAGCAAGAGTCTGAAACTTATACTCCCAGGTTGAGTCAGAGGGCACATGATTTCGGCAATTCCAAACGGAGGCTTTGAGGGGGAAAATGGGGAGAATCACCACTCACTTAACCAACATCTGAGCCTTCTGTTGGGAGTGCAAAGCAGGCAAGAGGGGTAAGGGTCAAGTAATTGAATGGGGCGGGGGGTCTAAATTGCTTAATTAAAAATATAGGAGCCTCCCATACAGCGTTTCCTCTTCTGGGAAACAGAACTATCTTTTCTAACTCTTCCCGAGGTGCAAAGCATAACAAATAAAACTTCATACTATTTGCTCTGCTGCTGCTCCTGTTCCAAACCAACTTCTGCCTCCCTGGCAGCCCAGCCAGCTGACCAAGAGCTCCCCTCACAACCTGATAATTCCAGGAGCTCTGAGAAATCTGCCTGCTCTGAGTTCCCAGCCACCCCTCCCTCCCCAAGAGGAATTAAATCATTTAAATAGTGTTTGATTGAAATGAATCTCATTTGAAATCACATCCTGAACCCACGTTCCATTAAGTTAAGTTGTGGTTCGATGGAGTTATTTCTATGGTTGCTTTTCTGTATCTCATGCTATTACACCCCAAGGTGTGAAAATGAAAGACCTGGGGAGGGAAAAACAAGAAAAAGCCCAGGCAACTTACTGTTGGTTCTATCTGGAGTGGCAAACGGAGTGGAAGGAGAAGGAGGAGGTGTGTGTGTAAGAGGGGTGCTTAAGTTTCTCCCTGTCCTCTGTGGAAATGCCTTGGTAAAGTCCCCATGGTTCTTTTTGGAGAAATAGTCACCTAAATTTCCAAACTGCAGTGGCAAATAAAAAGTTTTTCTCTGCGGCCTCCCCCCTCCCCAGCTGACTCATGGAGCTCAGACGGAGAACACACAATGCAGAGAGAAGCAGCTGCAGCCTCGTCCAATTATGGTGCTAAATTACCAAGCCAAAGGCGCTCAAAGGAAGACAGAGACAGAGAGAGTGAGATGCACGCACAGAGACGGAGAGACAGAGAGACAGCGAGAGGGGGGGAGCATGCAATTCTGGTACAACGTGAATCCAAACTCACCATGGATGAATAGGTGTGGACTAACATCTGGAAAAAAAAGCCTGGTTACTGCTCAAAATCAAACAGTGATTAAAAAAAAAAAAAATCAAGGAGTCCAGCAGAGAAACGAGCTGGACACAGGAGCGGAGCTTGAGGGGTTTCCAGGACAAGCCATCAAAAAAAAAAAAAAAAAATCCCCCCCACCCCCAAACAAGATTGGCAATGCCTGTCACACACAGACAGAGCTGTTCATCGGGACTCTTGCTGTCTTTTTGGCCTCTTTTCTTCTGCCGCTCTTCGGGGCTCCAGATACAGTCCTCTTCCACCCGAAGCTGGGCTCAGACTGCTCCGGCGCCCCTTCCTCCCTCCGCTTGCCTACACCGCCTCATAATAATTGATATTCATGACTATTAATATTACACGAGTACTTTAAAGGGAGAATGGAGGACAAATGGAGCGTGAAGCAGCAGCGAGCGCAGAGCTCCCCTACTATTGTAAATGACGTTCATTCAGTGGAGAATTACTAGATGTAATCAGACGAGGGGGCTGGCAAAGGCAGACGGGGGAAAAAGTTTAGCAGGAAAGAGGCAGAACTTCAATTAACTGAGCCGGGGACACGCGTAAAGCAGCCCCTGCTCCTTTGGACAAGGCAGTGAGGGAGAGCATCGCTGGGGGCTTGTACAGAACGTAGGTGTCCTTGTTCCTGGAGAGGGACTTTCCTAATGGGAAGAGCTGATCGCCCTAGGTGCTCTGTGTGCAGATTAAAAAAATAAAAACAAAAACAAAACAGAAAGGCGTTGCCTCATTCTTTGGAGAGGAGAGAAAAGTAAACCAGTGGGCCTGGTTGTTTACAAGTGACGTTTGCAGATTTGCACTGAATACTGGACATTATGCTTATTTATTAAAGGACAGGGCCGAGATGGGGGCTTTTCATCCCTGTGCAGCCGTTCCCTTTTTACTGCTCAGTCTGTGATTTTTACCTCAACTTAAAATATACGCAATCAATCTTCAAGTACACTAAACGTATCCTTTCCAGGCAAAGCCAGGGGCAACAGAAAACCTTTTGGGATGTTTCAGGAACCCGTTCAACTGGCCTGACTGCCATTTCTGTTAAAGTTCAACCTTCCTCCGGACTTAAAAAGGTTCCTTCCACAGGGCTGCGGGTTCTCCTATAGTTTTGAGCTGAAAATTTAGGCAGATAGGGATATCTGCAATATTCTCTCTCCTCTCTCTCTTTCCCTCTCGTTTCCCTTCTCTTCCCTTCTCTTCCCTCTCTCTCTTCCCTCCTCCCTCCCATTTTGGTCTCCTCTCTCTACCCCTCTTCCACTCCACCCCTCCCTCTTCCTCTCTCCTTCTGTTCTTTCTGCTCTCCCTCCCTCCTATCCCATTTAGCCAGTGTACTTTTTATAAGCAAAGAACGAGTTTTATCCCGCTTACTTTTGGGAACCCACTGAAATCCCTCTATGTATATACTCCGAGCGGTTCACACACAACCATGGCCCCATCTCCGCCAGCGTCATGCCCACTTCGGGCGCTCACATTCTTTAGGATAGTTCTAGCGCCTTCGACTTTACCATTATCCCGCCTGTTAAAGAAAGAAAAGGAGGCCGAACCGAAACAGACCCCACCAGGCGGAGGCGCGGCTCTTCGTTACAGTCAATACACAGCCACAAAGAGGATAGGAAAACCCTCATCATCATTCCTGAGAAGGACGAATCTCCTCCAGCTCTCTGTCTCTGTCTGTCTCTCTGTGTCTCTGTCTCCCCTTACACACCCACACCCACAATTAGGGTCCCGGGCCGGCGGGAGCCGGAGCTGGGGGCACCGCTGGCTGCGGGCCGCGCGGCCGGGCGGCGGCGGGGCCTCGGAGCCCCAGTCCGCAGGGTGAGACTGGGCCCGCGGCGTCAGTCGGGGCTTACCGGCCGCTTCTGTGCGCGGCCCGTTCCCAGTACCCGCCGGGCGGCTCCCGGCCGGGCTTTCCGGAGTCTTCCGGAAGCGGAGGGGTCGCATTTTCTCCCCCGCGGGTTTGGGGCACCTCTGCGCGTCCCACCGCGACCTTTCGGCACGAGCGAGCGAGCGAGCGCTACTTGGCGCCGGTCGCCCAGGACTTGGCTCCCCGTCCTCCCTCTTCTCTCCAACTTTTCCGCGTTGCGGTCTCCGTCGCCCGGCTCGCCGGCCTCCCCCTTCCCCCTTCCCTAACTCTGCTGCGCCTTTCCTCCGAGCTCTTCTCGCCGTCCTCCCTCCCTCGACGTCTCCTCGAGTCTGCGCTGCCCTCTTACCCCCCCCGCCCCCACCGGCACCTAAGTCGGGGTCTGCGAGGCCATTCCGCTCGGAGCCGAGTTCCGCCGGGGCCTCGGCCGCCGTCCCCTCCCCGTCCCGCCGCGCGCCGCGCGCCCCGCCCGGCCGCCCGCCTCGCCCGCGCGCCCCGGAGCCGCCCCGCCGCCGCGTCAGTCGGCGCCCGAGACCGAAGAGGGCAGCGGCGAGCGCGGCCCCGGCCCCGCCGGGCTTCGGGCAACTTCTCCGGCCCGAGAAGAGTTGCGCCAACCCCAGCGCTGGAGAGCCGTGCGCGCTCAACAAGGGCAGAACATTGCGTTAAAAATACCCACGAACGGGGTGTTGGACGCGCTGACCCTCAAAAAAGGAAAACACAAGGAAAAAGATTAAAAAAAAAAAAAAAAAAAAGGTCTGCTAGGGCTCCTTAGCTTCTGCTCTATCGACACCCATCTAGCTAGCTATCTACCTTCCTCCTTCTAATTTTCCGTCCTCTACTTGGATCCGTTTGTTACCGATTTCAGGAATGTTATTGAAAATAAAAATTAAAAGCCCGAGTCTGTTACGAATGAGGCTTGAACATCTAATTCTCTCCCACACTCAAACCTAGGAGAGCTTCTGCTTTTATCAGTCTCTGTTTGCTCTGCCTACATTCAGTAGCACCACATTCCCCATCAAAGCCTAAGGGGGAGGGCGAGGAAGAAGGAAAGAAAAGTAATAGAAAAAAAAAAAAAAAAAAGAAAGAAAGAAAAGAGAGAAATCTCCTAACTTAAAGTAGCCAGATTTCAACCTTAAAGTCCCTTTTTCCGAGGAGTGAAGTCTCCCCCCAGCCAGCTTTTCTAAAAGTTAGAGAAAGCTGAGAAAACCGGCCGGAAATCTGCGACTAAATAGCTGAAAAATATCTATCAGTTGGGGTGTCAAGAAGCTCAAATTCTCGATCTGCAAAGCTCTAAGATGCATCTGGGGGTGTCGGCTCACCTCATAGATATCTTCGTACTTGACATTCTCCACGAGCTTCCAGAGCATGATGGCAGCCTGGTCTCTAGGAGGTGAGTGCATTCATGTGAGGAGCAGATGTCTGGCTTCTCAGGACTCCGCTGTCTGTAATGATCCATCTATAATTGGAAATGGGGGATACACACCAAATCCGACGCTCCTCTCCCATCGCAACTTATATCTGTTGTCTCAAACAATAGGCTGGAGAAGTAAGCCTCAGCAGAGAGAAAAACATTATTACACACACAGGAGTTAGATGCAACCCACAGACATATATATTATAAAAATCATAAACACGTATTTACACCCAGACACCCACATTGAGTTATATAAGCACCCCTGGGTCACACAGAGTCTACAGACTCTAAACATGCGTTTAAAGGAGAGATGGTCGTGCAGTGTGATTAATATAAATATACACATTTAAAAACCTCTATATGGAAAATGATGAATCATTGTGGCCACTGACTAAAGTCTTTACACTTCATAGTGAGAAACCAGGGGGCCAGCGGTCCCCCATTTTCTATTTAGATTTTAAAAGGGGGACCATTACTGAGATTTTTAAAAACAAAAGCTCCTATTCATGTGTGTTCAGCAGGAGGGTATTTTGAAAGCTGGATTTGGGGTTTTTTTAAGGGCAATCTCTCTGTATTGATGTCTACAAACTTTTTTTTTTTAACTGTATCTCTGTGAGAGCAGAACCAAAAAAGCCAGCTCACCACAGTGACCATTTCTAATATTTTTTGGTCATTTTGTCCTACACATTTGGAAACTTAAATACTGTATCGACACCTCAATCTGTCTTGTTTGTCATTTGAAGGGTTGTTAGGGTGCATTTTCAACGAATTCCATGTGCCATTCTTTTCTTGGCTAGAGTCTCCACATTATGAAGTTTTGGTTTTTTTCAGATGTTGGGAACAACACATGCAGACATTCACACAATGTTAATTTCGAGCCTTCTTTGTAGAGACATAGGACACTATATTTGCATCTGTTGTCTATAACTTTTAAGTGGATTTATTCATGGATAGTCAAGAAATGGTCACCTGAACCTTTGGGAGATTTAAGCAGAATATTCTTCAAAGAGATAGTGAAAAATATTTTAGTATGTATGGGTTTTGTTTGTTTGTTTTTGTTTTGAGTGGTTATTTTTTTCTTAGTGAGGTGAATTGGCTAGTTTTTTTTTCCAAAAGGAAAACATAAACAACAACAATAACAAAGTTAACCAAACCTTGAAAATGGGCGCCTAAAAAGGCACAAGGTTTCCGAATTTCATTATGAAGTGAATACTCACCTCATTTCTCTTTTTCCCACCCCTTCTATTTTTCTACTCCCTTGCAGGGTACGGAAGGATTCCCACAGCCAGAAGGGAAACCCAGAGGAGGATCTCGGCCCCTGGGGCAGAAAATAAATGACAGGAGGGAATGAGGAGGGACCGGGGCAATTTGGGGTGGAAGTTATTAAACCTGATAAGAGTGAATCTGCAAAGGGCGATTGTCTGTAAATCTCACGACGGCTGAGCGCTGCCGTGTGCGCGCGGAGACGGACGCTCTTCCCGGAGAGGACTTCGGACAGTCGCGGTGGATTCGGTAAAAACCAAGGAGAAGCTTCATACAGTGCAGACCGAACAATTCTGCAGGTTTAAATTTGATTTCTAAACGATAAGTCAAATGAAAGGAACCCAAAGACGGTGCTTCAGAAAGAACTTCAGGAAATAAACCCTTTCTTCATTTCCAGTTGTAATTTTTATGTTTCGCCTTTTCCTTTTTTACCTCCCCCTTTTCCTCCCTCCCTCCCTCCCCTCTTCCTTCCATCCTATTATCCTTCTTTCTGTCCCTCCTTCCTTCCTTCTTCTTTTCCTCTACTTTAAATATTAACACCTTAAACCTTACAAAATCTATACCGATTTCCCGCTGGGAGCATGAGCAAAGATTTTCTTCTTTGCCCCCTGAGCTGGTTTGGACATGGGAAGGTATTCTTTCTAATTTTATTGTGTGGTAGGACTTGGAACAGGTTTTACCATCCCTTCCCACCCTTTCCAGAACTAAAATAGTCCCCGATCAATATTTTGCAAGACAAATATTATAGACTTGGAAATTCAGGTGCTCTAGACACAAATTTGTTAATGAGAATAATTGTCTTCTTCGTTTCAAGTCAACAATTCCATTATCTGTTTAAGTCTAAAGATCGTTCCAACGCAAATAAAAAGCATTTGAAAACAATCTAATTTTTTTTCCTCTAAAACCTTTTAAATATCTTTTTGGTATATCACTGATTGGTCGAAAATAAATAAACTCTATAGCTTAAAACAAAACAAAAAACCCCAAGAAAGACACTTCGTATGTAAAGCTATTAAAAATATATGTTAGCATAACTATTTTATAGCCTTATATATGTCTAATGTCAACATTTGCATATGTAATTTTATTTTATGCTAATATTAGATATTTTTAAGATTAGAAACATCTTGAAATATTTGGTTAAAATTTATATAAATTCTTTAGGAAAACTGAAACAAAAAAACCAATCTAGTTTTATTAAGAATGAAGCATATATTTAAAAATACATACACGTATATAGATACGCAAAGAAATACATAACGATAATTAAAACCCGACTCAATTTTTCAACATGGGCATTATTCAAAAAATCCTAGAAATTGCAAGGGAAATCTCTCCTTCGGAATCTTCCGTAGGTCATCGAACGGGCAACAGCGCCCTCTGTCGGGATTTTATACAAGCAAATCCTTACGGCTGCTCGGTTTCTTTTTTAGCGATTTCTTTCCATTCTTGAAAACATGTTATAGCTTTAAGCATTTTTAAAGTTCAACTCTTAATATATCTACTAATTTTTGAAACCACTGTTTCAGGATTTAAAAAGTTTAAACGTCTCAAAAAGTGTACAAATAAAAAGCTCGATCGCTGCTGAGACAATTTTCCTTACGTGAGCCTGCTTTTCTTGCTCTTAACTGTCTGTTGCGTTTCACTTTAACTTTCAATCACACGATGTAGGAAACTATCTCCACGAGGACTTAACAAATGCAAAACAAAGAAAACGTAAAAGCAAAACAAACTCTTGTTTGGAAAGGGAGATAAACGAGTAAAATATGCATTTTCATCATTTCACTTTTTATTTCGTCTTGCCTTATGCCTAAATTTCTTTTTCAGGGCGCGCACACGCTCGCCTAGGTAAAAAGCTTGCTGGAGACATCCAAGAGAGTTATATTCGTATTCTCCTCTTTCACTTACATTTATTTCCGTTTATAACAGCGGAGAGGACAGTTAATAACGCCCTTCTTTTCTCAGCCTCAAATGGAGGGAGTATGATCCGATAAATGTAGGAGGCGCTAAGGGAAAGCTAACGTACCTAGGATAGAGCCCTCTGCTGGCGGTTTTCGGAGTAGGTTTAAAACTTCTTTAAAAAAATATTGTTAGCGAAAAACGTCATTATATTAAGTCAAGATCAACTGCTAGCAGTCTCATGTTTTCTTTTTTCTAAATATCTAATTATGAATTATCTAATTTTCGCAGACTTCCTTGATTCCTTATTCCTCACCTTGGCACGTATGATTTAAGATTCATTAACTACCTCCCTTTGCAGTTGCCTGATGGACTACCTTTTCTTTTACACATTACATGGCTGCCTGGGTTTCCTTTTATTTTTATCTTCCACGAACACAAAAATAATAAAATGGAAAAAGCCGAGAGGTCGAATTAGGATTATTGTTTCAAGGTAAAGATGCTGACCCTGCTCATGGGCGGAGGGTGGTGAGGCCTTGCGTAAGCTCCCTGTTGGAAAATGGAGGTGGGAATCCCAACTCAGGTCTTCAGACTTGTCCTCAGCACTTTCCCCACAGCACCATGATGCTATCTTCCTTCCTTCCTCCTTCCTTCTGAAATTAAGAAGACAGTATTTTGGGGTTAAGTTTTTCCAGAGTTTTTCTTGTCCTGGATTTACAAACAAGCAAAGGAAGAGAGAAAAAGGAGAGTTGACTGGCATACCCAGATTTGACCCCCACCTCTTACCATCAGAACCATTATTGTCTACCAAGTGGATTAATAAGACATGACAGTTGCACTGTTTATTGGTGACAGTCTGACTCTATTTTTCTAACATGTTTCTATCATGAAGCTTTCTCATGATCATATTCTTTTGAGGATCTTGATCATATGTGTGTGTACATATGTG
This sequence comes from Paguma larvata, assembly GCA_030068075.1. Lineage (NCBI taxonomy): Eukaryota > Metazoa > Chordata > Mammalia > Carnivora > Viverridae > Paguma > Paguma larvata. The sequence goes on along the minus strand of CM057829.1, from coordinate 48,739,988 downwards.
TGTGTGTGTGTGTGTGTGTGTGTGTGTGTGTACTCTTTAATGTTTATTTATCTTTGAGAGGGAGAGAGTCAGAACCTGAGGAGGGAGGGGCAGAGAGTGAGACACAGAATTCAAAGCAGGCTCCAAGCTCTGAGCTGTCCACACAGGGCCCCACTTAGGGCTCAAACTTACAAACCATGAGATCATGATCTGAGCTAAAGTCAGATGCTTAACCTACTGAGCCACCCAGATGGCATCATATATTTTAGCATCAATTTGGAAAAATTACTGTCAAATGTGTGAAAACACAATTCAAGCACCTGCCTTTGGTTTACAAGGCTTGGATAGCACATAGGTTTCTGTGATCTGAGTATGAGGAAACAAAATAGGAGGAGCTAATTCTTCCCTAAGTGTTTAAAAAAAATTAAGCGAGGACTTATCTGTAGATGGACTCTTCATGATCCTACAAAGTGAGGTAAGCATTGGAAAGGAAATAGCATTTCTTATTTTAACCGTAATAGTAAGTCGGTGGTACTGTTGTGAATTTGTAAAGTGATATTTAGTTGAAATCACTTGTAAGGATGGAAATAAGTGTGGCCATGGAAACCCCTACTTTCTTGTAAACTTTTGAGGAGGAGTAGTAAATTCATCACATATTTTAAGTGTTCTGAGTTCCTTTGGTTTTTCTGTATAATTGTGAGGGTATGAAGTCACCAAGGGGACAGTTTTCAAATTTCTATCTCCTGGTGATAAAGAGGCTAAGAAATGGAAGGTGGGGGAGGGGGTGGAGTAAATGATGCACACAGCCACAGCACGGTTGTTCCCAATACCAATGGACATTTCATATACAAAATGTGAGAGGTGCACGCTTTCGCTGGCGTGACTAACGCAGGAGGACAGGTAGTTCCATCATTGTGGACATTTTCCATATTATTGCTTTAAGAAGGAGCAATCTTAAAGGGTGAGAATGCTAAACAATTTGGTTTCAAAATGCAGCCAATAGACCAATACATATCTGTGAGTAAAAATTTGCAAATAAAGACGTGGAAAGATGTAGAGCAGAAATATAACCTTTAAAGCATGAATAAACACATACGATGTGTAACATCAGGACTGAAATGTCTCTTAAGTACAAGGGACATTTGGTAGAAATTAACATTACCGTGGAACTACTTCCTAAAATTCACATTTATGCATTTTGATACAAACAGAAAATGATACTCATTTTATGACTTTTTATTTCCTTAACATAAGATGTTTCTCCCACTTACCAGCTATGTCACCTTGGGCGTGTCTTTTGACCTTTCCACATATCTGTTTTCTTATCTATAAAACAAGGCAAATTTACTGGGTGATATCCAAATTTCTTCTTTAGAAATGGACCTTATGAGATTTATGAAAGCATCTAATAGTAATTAATGAAAAGTTTAAAATGAAAGTGTTCCTTTGTCTTAAGTTTATTTATTTATTTTGAGAGATAGAGAGGGAGAGAGAAAATCCCAAGCAGGCTCCGAGATGTCAGCGAAGAGCCCAATATGGGGCTTGAATTCACGAATCACGAGATCACGATCTGAGTCGAAATCGAGAGTGGGACACTTAACCGACTGAACCACCCATGTGCCCCAAGAGTGTTCCTTTTGAACACATTACAGCAAAATCTCAACTCTCTGAAACCATATGGGGTAGAGTTAAGAGAAGTGACCCGTATCTTTTGATAAATACTGATTATACACATACAAACTCAGACGCAAAGTTTTTAGGACTATCATCTGAGAAGAAAGCAAGCAAAGGAAGGATAAGAATACAGCTCTAGGGAAGAGGATATGATTTTAATAGTACTTAACAGGCACTTTGAAAGAGGTCAAGCATCTAAGTCTTAGATAAGAGGAATTATATCCTAATGTACAAAAAGAGTTTGTGTTTTTGATCTTGGAATTATGGTCAGTAACCTTTGATAAAATATGCAAAAGGGAAGCACTGTCTAATAGCAGAGGCGGTAAAACACTTCATTTTTCAGAAAGAGGGGAAAAGGTAGGTACTAGAAACCACCGGTGGGGACTCATGTTATTGTGCACCCAGAAAAGTGATAGTTTAGGTTGTCAGAGTGGTTAGTCACATACTCTGGAAGGGAAAAAGGAAATCTCCAGGAACTAACATAGATTCAGGAAGAACAGATCACTCCATGTGTTCCCATTTCCTTTGGTTTACTAGAGTAAGTATCAGGGACATAAGGTATGTGGAGCTCACATAGACATTTCAGAAATTTCTCATCGGCTCCCCAGTCTGAGTTGAGTGATGCCGTGGTATTAGAAAACAGTCTGTCTTTTGGCTACAGACATGAGCTTCGGAGTGGGACAGATGTGTATGAATTCCAGATCTGCCACTTACTCTCTTGGATAGTGGGAAAATTACTTAATCTCCCTCAGCCTCAATTTCCTTGTATGAAACATTTAAAACATATTTCCATATATGAGACTTATTAATTATATGAAACATGTACATAGCAATAACCATTGCCTGGAGGTGGTCATGATGATTAAATGAGATAATACATATGAAATATTTATCACAGCTTCCAGCATAAGGAAACCACTTGGTATGTTCTATCTACTGTTACCATCACAGATTTACAGCTATTTGAATAATTCTCTCCCAAAGTGGTTGATTGATGGATGGAAACCAATTTGAGGCAGCTGTTTCAATAGTTCACCAAGAGACTTTGCAGTTAATCTTATTCTAATATTTACAAAAATATTGATGCATCAGAAGAAGAAATAGAAGACATATTTGTTATTTTTCAGGTGTTAAACATTGCAGAGAATAGTCAATACATTCGACTGCAGGATAAGGAATAAAAAATATTTTGACAGGCTAATAATCTGGAGATAATCCCCAAATCTATAATTTTAACAAACATAAAAGTAACAAAATTGTAAGGGTAAAGGGAAAAATCAGAGACTGACAGAGGAAGGTAAGAAAACAGCCACAGTTTTCTGCTGCTCAGGGTCCTTATGGTTTCCAGAACACAATAATCACATCAGAATTGATCCCACAACCTATTGGGACTGATAAACAGATAGTGCGTGAACTCCCAGGTTGCATTAGTAAAGTTCACGTGCTCAGTTCTGGAGAAGGTGCAATCCCACAGGCCCATATGCTGGTCAAACTGCATTTCAGGCATTGTGTTCGACTTTGAGATTGTCACTGATAAACCAAGAGGTCTCTAAAAGAAAGCAATCAGATCCTGAAAAGTCCTGGAAGGTAGGTCAAAGGACAAAGAATTGAGAAAACGGGGACAGTCATCTTAGAACAGAGAAAACGTAAGGATGTGAACTCTATCTTCCAATATTTGGGATTGGTCTTGAGGAAGAGGGGGTATACAGAGGCAAAAGGAGAAAGTTGGTATTTGTCTTGTTCTCTGCTATATAGCCAGCATAGAGCAAAGTGGCTGGCCCCAATATGCTCAGAGCATTTTAGGTGAAATAATTCTCTTCCTCTAACGATACAGGACAAAGATCAGTAGAGAGATGTTACTCCAGGAGGTTGATTGAACACAGTGTGAGGAAACAAAATTTTCTAAAAATTGGAAGTCCTGGACAAAGCAGCTTTGATTGTGTTGAACGGACAGTCCCTGCAGGATTTGGACAGAGCCTGGATGACCTCTGTCAGGGATGGGGTAATCCGGGACAGGAGGTTTGCCTGTATAGCACTGGGCAGGTGGTCCGTCACAACACCACAATCTTGTGATTCTCCTCCATGTGCTCAGCTTGATACTGCGTTTCAAGTTTAGCAGATTAATAACGGTAAAGGACTGGCATTGAGAGATATGTGTGGAAGATCCCATTATTTCTGCATCTGGATAAGTATTCTCTGATTGGGGAATTGTACACATCTACTGAGCCCACGTTTCCATGAACTGCATGTTATCTGAGTTCTGTAAGTAGAAATAACATCACAGTTAATTATACTCAAAAGCCTCATTGGTCTGTCAGTCTCTGTTTTGCTTCTGTCATTATCACTTTTCCCCCATATTTAATAGAGTTTCTGTGGGTGGCTTTATAAAATGAAAAAAAGGAAATTTATTTATTTAGAATACAGATGAAGGGCCTTTTAGGCTTTCATTTGCAATCAGTTTTGAGAAACATTTGTTTGATCCCTAAAAGAAATAAATCCTTTGTGGAAGATTTATCCAATGATCATACTCCAAGCCAGACTCCCTTTGTGCAATTTTCAAAAATCTTTAAGCTATTATAGCTTTGTTGCTCTAAACAATGTACAGTAACTTTTATTTCTGGGTTCATTTGTATAAACAAATCTTTTGCTCTACATATCATAGTTACACTGTGTCATCTTAACTCACAGAAATGTATATTAAAAGTATAAATAATTTAATAACAGCAATAACAACAAAAAATCTTAAGGTGATTTAATAAGCACACGACACATAGAAAAACAATCCTTTCCAAAATTTCTCTTAACTGTGGGGGAAGGTGAAGATTCTTCATAAAACTTTCACTAATACAAAGAAATTATGATGTATGTTCTTTTTCTGCTGTATGGTTAACTATTTTTATTAACTCTGCCATTATGGCCTAAGCAAAGAGCAAAAAACATATTTTAAGACCTAACTCAGAATGGGCAGTTTTTAATCCCCTGTCTCTCACTGATTTCCTTCAGAATTTTGGTTGATACATGAATGATGGAATTTTCAGCATGAAAGCTTCCAAGGAATTGAAATGGGGATGAGAGTTAGGTCATACGTCAGCTTCCTGAGTCATCTGATGCTTTTCGGGGGATCATTCTTTCAATAAATTTGTCTTAAGTACCTATTTTCTTTGCAATGCATTACATAGATATAAAGATAAATCTGAGGAGGAAATTGCTTTGGATGTTTTGCTGTCTTAATAAAGAAAATGAAATGGTAAGGGATGAGAGTTTATGATCTCAACTATGAAATTATACACATTAATTGGTATTTTGTTTCTAAGTTAAAGTTTCTTAAGTAACTTATCATATTCTACCTAGTATTTAGATGTCCTATTTTTGACAAATTTTACTTTTTTTTTGCTTAGTTTTATTTTATTTATTTAAATTTTTTTAACATTTATTTATTTTTGAAAGAGAGAAAGAGACAGGGCATGAGTTGGAGGTGGGAGGCAGAGAGAGGGAGACACAGAATCTGAAGCAGGCTCCAAGCTCTGAGCTGTCAACACAGAGCTTGATACCGGGCTAGAACTCAAGAACCATGAGATCATGATCTGAGCCAAAGTCAGACGGTCAACTGACTGAGCCACCCAGGTGCCCCGGAGTTTTGTTTTATTTTAAACAAACATCATGGTTAGTGATGAATAAGTGAAATGCATGTGTATGTATGTGTGCCTAGGAGGGTCTATTTGTTCCCAACAGGGGCTAAGACCCCAGACTCTTCCATTTTTTAACAGGAGAAACTTCCATATTCTGCCAGTGTTGACTTTGGCCCATAAAGTTTCACCCTGAGTGTCCCCAGGTCTTAATTGATGCACTCAACAGTGGAAGCCTATCTTTAGGGCCATATCTCTACCACCTTCATCGCTTTTGGCCCTTGATCCTTGGAAAACAAAGAGCATTAGATTGTATACCCATACGGTGGAAAGTCTTGGTCTGCACACCAATATATCATCTGGATTTGGCTGGTCTTTTTATCTCCTTGGGTCTCAGAATCCAGGAGTGAGAGTCTGTGCCTGAGTGTGCTGGCATGTTGAATGACAGCTCATGGAGAGAGCTGGATGAGGCAGCAGTTAATCAGATACTTGGAGATGCTAAAAAAGATCTGTTTCAGGACTTACAGCTTTATCTGGTAGAAACCCTTCTGATTTTCACAAATCTGTAATACAGGTCTGACCATTGTTTATTCTTAACCTGCTATCCTGGGGGTAAATTGTTCTTTTTTTTTTTTTTTTTTTAAATCAGTGAGTTTGATGTTATTTTATTTTTGCAAATACTTTTCATCTCAGATCTAGTCATGAGAACAGACCCAGAAAATGGGAAACACAATTCTAGAGAACATGATGATAATGCAAAGTGGCCTTTTACCCAAGCGATGCCAAAATAAAAACTGACTCTGGCTATAAAGACCAGAGGTCTAAGGCCTTCCAAGCCATATTAGAGCTGAAGGGTAGGAGCATACCGGCTCTAGCATTTTGAAACCACGGTGTTTCAAAACTTTTCTGTGAATATTAGTTGGTGAGTTCAGCTATCGTTTCCAGCCAATGTTTATTTTTTGCTTCAACAGAGGAAGGGAGCCATTGTTTTTGGCATGACTATTATATTAATAAATTCTAGTAACACCAGCTTACATTTGAGAATAATGCAGATTTTTCCCATGTGAAATGGTCACATTACAGACACTTAAATTAAATTAGCAATTTGTGGATTTAACTGGGCAGAAAGATTCAAAGGATCATCATCATTCACTTTGCCCTTTATGTTTATTTTCTTCAGACTGATTAGATTCTATGTATTTGAGGACTGACAGTAATAATTCTTTAGTTTCTATTATGAGCCATTCTACTCTTAAAATCTCTTCACTGTGACCAAAGTACAGTTCCCTTCTTTCTAGTCACCTAATATTACTAACTAATAGCTGCCATCTATTGAAACCTCACCCTGTCCCATGCTCTAAGCTAAGCACATTAAGTATTTGAGCTAACTTAATCTTCCCAAGGCCCATGAGAAAGGCATTATTACTCTAGTTTTTCAGATGAGGAAACTAAAGCCCAAAGAGATTAAGAATCTTTCCCAAATTGTCATAAAACGGGTAAATGAATCTAACTTTGACTTCAGGACTGTCCCTTTAGCCCGACAACTAAAGGATGTTCATCAAGGCCCAGAGTCAGCTTTTCTCTGACTTCCCGGGACCAGTGGTTTGGACAATTGCAAAACTAAATCACATGTACTGGAGACAGAAAAGAGAAAAGGAGAAGAATAAAAAGAAGAGAAAAAAAAGAAATCAAATAGAGAAAAGGAAAGAAAGAGGAATGGAGGGGCGCCTGGGTGGCTCAGTCGGTTAGGCAGCCAACTTCAGCTCATGTCATGATCTCACGGGGTTTGAGCCCCGCGTCAGGCTCTGTGCTGATGGCTCGGAGCCTGGAGCCTGCTTCGGATTCTGTGCCTGCCTCTCTCTCTCTCTGCCCCTCCTCTCCTGCTCATGCTCTGTCTCTCAAAAATAAATAAACGTTAAAAAATTTTTTTAAAAAACAAAGAGGAATGGAGAAATGAAGTAAGAAAATGGACAGAAAGGAAAGAAAACAGATACAGCATGTGGTAGGCTGTTGGCTTCCTTTCTAGGCCATGATCCTCAATGTGGGGGTGGGCTCCATCCCAGGAGACATTTGGAAGCATCTGGAGACTTTATTTGTTTGTTTGTTTATTTATTTATTTTAAATTCAAGTTAGTTAACATACGGTGTAGTCCTGGTTTCCAGAGTAGAACCCAGTGATTCATCATTTATGTATAACACCCAGGCTCACCCCAGCAAGTTCCCTCCTCAATGCCCATCAGCCATTTAACCTGTCCTTCCACCCACTCCCTCCTCTAGAAACACTCAGCTTGTTCTCAGTGTTTAAGAGTCTCTTATGGTTTGCCTCCCTCTCTGTTTTTGTTTTTTTTGTTTTTTTTTTCTTATTTTTCCTTCCAATTCCCTATGTTCATCTGGTTTGTTTCTTAAATTCCACATATGAGCAAAATCATGTGATATTTGTCTTTCTCTGACGGACTTGTTTCACTTCTCATAATACTCTAATTTCATCTGTGTTGTTGCAAATGGCAAGATTTCATTCTTTCCAATCACCGACCAATATTCCATTGTGTATATACCACATCTTCTTCATGCATTCGTCAGTCAATGGACATTTGGGCTCTTTCCATACTTTGGCTATTGTTGATAGTGCTGCTATAAACATTTATAAACATTAGGGTGCATGTGCCCCTTTGAATCAGCGTTTTTGTATCCTTTGGATAAATACCTAGTAGTGCAATTGCTGAGCCGTAGGGTAGTTATATTTTTAATTTTTGAGGACTGTCCATACTGTTTTGGAGACATCGTTTAATAGTCAATGCAGGGTATGGAGGTGCTGGTGCTCTAGTGGGTAGAGACCAGGAATACTGCTAAACATTAAACAATGCATAGGACAGCTTCCAGAACAAGGACTTAGCAAAGTGCCAATGGTGCTGAGGTTGAGATACCCTGGCCTAGGGTTTCACAGTCCAATCATTAAGATAGGACATTTTAGAAGAGCTGTAATTCTCTAAGTGATCTTAAATCATAATCTTCAAACAATTCTGGAGTACAGAAAACCATGAGAGAAGCCTTAGTATCGTTAATCTCTATCTCCCTGGAGGTCCAAGAAAGAGAAAAAAATTCTATAATGTAGTTTTAGAGCGATGCATTTTATATCTTTATAATGTTATATAATATAAATTGCAATTCAGCTAAATTCAGTCAACGCTAAGGAAGCAGAACAGGATTTGAACAATGTTCTAAGTGTTCTGTGTAAGGACTTTAGAAGCCTTGCATCAGAACTGGGAGGAACATAGGAGCCATTATGTCTGGCGCATCATTTTACCGAGGAGGAAGTTAGGGCTCAGAAGAAGTGAATCACTTGCCGAAGGTCCTAAGTGCCTGGATTGGGACAAAACTCCAGTCCTTCTACCTCCCAATTTTTAGTTCTTCACCTCCACCAAATTCGCCCCTACAATTCACTAACACTCACCATGGAAACAGCTGAAGCATCTTTCCTTTTAGTTCCCCAGGCCTGTTAGTTAAAAGGTTGCAAGGACACAAGCACATCCCTAACACACACACATTAACATTTACAGACTCTCTTGAAATTTTTGTGATGATTGATACAACATTTGCTCTTTCTTCTGAGCAATGTGATAATAATGAAGTCCTGTACTGATATTGACTGAACCAGATAACAATTTTACAGTGATGGTAGTTTTTTAAGTTTTATAACTCACACTAATTGATGAAAACACTACTAATTCACTGCTGCTCTTCATTTAATGCAGTTTTCAAATGCATGTAAATTCCTTATGAGTGTAACTTAACCATAGGAGAATGGAGCTCAAAAATTAAAATCTAGGGGCACCCAGGTGGCTCAGTCAGATAAGCGTCTGACTTCAGCTTAGGTCATGATCTCACAGTTTGTGGGTTTGAGCTCTGCATCAGGTTCTGGGCTGACAGCTCAGAGCCTGGAGACTGCTTCAGATTCTGTGTCTCCCTCTGTCTCTGCCCATCCCCACTTGCACTCTTTCTCTGTCTCTCTTGAAAATAAATAAACATTAAGAAATTTTTAAAAAATTAGAATCTAATACATGAATGAACTGTGCACTGATATACAGACATTTGTTCATTGCCTGTTACTTGTCTTCAGCACACTTAAGTAGTGATGATGGCTAACACTGTGCCAGGCAGAGTTCTAAGTGTATGTGTTATATGTGTTATCTCACATCCTGCACTAGTCAGTATACAATCTGGAGATGAGAAGACATTGCACTAGGATTCCTGTGTCCTTTGGGAATATGTATTTAATTAGGGAAACAATACAATGAGGCTGAAACCCCCTTATATAGGGAAATGCTTGACCCAGTCTAAAAGGAAAATTGATAGGAGAGAAAGCCAGTACTAGTCAGAATATAATCTTAATCAGAGAGAAAAGGTAGATGTAAAGCTAAAACCTAAGGGAGGCAGCAGAGAAGGAAAAACACAAAGAAGGACACAGGAGGACTGTGTGCTAGGCATTGTGAAAGGATAAAGAACCCCCCACCAAACTGCAAGTCTGAGAAACCATACTAACAATATTGGAATGTGCATTTGATACATTGATATTTTTTTATGGTTATATTTGAAGGTGGAGTTCTAAAGCTAATGAAATGTCTCAAAGTGACCTGGATTCCACTTGACCTCCTTGAATGTGAGACGTGAAGCTTTTGTGTGTAAGGCCAGAGGGAAGCTGGCCAGAGCTAGGAGGGGTTCTGAACAGAGAGACTGCAGAGCTTCAGGGATGCAGACATACATGGAATTTTCTTAACAGGACTGTGCTGTGGAGTCAGTCCACACCTCCAAAATGCATCTAATAATTTCTTTCTTCATCTAGCCAACAATCTCACTCAATGGGAGTAAAAAAGAAAAAAAAAAAACACCATTCAATTATCTAGGGGACCAGAAATATGCATAGGATGATGGTGTAATTGGCTCACTGATGTCGAATATTTTTGTTCTGCAGAGCAACTCACTCAAATATTATATACAGTGAATTGGTAAAAAAGAGCAGCAATAACTCTAGCTTTGTTTTCATAACACTACTTAATTAGTTTAGAACAATATGCTAGGGAAATTGTAACAAAATCTAAAGCCTAGGTATGAACTTTCATTGTGTGGTTCATTTAAAATATGCTTAAAAACACATTCTACTAATTTACACAATAATCGGGGTTGGGGGGAGGGCCACCTGAAGTTGACCGAATATAAGAGAGGTCTGGTTATCATCTTGTTTCATAGGGAAAACAGCAAGAGTGGCAAGTCTGAGGGACAATCTTGGGCCCATGCAGTGAGTGAGAAGCATCACTTGGGTCATTAGGGAGGAAACCGTTCTGTTTTGAAAGTAAATCTGGCTCTATTTTTACTTACTGATTTATGTTTGCTTTTACCTCTTTGATTTTTTTTCCCCAGTGGTTCTCATTTGCCCCATTCCCTGGATCATCACTCATGTAATCTTTAAAAGGAAGTTGTTAGAAGCTGTTGGCATTCCCTGTCCACAGAATTTGAAGTCAGGAAAAAATTATATTAAAAATCATATTTAAAAAGTTCTGTATAAAAGGGATTTATAATTAAAATCAGACACTCCAGATTAATCCCTGATAGAAAATGAAAGAGCTAAAATGAATGAAATATGGTGTAGGAAGATAAATAACAAATGCTGATAGAGAAAACATGTTTCTTTTCATTTCCATGTAGCTTGGGTTTCAAGAGGAATGAAACTTCATATGGCTCTGAAAATTTGAATTTTGGCACACTCTGCTATTAGAGAATGGGGAAAATATAGCTTTCATTCTCTGTGCAAATAATAACAATATTATACTTGGGCATTCATGGGAAAAAGAGACAGAAACTTCATTTTAACAAATACTTTAAGATCTTTTTAAAATATTTTGATCTGAGTGAGAAGCCTAAACCAAGTTCAGGAGTTGGTTCAAAAATAACACAACGAGGAATATTCTGTCTTTCTAATTCTGAAACATTGGATGGGAACTAAATTTTCCCTTCAACTTCCCAGATTCTGGGTCTACATATTTATATACAAAGAAATAGTGAGGACATAACTGGTTGGATACAAAGGGTGGAGGACATTTTGGAAGCTCTGAAACCCATATGTGAACATGAGCGAAAAGACCTACTTGGCATTCTTTTTGTGGTACTCACCCTTCTCTTGCAAATGATCTAGATCTTAAAGCAAATAAGGCAGTTGACTCAGTATTTGTGACATAATTTCACATGGTTCATCATACAATTACGACAGAGAGACAAGAGAAGCATTGGAAAATAAATCATTTTGCTTCAATGGCTTTGGCATATTACAAGAAATAAAAGAATGACATTAGATTCAGTTTGTGCATTTTGGCAGGAATAGCACAGAAATTGTGTGTTCTTAGTGCATCGTATCAGAAAGCAAGTGATGTCAGTCTGTGCTATGGCTGGTGATATTAATGTTGATTGTTTGGCTCAAACGGTGTCTGCTGGGTGTCTCTGCTGTAAGTCATTCTTTTCATTTATGAGGTGGGAACACTGGACAAAATTTAGAGCCATACTACAAAATAATTGCTAATATCATAAAAGAAGGGCTGAGGACCTGTTCCACACTAAAAGAGATTAAAGAGATACGACCACTGAATGCAATGTGAGATCTGATTCTTTTAGTATAAAAGACGTCATTGGTGTAATTGCCGAAATCTAAATAAGGTATAGAATTTAAATAGTGTTCTATCAGTACTGAGTTCCTGATTTTGGGAACTGTGTTTTGGCTATTTAAAAGAATGTCTTTGAATTTAGGTAATACACACTGAGGTATTTAAGGATAAAACATTATGTATGCATTTTATTATCAAATGGATATATAATACCTGGATGTCTATCTGTCTATCTGTCTATCTATCTATCTATCTATCTATCAATCTATCTACCTATCTATCTAGCACATGAAGTATAACATTAATATTTGAAAAATATGAGTGAAGTATATATATTAACACATACTTCAGCAATCTATAAGGCAGAAGAAAAGGCCCAGTTTTGGTAGCTGGTCTTTGTTTTGAATTCTTATTTAATCATAGGAAAAATACACAGACATCTTGTTCCTTAACAACTTCAATGATCGCTCTCACTATTTTTCGCTGTGTTCTGTTCCCATTTGTAAAGACTTTTTCAGACTTTCAAATGCAGTTACTTTCTAGCCTTGGTGAGCTCAGTTTTACTGGGAATAAATCTAACTGAAAGGCTATCTTTCCCAGGCTCAGCTGACCATAGAGTCAGTGTGATTAGCAAACCATCAGGGAGGTGTGGTGTGACACTTCAGAAAGGGTGCTCAAAGATAGCAGACTTTCAGCCAAGGAGGGCGTATTTAGCCTCCCTCATTCCTCTTGCTTGCAGTGTGGCTAGGATGTGAGTCATCTTGGACCATGAATTGAAATTAAGATGGAAGCCAGGGCTCAGATGGTGGAGGCAAAGGATGGAAGGAGTCTGGCCATTGATGATCAGAGTTACCACACCAACTCTGGACTGCCCACCTCTGAATTTCTTTTATATGAGAGAAATAAAATTTTATCTCACTTAAGCCATTGATATTTTGGATTTTCTATCAAACCCTCTCCCAACTGATGGACCACATTACTCTGAGATTATCAAGAAGATAGTTTCTCCAGGAACTCACTATATTGAGATATCAAACCTATGTTAATGATATTTTCTGTAGGCTTTCAAGTTTGGAATGCCTTATAGAACGAGTGTGTGCTGAAGACTAAGTTATTGTTCTTTAGCTTTAGTGAAGGAAGATTGAGTTAAAACTTTTGCTTCACCTTCTAGATCTTCCCATGTAGGCACAGGTGGAGGACCCAGAGGAGTAGTGTTGATGGCTTTTTTTCTGATATGTAGGTGGTACATATGTTTCTTCTCTTATCCCAAGGCTTTAGAATTTCATTAGGTCTGGAAAAGGAAGACTTACGATCAACTGGGAGAGGCTGACAATGTCAGGACAGGCCTGCTCTTTTTTTTTTTTCCAACATTTATTTATTTTTGAGACACACAGAGAGAGAGAGCACGAGTGGGGGAGGGGGGGAGAGAGAGAGAGAGAGACAAAGAATTTGAAGCAGGCTCCAGGCTCCAAGCTGTCATTACAGAGCCCAATGTGGGGCTCCAACACATGAGCGGTGAAATCATGACCTGAGCTGAAGTCAGATACTTAACTGACTGAGCCACCTAAGTGCCCCAGAACAGGCCTACTCTTAAGAGAAGCTTATAGTAGGATCAGTACCCAGCACAGACCCTCCTAAGACAGCACTGTCAACAGCTGCCCTTCATAGCTGAGAATCCCATTGACTCTCTAGGGCACCAAACCCTCTGTTGGGACTGGAAGGTCTCTAAAATATTTTTCTGTGCCTTTTACTTGGCTGATTATTTCCCTCAATCTTATCAAGAAATTCTCATCTTTGTAAGTCAGCTACCTTGTTCCATTTCCCATTGTTAGACTTTTCTTATTCTCTTCCTAATTTTAGTATTATTTGAGAACCAGGCCAAGTTTCACCTTCTCCTTGAACGAACCTCCCCACCCACCCCAGTCCGTCGAGTGCTCACTGATTTCTCTGATTGCAGTTAGGGTCAGCAGCACACTGCTCAGTAAGTAATCATCCTTATATCTTTCATGGCATGGCCATATCCTTGGACAAGATTAGTATGGGCAGACAGCATGGCTCTAGCCTTCAGCATTTCCCAAAGATATATGGGAAATATTCTTTTGTGTATATGGCTTTTGGTATCCATGCTGTTTTATGAAATTTCAAAACACCTGAATGAAGCAAATCAAAGGTATTTGTTTTATTCATAAATATTTTTAAATTTTTTAAATTTATTTTTGAGAGAGATAGACAACATGAGCAGGGGAGGGGCAGAGAGAGAGGAAAACACAGAATCTGAAGCAGGCTCCAGGCTCTGAGCTGTCAGCACAGAGCCCGACACGGGGCCCAAAGGTATTTAAAAAAATAGGGGTGCCTGTGTGGGCAGTTGGTTAAGTGTCCAATTTCAGCTTGGGTCATGACCTCACAGCTCAGAGCTTGCTTCAGATTCTGTGTCTCCCTCTCTCTCTGCCCCTCCCCCACTTGTGCTCTGTCTGTCTCTGTCTCTCGAAAGTAAATAGATGTAAAAGAAACAAACAAACAAAAAACACTTAATAGGAAGGAAAGCTGGGAGGCTAAAAGAAATGAAATAATTAATAGAATATAAATTAGAAAATAAGAATTAGCACTTGTTTCCTAGATCTTCCTCTTCCATTTGCTAGCTCCATGAGAGCAGGAGATTAATCTGTTTCATTTGCTGATAGATCCCCAGTGCCTACAAGAGTTTCTGGACCACAGTAGGTCCTCAATAAACAGTTATTGATTAACTGAATGGGGGCTTTTGAGTCTAGACAAGAATTTGGCTCATTATTAAAAAGGACCTATCTTCAAGAAGGTGCTGGAAGAAGTTCAGTCTATTTGACAGTGAGAAGCAAATAAAAATAGAAGGTATAATTTATAGTAAAGAAAGCTAGGCATAAATATATATGAAGCACCTATTTCTTTCATGTTCTTAGTTGATTTAATGAGGCTTCAATAAACAGGTTAGCAAAATTGCTATTTTTTGTGTGTTTGTGAAACAAAGCGTATTTTTGAAACTCGAAAAGAAATGATTTTATAAAAAAGGAAACTACTAATTTATTTTAAGAACTGAAGAATTCTCTATAAATGTGACTTTATTTCTCTATAAATTTGTATCATCACATGACAGGTTTGCCTGAAGCGCTGTAAGCTGACAAGGCAGGAACGGGGACCAGATGATTTTACCTATCGACCTTCCACAAACATCACCCCGATATCAGTAACATCCTTACAGACAGATGGTGGGAATCTTGCAAATATTTACAGGGATAGGAATTTAGAGTATTTTTACAAATAGAGATATTGGAGTGCTTGGATGGCTCAGTCAAATGTCTGATTCTTGGGGCTCAGGTCATGATCTGATGGTTTTTAAGATCAAGCCCTGTGTTGGGCTCTGCATGACAGCCTCAGAGCCTGCTTGGTATTCTCTCTCTCCTTCTCTCTCTGCCCATACCCCACTCATGCTGCTCGCTCTCTCTCTCAAAATAAATGGATAAACTTAAAATAATAAAAATAAAAATAGAGATATCACATGCAGCTGCAATGTCTTGATTAGTACCATGGAAACTAAACTGAAGTTAAAGGGAACTCCGCAAATTTTCCCAACTTAGAGTCATAAAAGCCCGTTTCACCAGAGGGTTTATAAAGGAACCATATAATTTGTGGCTCACAAGTAAGATATTAGTAACGACACCTTCCCATTTGGTATTTACTTCTACAGGTCGGAGCAGCAGACACATGAGGCAAGATCTGAAGGTTAACGTTTTGATCCTTCGGAGGAACCACATCAAATGGTGGAGGCAAGCAAGGAGGGCAAACATTCTATACAGGAGGAGACATTATGTAATGGTTACTGGAGTAACCGGGGCTGGAGGCTTGCTGCCAGGAAACAATAGACATCTCTCCTAATACCACAGAAACTTCAGGGAGGACACCTGCATTGCCCAAGAGTGCTCTATGAGTCAGGAATGGCAACTAATGCATCTCTACTGTGGGCTCCAGATCTTACATGACTTCCAAATAACAACTTGTGAGACTAAATGGATTCTCACTTGTTCAATGCATTTGGGACATGTAGTTTGTTGTTGTTTGTTTTTTTGTTTTTTTGAGAGAAAGAGGGGCGCAAGTGAGCAAGGGGCAGAGAGAGAGAGAGAGAGAGAGAAGAGAGAGAGAGAGAGAAGTAGAGCTCACCCGGGGCT
The DNA here is from genome assembly GCA_030068075.1 of Paguma larvata. NCBI lineage: Eukaryota > Metazoa > Chordata > Mammalia > Carnivora > Viverridae > Paguma > Paguma larvata. The sequence continues at coordinate 48,723,864 of CM057829.1, read as the reverse complement.
CCTGTTTTGCCCAAAGCAGGACTTGTGCTCACCTGATGCGGGGTTTGGGTTCACCCAAAGTGGGGCTCGAGCTCACTCTATGTGGGACTTGAATTCATGAACTGTGAGATTATGACCTGAGCCAAAGTCAGATGCCTAATGACTGAGCCACCCAGGTGCCAGGACATGTAGATTCTTATAATAAATAATTAGCTGAATTAGAGTGAACTGGGCCAGTCTAGGAGAGTCATTGGATTGCCCCACTAGTTATGATGTGAGTGCTGGAGGTAGAAGAATATCACCTGTATAACCAATCTAGTTGCATACAGAATTTCAGGTAGAGGAAGGGGAACCACCTTAGGGCTGTGTTTAACTATCTTGGTCACAGATAGGCGAGGGGAAAAGAAGAGCCAGGGATGCCATGGCACATGTGAAGTGAAGGGTATTTGTCTCTCCTTTTCCAATGCTCCATGGGGACTCTGTCTTCTGCCAGCTTATCACATGCTCATGGACCTCCATCACCCACTCAGTTAGCCCTTCCATTTCTTACTCCCCATCTTTCCATTGACCTGGATTCTCTAGCAGTGCTTGAGCTCCTAGAGGGAGACTGGTATGCTTTTATATGCTTATTTCTTTCTTCTGATCCATTTTCTCAGCAGACTGCCCAGAGAGGAGTCCTTGAAACCCACTGACCCTACAAAGTCCTGAAATGGTCTCATTCTATGTGATTAACTCATCACAAACTCCCTAGTGATTTCCATGGAGATTTTGCCAGTGTTGGAAAGGAAGTATGATATTGAATCTAAATATGTTGCAATAAATTCAGAAATGTGATTAAAACCAACAGTCCTTAGCACGCACTCAAACACACCCATAAATACTGCTCTGAAAGTCATAGGTGTCTTCTAGCTTACGCAGTTCTGATTTTTACCAAGAAAAGAAAAGGCAAAAAGAAGCAAAGGAAAGAGATATTATGGTGGATGGGGGTGGAGGGATGGTGGGAGAAGAGAAGAAAATTAAGCAGATCCTGTCCTGGGGGTGCAGGCATCAGAGGTGTACTTTGCTGCTTTCCCTGTTCTAACCTTAGTTCTCTAATCTAAGGTAGTAGTTTTCAAACTTGAAGGTGCTTTAATGGGAAGCACACTGTTAATACTCAGGTTCACCCCTAAATGTCGTGATTCTATAAATCTAGAGTAGCCCCTAGGGATTTTCCTGTCTACAAAGACTTCAGAACATTCATATTCAGGAGGTCCTATGAAGGTCGTAGGGGACAATGTGTGCGTGTGTGTGTGTGTGTGTGTGTGTGTGTGTGTGTGTGAGAGAGAGAGAGAGAGAGAGAGAGAGAGAGAGAGAGAGAGAGAGACCTTATTTTAAATAAATGTGACCATTCTGGAAATTCAGGGGTAAGTTATGTTGACAAAATAGAAAGGATGTCCAAATCCAAGGAGGGGAAATGTACTGTAATTCTTTTTCTCTTTTTAAAGTTGATTTATTTATTTTGAGAAAGAGAGAGAGCAAGCGAGAGCTGAGGAGTGGCAGAGAGAGACAATCCCAAGCAGCCTCCACACTTACAGTGTAGATCCCAGTGTGGGACTTGAACCCACGAATCTCAAGATCATGACCTGAGCCACAACCAAGAACCAGACGCTCAACCTACTGCACCACCCAGGCATCCTTATAATTATTTTTCTCGGCTCCTTTTTTTTTAACTGACATCTGTGACCTGAGTAGGTTTAGGGTCTGAGCTCACAAAAACTGCAGTCTAGGCTTCCTCATAAAACTTTCAGAAGGTGGGGCGATTCAAACAACAAGCTATATTAGGAGACAACAGTGATAGAAATGACACACCAATCTAACAATGAGGAGTTCTTGGTCCAGCTTTGGTGCTGCTTGGGGCAAATTTTTTAAGTTCTCTAGATCATTATTCTTACCTCTAAAGTGAGTCTGAGAAAGAGGGTATTTTGATTCTTTTCTAGCACTGAATTCTGCGGGAAGACCCTGCAGTGTTCTTACCGAGTGATCGTTGCTGTTAAAAACCGGGTGTCAGGTTAGTCCCTAAGCACCAAGTTGTTAAAAGACAAACTACCAGCAACAATTTTACTCAGCATCTACCTGGTACCAGGATCACTGCATCACCCTTAATGTGTATTCTCCTCATCCCCCCCACCCCCATGTACAGTAAGCTGGGTTTCTTTACTATCATTTTATAATCGAGGAAAATATGTCTCAGGGAAGAGAGGTGGTGTAATGTAGGGCTTGAGAACAAGGATTGTAGAACCTTGAGCCTTGGGCTAGAATCTTGAGTCTACCACCTATTAATACTCAGTGACTTAAGTACCTAAAAGTTTCTTAGCACTCCCTGTGCCTTAGTTTCCTCATTGGAGAATGAGGATTATAATGGCACTTCCCTCAGGGGGCTCTTATTCATGGTGCATACTATGCAAGTATTTGTTTTAACAGTTATTAAGTGTTTTGTCAGAGCTGAGATTCAAACTCAAGCTTGTCTGAGTCTGAAACGCATGTTAATTTCAAGGGATTGGAATAACATTGTCGTGCCAGCGTCCAAGCCCAAACACAGCCCCTTTGAGTCAAGATACATCATTTGAAGGTGAATGTCAACAGTAGCTCACAAGGGAATGTATAACATGACCTCAAACTAGGACTGATTAAAATTTTAAGCCATTATGTTTCAAATAAACCTTCTGGAAACTTTGAATTAAATCCATGGTTCAGATAAAATTATGGGATTAAATCAGGGCACCTGAGTGGCTCAGTTGGTTAAGTGTCCAACTTCAGCTTGGTCATGATCTCATGGTCTATGAGTTTGAGTCCCGAGTAAGGCTCTGTGCTGACAGCTCAGAGCCTGGAGCCTGCTTTGGATTCTGTGTGTGTGTCTCTCTCTCTGCCCCTCCCCTGTGCATTCTCTCTCTCTCTCTCAAAAATAAATAAACATTAAAAAAACAAATAAAATTATGGGATTAAATCTAACCACCATATTTTAAGAAAATTCTCACATACACACAAACACACACTGTTTGTCACCCTCGGTATGCTTGTAACGTTGGAGTAAAAAGTTCAGAGGTGGGGGAACTAGGGCAACCATGCAATTATTTACTGAATGTTCTGTTAAGTGGTCTCTAGGACTTTACAGTCCAGTAGGGCTCATAAGTAAATAAATAAATGCATTAAAATTATTATGTTTTGATAAGGTCTTTACCCATCCATTTATTACTTATTACCAGTCTCCAATTTTCCTCTGTTCTAAACTAGGTCTTTCCTTTTACAGAGAAGATTCAGTTTATCAGTTATCTGGACGTTGTTTAGCATCATCTCCTTCTGCACTCCCTACCTGTCAAATGCTAATCATTTTAAGTATTATCCCAGTTTTATTTTGCTGGTTTGTAGTTTAGCCTAGTTCTGTAAATAGATATAATACAGTTGCAGTATATAGATACTCAGTATTATCTCTCAAAATATTCTATCTTTCTATAATCTATATCAGTTGAAACAATGGCTGACAGGTGACAAGTAACTCCTTGTTAAATGAAATAAAGAGAGAGCAGCCATTTCTTCCACGGGCTCTAGGAATCTAGTTAACGGGTAATAACTCCCCCCATCTTCCAGCAGAGGGCAGTAGAATACGCTCTCCAGACTGTCAAGGCCTTGGGAGCTACTGCTGATATTTTGAAAGGAAGCACTGTGTCCAGATAAATTTGAAGAAAAAGTAATGTGAGAATTTTTGCTTAAAACAAATTTATAGAAAAAGTGGAGGTTATAAATCAGAATAAATACATTGTTTCTCATTTTGACTTTCTTCTTCTTTAGGGAGTTGGTCATTGGTACATTATTCAAAAGCATTCATTACCACAAAAGCCTGTACTTTTCATGTATCTTTGTTAATTATCTTCTATATTTAAATAATATTTTATCTGTATTATATTTCCTTGTGAAATAGATTATAGGGAATATAAATCTGTCCCCAGAGTTACTAGTTTATATAATGAAGTAAAACTGCCTTACAGTTACTAAAATATTTAGTAGTTAGATAAGTTCTATTTGTTTGTTTGTTTTTTAGTTTGCTTATTAGGTATTCAAGACCCTTTTTAAAAATACCCTTAAAAATGCTTTCAGGGCAGAGGTAATTTTCCAGAGCTCCACCTTTATAGATAGTCTTTTTTTTTTCCAAACCCTGTTTGTTCATGCCAAACCTATAAATGTGTTAGGATCTACAGAAAGTTTTCTCCGTCCTTGCCTTTTGATCTCACCGCTGGTTTGATCATATTTTCATATTCTGTCGCTCACATGTACATATCTCTATCATCCACAGAGACTCCTACCCCCCTTGTCATTCCTTCCACTGTGGTTTTCACTGGCTGTGCAATTTTCAGTTAGGAAGGTAAAGAGTAACAGCAGTAAGATGGTCCAAATGTTCCTGCAGATAACAACTCCTTGAGGTATCCTGGGGTTGGAGACACTTAGCTGCATCTTGGACATGATAAAAGTGAAACTGGAATTTGGGGAAAGACAGAGGTAGGGAAAGAGTGGGTCATAAGGAAGGGAAGGAAGGCTTTGCTGAGCAAAGTCATAGACACAGCAGCTTGTGTACTGGATAGGATTTAAAGGCTATATCATCTCATATGTTATTTTAATTCTTTTTTTTGGTAAAGAACTAAGAGACCAGATTGCATTCCACTTATGCTTCATTTCAACGTCAAATTCTCTAAATAGCTTCTCTTACCTGAATGTTTGTCTGAGTGGGCTCATGTAACAATCCTCATCAACACCTTTTTTTTTTGCTGTCCAAGGCACTGTGGGAACAAGATAGATTAGGTCTCTGCTCTCTTGCAGACTTTACAATCCAGTAGAGATCATAAATGAACAGAGAACAGTAAATAAAGAATTACATGATAACTGATGGTACCTTAGACTTATTGTGGAAATTATTTCCTAGTATCTATAAGTGTCAAATCACTATGTTGTATACCTGAAACAAATAAAATATTGGATATGAACTGTATTTTTATTTAAAAAATAAAATAAACTGCAAATATCCTTTGGTGAAAAAAAAAAGAATGATAATGTGCCCCTCCATTTAACCTTGATTCATTTGACTAATATTTATTAAGGGCCTACTCTGTGTCAGGTACCTCACTTCCATGAAGACAGGAAATAAATAAGTAAACAAATAAACAAGATAACTTTACATAGTGATAAGTGCTATGAAAAAAGTAAACATAATAATATAATATGGATTGGATGAGAGAAGAGTGTGCTCTGATTGGATCTAACTTTGATTTAGAGGGTAGTTTTGGTAGTAATGAAGGATATCATAGAATACTTACCAAAGGATATGATGTGTAAACAAAAGCCCAAAGGATTCACAGGTAGGAGAGGGAAAGGGAGCTGGGCGAGTAGAGAGCATTCCAGCGTGTGCAAGATCTAGGTGGTACTACGTGCTTTCTCAGGTTGCTAAAAAATGGTCAGCATCTTCCCAGGTTCTCTGAATGAGCGTGGTGGGTGGTAGGCTGGAGGGGCTGGCAAGGCAAAAACGATGAAGGGTCTTTATACCTTGTTAAGGTGTTTGGACTTGTCACAAGAGTAGTGGGAAACTAATATTTATTTAAATGGAATTGCTTCAAGTTTTTAAGAAATCTTTTCTGAATATGCTTTGGTACAGGGTGCCATTTTCTACCTGGTGAACTCTTACCTTGGGACTAGCAGAAAGTTTGTTTGTTTGTTTGTTTGTTTGTAAGAACCCTGTATTAATCCTGTACCAAACATGAGTTTTCCAAAAAACCACTTTTTTAAAAGTAGGGTTCACCCCAGCATGGACCCCAATGCGAGGCTTGAACTCACAACTCCGAGATCAAGACCTGAGCTGAGATCAAAAGTCAGATGCTTAATTGAGCCACTCAGATACCCCTCAAAAACACTTTTCATTTCATTCATCTATTCATCAATATTTAAGTGAATACTTCATGTAAGGCACTGTTTTGTGTTACGGGGATACATCGCTGAAGAAAACGTTATATTTCCCCCCTCTGGAGCTTCGTTTGAAGGCATAAATTGGAAGAGACTTCCTTAGGGAACAGTTTTGTCAAGAACTGTAAATGGTCTGAGATTTTACTTTACTTGGAAACTAACAATTTAGCCTATCACAGTTTCACAGAAGCTGGAAGAAGACATGAGACTCGTAGGTCAGAGACAAAAGATTTTATTACTTATGGTAATAGCAGTAGCCAGAATATAAGCATGTGTGCCAGCTCATAGTTCCTACAGGACAATGTGAAGAGGGCCAGTAAATACCTATACATGCAGTGAATTGTATTATAAGAGAGGAAACCTAAGTTTATGAAACATAAATCTTTTATAAAGGGAGGTTAAAAAAAAAAAGGAAAATCATGTCCTCTAGCAGGAGCTTGTGGGTTCAGCTTTCGGCTTTTCCAGCAAAGCCAAGGATGGCAGAAAGGATTACTCACGACTCCATGCAAGTCAAGAGAGGCGAGAGGGAGGCTAAGGAAAGTCTCTTGGAGCTGTTCTCAAGCTCCCGTATTTATTAAGCATACATTCGGGGAAACATTGCCCAATAGGTGAGTGGGCTATGTGCCAGTAAGAATGTATAAAAAGTGTGCAGAAAAACAAGGTGTTCCCAAGACTACAAAAGAGCAGATGGAGAAAGCAGGGTGGAGAACAAGATAAGATATTCCATAGATAACATGGTCAAGGAATTCATGAGCACAGGCAGGGATCCAACCCCTATATATGCATTAACTGGATACTGGCCTGCTGTTTTCAGCAAAGCCAAAAAGCAGTGTTCTGCTTTGCAATGCATTCCTCATAATCTCCTAATCCAGGATATAGCTATTCTATTTCGTTTCCCACAGGAGATATCATCTCTATTTGCCAAGGCTGTCGGCATACTGGCTCTTTGATCCAGAGGAAGATACTATCTCTATTTTCCAGGCCTGTTCACAATATCAACATCCCTGAGGACCTAGTTCAGATGAAAGACACGCAAAAGATGTGTGGAAATACAAGGGACCCATGCGGAACTGTCTCCCAACAGGCTAGTCTTCGTTTTAGTCAACTCAAAGCATGGGCCACAAAATTATCCTATAGCCGCCTGCTTCTTTTATTAGAGAGAGTATAACTAGAAATATCTTTAGTGGGTCTATACAGGTGAGCGGCATAGGCACCTCAGTGCATTAGATCTAACAGTTTAGTCCTGTTCTCAGAGAGGCTCAGAGGTTTGAGGGTTCTATATACTCGTTTTTATGTCTGCTTGAAGGTTTGGTGTTGGTTTTTTTTTTTTTTTTTTTTGCCCCTTTTAGCACACTTTCAAGGGTACCTTTTATGTTTATGTTGAATTTGTGTGCTTATGTAAAACAATAAAAACTAGGTATGATAAAATGTACTCAGAAATAAATTTCTACTCAAAAATTAATTTGTAAAATGATCAAGGAGGTAGCTCTTAAGAAACCGTCATGAAGGACTTTCTGACCAAACTTTTAATAAATACTTAGGACTGGGGATTGTTTCGATGGCTCTTGCCAGTGCCTTTAAGTGATTTTCAATCTTATACATAATATTTTAATTATGGCTTATTATTTTTAACTCTAGAAGTCTAGTTAATTTGACATTTAATTTTATAATATTTTCATGGAACATATTTAGTTCTTTATGCAATAAGAATTATGAATTTTTAAAATAAGAAATGCTATGCTTGTGAAACATGCAGAAACATCTAAATTTTTGGGTTGCCTGAATCAAAGTATGTTTGAAATACTGTAGGAGACAAGACCAATGGCTTATTTAGGTAGGCAATGGATATTTTAGAAAAGAGAAATCACACTTGAAAGGTTCATTTTGCTTAAACCATTGCCCAATCCAAAGCAACATTCAACTCCGCATGCTCTCTTTTTTGGAAAAACAATTGCATGGTAAATCTAGAAGACTTTTATCTCGAGGATTAAATGGGCATAGCTCTTCCATTTTTTTCTCTTAAAGATGATAGGGTTGGCATTTATATGCTGATGTTACAAATGCTTATATTTCTTGGTATCGGAGAAATATTCATAGTTTTAAAAATTAACACATCATAAGCTGGAGTTCCTCAGGCCAGTCCCAGAGTTTAACTGCTTACTTTGTGCATCAATTTTGGTAACAATCTCTTTCATGTGACACTATTAAACTTGGCATGAGCCCTGGATTCTTAAAAAATAGAAATGGTGAAGAAGTCCTCCCACTCTTCTGTGTTTGTGGACATGGCTTAATGGAAAGAGACACCCTTCTCTAAATGACTTAGATAGGACCCAGATGCCCCCTAAGTGATCTACGACAATGCCCGACGCACACCCTCCAAATACCCATTCTTTGTCTCATGAATAGTTCATTGAACTGCTTATACCACTGACTAATCTGAACAAAATACCTGACTTGACCAAGCTACTCTCCTTCCCCAGGCCCCCGGTTCCCTCCCCCACACAGTCCTTTGAGAATCAGCTGACCCACGGGAAAGACATTCTTGGATCAACTGTCCTGTGACTCCACCCACTCTCCCACACCAGACTCTCTCCAGCCTGTTTACCATTCATATTGAGGACAAGTCCTTTTTGCCTTGACCATTGATACTCTGCAGATGTTGCAGGTGGAATGTTCTCTCTATTGCAGCAGGACCCTCTTCCCTTCTTTCAATGATCCTTTTGAATGAAAATTTTCCTAAGCCCAGATTAGATTCTTATTAACACATGTTAGTCTCCAACACTGTTCTCCTTTTCACTGCTCTGCAAGGAAATTATGGACCTTGTCTATATGGAAAATTAAGTTCAGTTAAAACATTAGGCTATGTATGGTAATGGATGGTAGCTAGGCTTATCGTGGTGATCATTTTACAATATATACAAATATGGAATCATGATGAAACTAATATAATGTTATATGTCAATTTTATCTCAAATGAAAATAAAACAAAAACAAAAAAGCACAACTATTGTTTCTAGAAATATTTGGAATATGTCTAAGATGTCAAGTTTACTTTTTTTAAATAATTTTTTAAATGTTTATTAATTTTTGAGAGAGAGGGAGAGAGAGAGACAGAGCACAAGTGGGGGAGGGGCAGAGAGAGAGGGAGACACAGAATCTGAACTAGGTCCCAGGCTCTGAGCTGTCAGCACAGAGCCCAACATTGGACTCGACCCACGGATTGGGGGCTCAAACCCACGGATAGGGAGATTATGACCTGAGCCAAACGTGGATGCCTAACAGACTGAGCCACCCAGGCATCCCTCAAGTTCACTTTTTAAGGAATCGACATGGAAGATAAAAGACAATGTAGCTAATGTTTGCAAGTCAATTGGTTGTCAGAGCCACTATTAACAAACCTCCTTCCAGGGAATTAGAAACCTTGGACACCAAAAGGAGTGGCTCCATGATGATCTTTGGTTGGGTGTCTTCAATGAAGGTTTCAGTGACCCTGAGTTTTGAAGATGACCACCATCTTACTCACAGGTGTAACTCTGTCTGAGGGCTTAGGGTGGGTGCTGAGGGCTGGGCAAATAACTAGAGTGTCCCCTCGGATATTGCCAATGCTCCTTATCCACCTGGTCCCATGATATCACCTGCTTTCCTAATAAGATGTTATTTTATTTTTTAACGTTAGTTTCAGGTGTATACAAACTCTATTTTGAGTTTTACAATATTGTAATTTGTTTGGACCCAATGTGAATTACATTTGCATCACAATCAATTCGAAATCCATTTCTACTCCATAGATTTTTCGCTTTGGTACAAACATTGCTTTTAGTACAATGATATTCTCAGAAAAAAATTGTATTGTGTTATTATTGAAAAATGATTTAAAAACATTTATTTTCAAGCTCCCCATACCATCCACCTTCTTTGGAACTAGAAGTAAGCTGGAAGAAAAAAAAAAAGTTGGATAAGAGGTCTAAAGAGTAGATGTTAAGAGGCATCAAAGACTGAAAACCTTAATTGGTGTCACCACTTTCTAGATTTAAACCCTCCCAAGGGGCACCTGGGTGGCTCCATTGGTTAAGTGTCCAGCTTCAGCTCCAGTCATGATCTCGCGGTCTGTGAGTTCGAGCCCCGTGTCCAGCTCTATGCTGACACCTCAGAGTCTGGAGCCTGCTTTAGATTCTGTCTCCCTCTCTCTCTTCACCTCCCCCTCTCATGCTTGATCTCTCTCTGTCTCTTAAAAATAAACAAAAACATTTTTAAAAAGTATTTTTTAAAACCTTCCCTATTGTATGTATGATGAAATACAGGATCTCGGTGGGGCCACACAGCCCAGAACACTTCTGTAGCCTCTTCTTCACCCCCAATCCTGGCTCATCTGCCACTGGCTCACCATATGGCAATCACACTGACCTCGGACAGTTCCTATCAACTCCAGGCTCTCACCCCACTCAGGGGCTCTACACGTACTGTTCCTCTACCAGGAATACTCTTCCCTTTCCCCTTGGACTGGTTAACTATCACTCATCCTTCAGGTCCTTCTCCCATCCATTAGAGAGGTTTCCCCTATCTCTCGTTGTCTGAATAAATCTCTTCCATTCTGTTTGTTAATTAATTTTAATAAAATTATAGTTAAATGAATATTTACTGTGATTCAGGCATATGCTAAGTACTTTACACAATTTACCTCCTTTAGTTCTCCTTATAATATTTATTCCACCTTACACAAGATTTAAAGAGGTTGTTGAACTCCCAGGGGCACACAGCTAGGAGTGATTGAGCCCATATTCCAACTAAAGCAATCTGACTCTGGGGGCGCCTGGGTAGCTCAATCGGTTGAACATCTGACATCAGCTCTGGCCATGATCTCATGGTTTGTGAGTTCAATCAAGCCCAACATCAGACTCTGTGCTGACAGCTCAGAGCCTGGAGCCTACTTCAGCTTCTGTGTCTCCCTCCCTCTCTCTGCCCTTCCCCCACTTGCACTCTGTCTCTTTTTCTGTCTCTCAAAAACAAATAAACATTTAAAAAAATTTTTAAAAAAGCGGTCGACTCTAGCACCCTCCTCACTCTAACCCTTTGCAAAACTGCCTCCAAAAAAACTTTCTCTTTGCTACCCTCTCTAGTAAGCAATTTTCATGCATTTGTTCAGTTCAGCCTCACAATAATCCTGGAAGGTAATACTTTAATGTAAACATCCTCATTTCACAGATAAGAAAAACAAGGCATGGAGAGTAATTTGCCTAAGGTTATACCCAATTTGAAATATTAGCCTAACCAAAGGATCTTACCAAAAAGTAGCCAAGCCAAGATCACCACCCAGGTAACATGATTCCAGTCTCTGCTTTAAACCAGTTCTGTATATGCCCCACAGTGCTGCTCTCCGACTCTGGCTCCATGGCTGTCAATTTTATTTAGCACCACTTACCCAGTACAATGCTAAGGTCAGAGGAGTGAATCAGCATATATTTGTCCTGTAAATGAAAAGATGGTGGTTAATCTTTTCAGGCATGGCTGGAAATTTTGTTTGCTTAATCAACATGTATTTTATCATCAGAAATTATTCTTCAAAAACTTACAAATGCATTTGTTATATTGAGTTGTGAAACACTTTCCCCCCCTTTGACCATTGGTTCAATACTCACGGCAATTCTGGAGCATTTCCAACAGACAAATCATTGGCTCACTCAAAGCAAAGGTGATGATACATCCTTCATTGGAACCTCAGTTTTTCAAAAAGGATGCCAACCTGTTTCTAGTATAACAGTTTTTAATTGGCTACTATATCAGTTACACATTGCTGGGTAACTAACCACCCCAAAACTTAGTGGATGTTAACAGCAACTATTTACTATTTTTAGTAAGTCTAGGGTTGCCTGGGCCATCCCACTGATCTGGGTTCAGCTCCACTGTGTTTGGTTGGTCTTGCTCATGCATGCGTCTCACTTGAGCAAGTTGGTATGAGCAGGTGATCACCAGGTAGGCTGGCTGATAACTCATCTCTTTTCCACAAGGTCCCTTCTTCTCCAGTATAATAGTCTGAATTTGTCCTCTAGACAGAGGCAGGAATGAGAGAGAGAGAGAGAAAGAGAGAGAGAGCAAGGAAGAAAGAAAGAGAGAAAGGGAGAAAGAGAACAAGTGTTTTTTCAAAGCTCTATTTGCATCAAGTTTGTTACTTTCACATTAGCTAAACTAAGTCACGTGGCTAAGCCCAGAGTTGGTGTGGGACGGCACCACCAAAGAGTGTGAGTACAGGAAGGTGGGAAAATTAGACCATCTGTATATCAATAAGCAAAATGTGAAATACTCTTTATCTAGAAGGACAATTTTGAAGTCACTGCAATCTAATACCCATTAGAACTTCAGCTGAGAAGAACAGTCTTCTTAAACTCCTGACTGATGGATATCAGTTAGCTACCCTAAATATAACCTGGATTTAAGTCAGGCCAGTACATGGCTGAGTAACTGGACAACTGTTCTAATCAAAAAGGGTCTTGTTTCCACTGAACTATGTTTTGATATAATGCCATTTGTCTAAGAATCAGTCTTTCTCTTGTTGAATCTACTAAAATGGTTCTTAATTAATGGACAACACATAGGGGAGGGACTTTTAGCAATGTCTGGAGACATTTTGGTTGTCATAGCTCGGGGAACAGTGCTACTGTTATCAAACAGAGAAAATCCAGGAACTATTGCTAAATACCCTATAAAGCATAGGACATAACCGCACAGCAAAGAATTACCCAGTTAATATGTCAGAGGTGCTAAGGTTGAGAAACTCCAAACTGCTGAAAGAATGCTGTCCATAGATCTTTTTCGAAAGATTCTTTTGAAAACATTCTTTTCCCCTCTAAATGTCAGAAATAGTCATACTTCTGTTGAGCAATTGTTTTGGCTTAATCTTAAACACAAACACAATGAATTGAATAAATAATCAACTTTTCCATTTTTCAGTGGATGTTAGAAAGCTCAGTGTCGGGGTGTCTGGGTCGCTCAGTTGGCTAAGCATCCAGCTCTTGACTTTGGCTGAGGTCATGATCTCATGGTTCATGGGTTGGACCTCCATATCAGGCTCTGCACTGACAGCACAGAGCCTGCTTGGGATTCTCTTGCTCCCTCTCTGTCTGCCCCTCCCTCACTCATGTGCTCTGTTTCTCTCTCTCCCTCAAAATAAATAAATAAACTTAAAAATTTTTAAAAAAAGAAAGCTCAGAGTTAAATTAGTTATACACCTGTATGTAGCAAATACTCATAATTCTAATTTTATTAGCCTCATTTCTGGCTCTATTTTATTACTTTACCATTTATTTGCCTTTTTATTTCTCAGCTATTCCTAATTTATAGTATTTTATCATTTGTATAAGTTTCTGAAAGCTGTGTTAAATCTTATTTTTGAAGAGTCTAGAAGCATAAATGAATAAATACATAAAATAAAAGAAAATATTTCTAATCTGTGATCAAGGACTTACTTAAAAATAAATACATAATGAGAATTTCTACTTATAGCCAGTAGAAATGAACACCAGCTCTCAGATCTAGGACTTGAAAGTAATATGAATCTTGAAGAAACAAGACCAATGGAAACAAAGAACAGTGCTGATCTTATTGAACATCTATTACATGGTTAGCATAGTGACTGGTATATATTAAGTTCTCAGCAAATATTTGTTGAATGAACGAATGAGTGTAATTGGTCTCCATTCTTATAAAAACTTTGGAGGAGTTTATTTTAAAAAGTTCTCCGTTCAAGAAAGTCTTTGTTGATTAAATCTGATTTGCTGCTGCTAATTAGAATTTTAGCTTAACCAATTTGTAAAGAAACCCGGAATGTCCAAAGTCAACATTATGTGTTCTAGGAGTTACATGTCCATATGTCAAATAAATACATGCTTTCAAATAAAGTAAGTTTAGTCAGACAACACGGGGGAAATATACACTGTATGTTCTGAGTATAGGAGTGCTTTTTCCTCCATATTCTAAGGAAGTTACTGGCAATCTTCTCCGAATCCCTTTCTGTAAAACCATTACAACAGTGTTCTGTCTCAAAGTCATTATAATAGCTTTATAACCTCTAGGATAAAAGACTATAATTTCCAAGGGAATTCTGTCATTCATTAAGAAAACAAAAACTTATCCACTCTAAAATGGAAGTTAACTAATTAGAGAAAACATTTATGAAGCCAGAAAGGAAAATGCAGCCTTTCCATACCCCTCAACTAGCCTCAAAAAAAAAAAAAAAATCTCTACTGTGTTAGTAAATAGGCTTCAAATAGATAATTAGGATAATTAGGAACAATAAGCATTTATACCCATTTCAGTGTTGTTTGAGGATATAATTTGTACAAAGAATGCTTTGCTGTAGATGAGACCATAAGTTGTCAGTTTTATTTTCCATTACTCTTTTATTTAAAACTGTAGTTTTAACAATGTGCTTCTAGGATTTATATACACTGGAGACTTGAGTGTGATGACTTTCTGTGTTAATGCATGAAATATTTTGTGTCTATCACTTTCTACTCTGGCACTGTGAATCTGAAACACTAGGTCTTCTGGTAATTTATGATTTGTCACCATTTCTTCCAGAGAGTGTTACATATTTTCTCTACAGAACTTGGGTGAGCACGGAATTTCATATTCATTCATTTGCTCATTACTCATTCCTGCAAGATAGGAATTTGTCAGGAGGGTACTGGGCTAGTTGCTGGAAATACAGAGATGGGCAGATACATGGATTCTGTCCTCAAAACCTAATGATATTTAGTATTAACAATTCCACTATTTGCAGTAATATTAACAGCTAATATCATTTGGGCCCATATTGTGTCTCAGGCACTATTATTATTGTTTTACATGGAAAATTTAATTTAATTCTTGTAACAACCTGATGATGTAAATACTATAATTATCCTAATTTTATAGTTGTGGGAACTGGGGATCATCTAATAGGAAAGAAAATTAAACAAATTATTAAAAGAAATCTGTAGGGGCACCTGAGTGGCTCTGTCAGTTAGGTGTCCAACTCTTAATCTTAGCTCAGGTCTTGATCTCAGGGCTATAGGTTCAAGCTCCATATTGGGTTCTACCCTGGATGTGAAGCCTACTTTAAAAAAATCTTTAAGAAGTGACATGCATAGGATAAATGGTGGTAGGGGAGCACAAAGGATAGAAAAGCAACTTGGTGTAGAGAATCAGAGAAGATTCTTCTAAGGATGAACTCCCAAGATTTCCCATCTAATCCCAGGACTCTGAATATAATGTAGTGTCGCATTCATACTTATGTTATAACTTAGGTGATTAAGGAGTTCTGCAGATGTAATTAATGCTACTAATCAGTTGGTTTTAAGTGACTCAAAAGGGAGATCATCTGGATGGACACAATCTTATCATGTGAGCCCTTTAAAAGCAGAAGTTTTCTCCATCTGATAGCTGAAGGGAAAGTCAAATTCAGTGGTGATTCGATGCACTGTCCCTGCCTTGAACATGGAGGGAGCCGTGTGATAAAAAAACTGACAGTGGAGTCTGGGAGCTCTGAGTGACTCTTGGTCAACAGCCAGCAAGGAAAGGGGGACCTTATTTCTATGATCACAAAGAAATGAATTTTGCCAACCATCTGAATTAGCTTGAAAGTGAATTCTTCCCTAGAAGTCTTAGATAAGAGCCCAGACTGGTTATTATCTTGAGTTCAGCCTAATGAGAGACTAAGCAGACACCCAGGGGAGCTTGGCTGGACTTGTGACCTATAGAAATGTGCACTAAGAAATGGATGCCAATTTAAGCCACTACGTTTGTGGTAATAGGTTATGTAGCAATAGAAAATTCATACAGTTGCACTGAATTAGTGACTTTTAAGCTGATACCTAAAACATAAGGAGAAGCTGGCTTGGTGAAGGAGATTAGGTAGAACTTAATGTTCCAAGTTTAGATGACTATACAGTTAGTTGCAGATCATGGATAGTTTCAGCAATTCATAGAAGCTAGATGTGACTGGACCATGGGATGTGCACGCGGTAGGCAGAAAGATGGAATGTGATGAAGGAAGATAAAGCTGGAAGACGCTGGGGGAAGGAGTAAAGGCCAGGTAAGAAAGATATCATAAATCCTCTAGAAGAGCTTGACTTTAAAGGGCAATGGCTGGGGCACCTGGGTGGCTCAGTCAGTTAAGCGGTTAAGTGACTGACTTCAGCTTGGGTCATGATCTCATGGTTTATGAGTTCGAACCCTGCATCAGGCTCTGTGCTAACAGCTCAGACCCTGGAGCCCGTTTCAGATTGTGTCTCCATCTCTCTCTGCTCCTCCCCCAATCATGCTCTTTTTTTTCCTCTCTCAAAAATAAGTAAACATTTAAAACAATGAAAAAAAATAAAAGGCAATGACAAGCCTTGGAGAGTTTTATTTAGTATGTGGAAGTCAGAATCTTTTTAGAATGATTTTTCTAAAGAAGAGCAGGCTACTTCAATAATGCAATCATAAGTTGATAAGATCTTGAAGTAGGAAAATGGCTGCCTCATCCAGTCAATCACTAGGTCCCAAAAAATTAATTTATTATAATACCATTGTATTAGTTTATCAGAACCTAGTGGTTAGCTGTAGGAAGATGGTAGAGATAGGGAAGCGCTTAAGATAACTTGCTGGTTTTCATCTTAGGCAGCTGTATAAAGGCATCCTTAACAGAAATGGAAAACTCAGGAGGAGGAAGATTACTTGAGATTGAGGAAGGGGATTGATTAGAAATCTCTGTGTATGTATATCCGGACATGCTGTTTTTCATAAGGAGATATGCATAGAAAGTTGATTACATGGATCTGGAGTGCAGCCGTAGTCTGGGTTGAAGATAAGGATTTGTAATTCATCTGCATTGTGTTAAGGTAGGCTAATGATTAGTAGCAAATAGACCCTCCTGCCTACCCCACAATTTCAGTGGTTTAACATAATAGAAGTTTAGGTTGGAGTAACATGTACTTCTCTTCGACCTGGTCATTTAGGGATTTGAGTACTTTTCATTTTGTGTTTCCGACATCTCTAAGACAGCAGTTCTTAACTGGGAGTGATTTTGTCTCCCAGGAGACATTTGGTAATGTCCAAAGACATTTTTTTTAATGTTTATTTATTTTTGAGAGAGAGAGGACGGGGGAGAGTTCATAAGTTGGGGAGGGGCAAAGAGAGAGGGAGACACAGAATCCAAAGCAGGCTCCAGGCTCTGCACTGTCATCTCACAGCCCAACATGGGGCTTGAACTCACAAACCACAAGATCATGATCTGAGCTGAAACCAAGAGTGGATACTCAACCTACTGAGCCACCCAGGTGCCCCATGTCTGAAGACAATTTTGATTGTCACAATTAGGACAAATGCTACTGGCATCTAGTGCATTGAAGTCAAGGATCTATTAAACATCCTACAACATGGAGGGTAGCCCTCACAATAAGGAATTATCTGGCCCAAAATGCCAGTAATGCCAAGGTTGAGAATCCTTGCCCCAGGGACGCATTACCATCTCATGCACCTGGTAGACGAGTTTGTAAACTCTGGAAGTATCAAATATGACTTCCACTCTCCCACTGGGAAGAACTTAAGCACATAGGTACAAACAGCAAGAAATGTTGAGAACTGTAATCTAGGTCAGGGGTCTATAGTCCAATCTAGGTCTACTACTCTAATCTAGGTCTACGGTCCTCAGGATCAAGCCTGCTCAATACCTATTTTGTAAAGAAACGGTTCTTGGAACAAGTCACACCCATTTATTTACATATTGCTGATAGCTACTTTTTTTTTTTTTAATATTTATTTATTTTTGAGACAGAGACAGACAGAGCATGAGTCAGGGAGGGGCAGAGAGAGAGGGAGACACAGAATCTGAAGCACGCTCCAGGCTCTGAGCTGTCAGCACAGAGCCCGACGCGGGGCTCGAACTCACAGACCACGAGTTCATGACCCGAGCCGAAGTCGGACGCTCAACCGACTGAGCCACCCAGGCGCCCCTGATAGCTACTTTTATGCTACGAAACGGACTGGAGAGTTGAGTAGTTGCAGCAGAAACCATACGGGCTGCATTACTTAAAATATTTACTATCTGGCCATTTACAGATAAAGTTTACCAACCCCTGGTATACACATATACCCAGGATAAAGGTGAAATGGATTTGGTTAGATGGCAATTGGTCTTTGCCACAAGTAAAGACATGATACAAGATGATATTGCCCAGGGAGAGTGTGTGGGGCAAGAAGATAAAAGATCCCAACATTTATGCACATTATTAGCTTTTATTAACTGCAAGAACATCCTTATAGGGACTTGGAAGACTAAACATAAATATAATCTTTGCCCTTTCTCCAAATACCTCTTGACATGAAAGAAAAAATTAAGGAAATACAACGTTAAAGGAAGAATAGCTTTGAAACCTACATCAGACTTTTGCAATGACTCACATATACACTTTTACTTATTTTTATTCTTCTCTTCCTCTCATGGGGATTATTATTTCACATTTTCCTCAGTGTCTTGTTCTTCTTGAATTCTCTGTGATGCATATGGGAAGTAGCTGAAGTGTGTTTTTAAGTGTAGCAGGTATGAATGTCTGTCTGCCAATTCGGATACATGAGAAATATCACTTTTTTTCTATAATGTGACATAATTTCTATACGCAAGACTTCATTTTAAATGTGGCAATAATTTGATCTTAGTCTATTTAGGATCTTCTTGGGTCGCATCTATGTCCCATAGTTGAGTGAGGAGGGCTTATGTAGAACCATGTTGTGTAGGGACACATGTGGTCTGGATCTTTGCCTATTTTTTTTAAAGTCTATTTTTGAGAGAGAGAGAGAGAGAGAGAGAGAGAGAGAGAGAGAGAGAGAGAGCAAGCAGGGGAGAGGCAGAGAGAGTGGGAGACAGAATACCAAGCAAGCTCCACACTGTTAGTGAAGAGCCCAATGGGGACCTGAACCCACATGAATCCTGAGAACATTATCAGAGCCAAAACCAAAGTCAGACGCTTAACCGACCAAGCCACCTAGGTGCCCCTGGATCTTTGTCTATTGATGCTTTGTCTACCGGCATCTGCAGAGAAGCCTACTCTTCTGTATTGTGTGATGTTGGGGAGGAAGTCTGCAAGCTATCTTTCTCACAACCCTTTGCCAGCTGGCTTCTAACTGGATTCTGACAATGGGAGACACTGGTAGAAGTTCGCAGGAAGGGAGGTGAAAAGGATGATCCACATATTTCTAGTTTCTGTCAGCCTCCCTGGAGCAGAAGCAGAAGGTTCTGGCTCCAGCCTCCAACTTCTTTTGCATTCCCAGAGCTAGCCAAGCTCTACCCCCTCAGAGGTATCACCAGCATCAGTTTCTTAGGTTCAAGCAACAACTATGGAGGGGAGGATGTTCCAGGAGTTCCCAAATGCGGGTAACCTCACCTCCTTCCTTGTGTTCTGCCATCTAGAGGCATGGTCACTGCCTTTTCAATTACAAATATTTGGGCAATTTAATTCAGTGTCCCATTTGTTACTCTTTCAGCCTTCTAACACCTGTTCAACTTATCTCTTTAACAAATCCTTTCTCCTTGAAATTCCCAGTGGGTTTCTGTTCTCCTAAATGGACTCTAACTCGTATGCCTAAATTCCTAACTGGTCTTTGGCCCATGTCTCTTCTCTCTTCTACGTGTACTTGTGTCCAACCTGTGAGGGCTGTGTGCTTGTCAGCTACCCGGGTTGTGCCTGGGTGCACCCAAAATACCCTTTTGCTGCTGTAGCCCTCCGAGGTGCAGGAATTGCTGCTGCTTTGTTTTCTGCTTATACCCATATCATCCTGGTACCTCAGGTGCCATGTTGAAGAGAAACCCCTTGGGAGAAACCCTGCGAGACTGCAAACCATCTGCCTAGACACATACCACGTAGACAGCTCTTCTGTTCCTGCACTCTGCTGGAACCTCTTTCTTCCTGGACTTTCCTCTGGATGGGGACATAGTTGCCTCTGTCTCCAACCTCACCGTTAAGGACATAGCCCTTTCTCTGAGAGATCAAGGATAGCTGTGCTTTCTTTCTTTTTTCTCTCATTCTTTCCCCAACATAGGGACTATTTTCTGGTTTCCTGTGTGTGTGTGTGTGTGTGTGTGTGTGTAAGAAAAAGGTCCTGCCTGATATGCTTTTAAACCTCAATTCCTCCTTAGGGCCTGAGATTTTAAAACTGAAAATTTGTACAGAAGTTCAACACTTTTGTTGCCTGCATTCCATTGGGTCACATTCCTGCCTTGAGGCGGTACGGACAAAATGTTAGCTGCCCAAAAAGGGAGGAGGAAGGTAGGAATAACCAGAACTACAAGATGCATCTGTTAGTTTTCAAACTAGCATCCTGCCCCAAATGTTTTTAATTCACCCAGAACCACAATGTCCCTCTTCTCCTGATCACTTTTCCGTTACCCTGATCATAACCCTCTCCTCCTACTCTCTATACCCTCCTCTCCAGTTCCCTCAAAGGAGCTCTGGTTTGTGTTGGGGCAACTTGTGCGCATTTTCACTGAGATACTTACCTTATTCTAATGACTGTAGTCTTCACAGGAGACTGTGAGAAACTTGCAAAAAAATATTCTATTCTACTCTGTATTTTCAGCCTCTAGGACAAAGTCTGGCATATGAAAAGGGTCCAATAAACTGAAGAGAGGCTGATATCTAGATTTTAAAAATTGCTTGTCCAAGCTAAGTATTAAAGACACTAGCTAACACTCATATAGCACTAACTATGTCCTTATTTACTCTTAGCAGATTAGATACATTAACTCTTTGGTTCTGATAGTAATTATGAGAGTAGGTACCTATCAGTATCCTCACTTTACAGATGAGGAAATGGGGGTACAGAGAGGTTCAACAGCTTGTCCAAGGTCACAGAGTATCAAGTGGAAAAAGCCATGATTTGAAGCAGGTAATTTGGTTTTAGAATCTATACTCTTAGTTACTACACCATGCCACCTGTCACATATTCACTTGGATTTTGTAAGGACATGGCATGCTCCTTGTGTAAAGGATTCTGATACAGTTTAAAAATTGCATTGCTCTAAAATACTTCCGATGAGGCATAAAGAAAGAAAATACAGGAAAATGGAATTATATTATTTTACTTATCATTAACAAGGTAATTTATCGACACATTGATCTTAAAAGCAGCAGGTGACAGAAGGTCGAGTTCTTAGCACTGTCACAGTAGGATCAGGGGGCTCCAGGGTGTGTCAAAGGATCATGTTCTGTCCTAGACATTGAAGAGAATATGCCCTCAAAAAAGGAAAAGGAAAAGGAAACTGTAAAGCCAGAAAGAATTATCCCTATTCTCTGCAAAGAAGAGAGCAGGAGAATGGACTAGGAACCTTCCAGTGCTGATCTTTCCAGAGGAGAAAAATATAGAGTAATTCAGAGTTTCATTTATCTTTCTAGAACCATCAAACTTACGTCTAATGGTAAGTCTAATGAAATAGCCACATAGGTGGCATTTACATTGGTTATTGAAACAGTCCTAGACATTTCTTTTCATAGGAATTTGTCTTTATCTTTCACAAGTTTAAATATAAAAATTTTACATTTATTATTACTAATTGTGGGTAAGTATGAGAGATTTGGACGATTTTTCTGGGCAAGTAATAGTTAATCTGAAAAACTTTTTCATTGCTTTATTACTTATTATAACACTAAAAATCAAATAGATTTTTGTGAGCTACCTTCGCTATAGATACCAATTATAACTTCACTTTTGTTAAAATTATGAAACCTACCTAGTTTTTTTTATTGTTCTATTAAATATATTTACTTGACACTAATGAGATACAGTGGAAATGTGATCTTATTCATGAATAAAAGGAGTTATTTTTAAATTACCATGGAAGAAGCAAGCCAGGTTGAAGCACTGAGTATTGGCAAAAAAATAAAATATAAATCACAAGTAACAGGTCCTTTGGCCCATTTTGGACAAAGAACACACACACATTCATTTACTCTTTTATTTAAAAAGTGTTGAGTACCTATTATATACAAGGCAAAAGTTGGTATGTTAACAATGTCTATTAGAATATGATAATAAATGACTCTAAACATGACCAGTCCATCAATTCATTTATGGCCTAATGGCTGGTTAAGTTAAATGGTGGGTGCTGTCCATTTAAGGCTCTTAAGACACCCAGAATCCTGGTAAATAATATGCACTGTAGTTTTTTTATAGTTATACTTTTGTTTTCAAGGCTAATAAATAATAACACCCCATCGAGGTGTTAAGAACCTCAGCTAGTCACAACTATGGGTGGAGGAGGTGGTACTATAAGCCAGATCTAATTTTTCATCTGATTATTGGTGAACATTTGACATGGTATATAACTACATTAAGCATCTAGCAGATATGCATATCAAAATGCCATATTAAATACATATGTAACTGTTAATAATAAAAGGAATAAAAGAAAGTTAATGTGGAAATTTCATGAAGGAAATATTAGTAGCCCACATTACCTGTATATAGCCTTCCTACTACTTATTAAACTGAAATATTCACTTTTGTTTCATGTGTATATTTTACAATATGGGAAATCTCATGTAAAATGAAATCATTTATTTTGTGATGAAATTTGGAACTAACTGCAGCAGAATTCCTGCTTTATTCTACTTTATTTAAAAAACCTTTGAATCCATGAGTAATGGCAAAATTTAAAAATGAACCTAGGTAAACACATGAAATCACAATTCATTACTGTTACATTTATTTTAAGCTCTTCTACAATATATAAAACCCCTTTATTATAGAATTCCTTAGTAGTGTCTTCTGTTAATTGAATTTAGTCTAGAAAATTTAGATTTTCATTGATTATGGTTCTTTTCTGTACAAGACTGAAGATAAAGGTCAAATAACCTTAAGAATTGTTGTTAGGTAAAAATATCTTGTGTGCTCTCTAGATGAAAAATCTTGAGTCATTTCCTCTCGATTAAAAATAATACTAATATTCCCCATGGGATTATAATATGACAGAGACTTTTTGAAAGTAATTGAAGTGTGTTAAGAAGAGGACATTATTTTCATGCTAACCTTAGTATCAGGAGTCCATATATTACCAAAATAATTTTTTTCATAGACGAAGACCTACATCTTTATTTGCCTAGAAGTTTGAAAATTGTTAACAATAGAAAGGTCAGTACTATGTGGTACGAATCAGGTCTCTTGACACATTCAGGTTCAAATGGACCAAACTTTCATTCAATTAGCCCCTGGCCTTTGCAGCCAGGAACCTTGTTTTCAGTGTCTTAACTAAAGGACAATGAAGGTACAAGAACAAGCTATAAAAAAAGGAAGCATCTTAAAAGCAAAAATCTTCTCTGATCATTCTGTTTTTTTTTTTTCTTTATTGAACACAGACCTGAATGCTTCTGTGCCTCTAAAGGTTTAGAACACAGCCATCAGGCATGTAGAAGGAGCACAAAGGTAGAAGAAGAACGGCTCATATTTTAACCATACAATCATTGGCCACCAGCGCTTCAAGGGGCCTCCACTAGTCCCCTGGGCTCCTCTCCTATCTCTGAGGGGCAAGGATTCCTGGAAACATCACTGTTCCTATTTCCATGATTTTCCAGGCAACACAATACCACTGCTTCCCTTCAGGAGCCCGAGAGTGGCAAAGGTACCCTTTCCTGTAGCCATCCTGCCCCAAGCTACTAAGTGCAGTCTACTTTCTTGAACTGTTAGGCTGGGGATGCGAAGAAAATGAATAGAAGAGTTCATCTCTTATCTCTTCAATATTATGCTGTCTCAGTTATCGAGCGGGGGTAGATCTTAGGGTGGGGTTGGAATGGTCATACATAAAGAGGGCAGAGTTTTCTGGAATTTTAAAATACCACCAAGGCACTGGTAGTTAAGTGGGCTTAACCAAAATATAAATTAAGTGGGGTGACCAAAATTTTAGAATCGCTGTCAATTCACAGGACAAAGATTCATGACTGCCCTTTTCAGTTCCCAAAGCATTTATTGATGGATTGATTGCCAGACTGGTCTATTTAATGGAAAGAGGCACTCTTCTGTTCCCAGGGAATTAAGTGAAGAAAGACTGGAGCTGTTAGCACTGGTGGTGGATTCCAGTTGGTCATGCTTTCTAATCCCTAACTACATAGTTGGATACGAAAGTGCATCAGTTAGATGTGAAAAAGCATGTGCTGCCTCTCCAGAGTCCAGAAGTGCTTAAAAACTGTGATGTATACAATCCGGAACAATAAATCACGTGCACGAAAAGAGTTTATCATAACATAAAATTAAAAAGTGACAATTTCATCACACGGTTACACTGCTGTTTTCCTTTTTTTTTTTTTGGGTTTTGTCCTTTTTGTTTCATTTTTCATTTCCATTTTTGTTTTTTTTATGGAGGGTTGGGGGAGGGTAGAGATTTGGTCCACTGAAGATTAATCACCCTCAATGATATATATATTAGAAAAAATATCAGCAGCAAGACTCTCTAGAAATAGATTCTGTTTGATGTAGCTAGTCTGTCTTTTCTGTTTTGCCCTCTTTCACGGCAGCCTCTGAAGTTTTCCGCAGGGGGGCTTTCTCCGAGTTGGCATGTCCTTGGCCAGAATCCGCCGCTCCACCATTTTTGTGGGTAGTGTGTTTTTCCAAGTAGTTCAGCATTTCACTGAGGACTGTTTGGAAGGTGCTGAGGGCTGCACATATTGCTGGAGTCCCAAAGCCATGGGTGATCAAACTGGAAATGAGAAGTGGTAGGGAAAAAGAAATGAACAACTTACAGTATGATGCAGAACAACCACTTAATCCAGAAAATTCAATTAAACAGGCATTTATCATGTTTCTAAATAGTGTAAATCATTATGAAAGCTAGAACACAAGTCAATGTATTGCTCTTGGCCATAAGAAATTGAGGGCGCATTTAGAAGATTTGTCATTGATAGACTTGATATACATTAGTGACTAGCAAGTCTAAGTGTTTAACACATGATTTAGCTTTGATTCTCTATCTCATTAAGAAACCAAAAATGGAGTGCCTGGGTGGTTCAGTCAGCTAAGCACCTGATTCTTGATTTTGTCTCAGGTCATGATCTCATGCTTTGTGAGTTCTAGCCCACAACAGCTCCATGCCGACAGCATGAAGTCTGCTTGTAATTCTCTCTCTGCCCCTTCCCCACTCTCTCTCCCTCCAAAGTAAATAAATAAAGATTTTTTTTTGAAAAGGAAAAAGTCTTCAGACTTCATTTATTTAGAAGATAAGAATAGTCAGTGCTGAGACAACAATGCACACCAAAATTTGAAATATAAGACATCAGCATAATTCAAGCATCTGCAAATCTTTGCTATAGACTCTTGCATTGTTAGTGGGAAAACTGACTTCAGCTCCATTTCTCAATGAGATAACCGGAAGGGAATCAATATGGTTTAAGATCTATCAGGGAGTCTGGACAGTAAATGGAATTGGAGCGGTGGGAGAATTAATCATGGCTGCATCCACAAAAATAACTGAGTCCATTAATGTCTAAATGTTTGGCTCTGGTTACAAGCTGCCTTTCTTCTCATGCTTTATTCCTGTTTAGAACTCTTTGTACCACTGGATACATCTTCCTCTGTAGTGCCATGTTCTCTTGGTTGTAACTTCCCTCTTTTTCTATGGCAGAGTATGCAGAATTTAGTTTCAGTAGGTTAAAGATTAAAGTTAATAGCCAAAACTTGAGCTCTGAATCTATGCCAGGTGATTCATTCTTTATCACCTTATATAATCCTGGAAACAATACTGAAAATGAGGTGTTATTATTTCCATTTTACAGATGAAATAATGCCCAGAGAAGTTACACAGATGAATTAATGCCCAGGGAAGTTAAGCAATTTGTCTGAGAAATCTAACATTCTGTATTGCCTCTGGGCTTATGTTCTTCTCAGGCTGTGGGTATGTTTTACTCTTTGTTTTGTTTTGTCTTTTGAGAAATCACATTCTATTGGTAGTTTTAGCTTAGTTTCTCAAACTTTGAGTTCAAACATCTGCATATCTTTACTATCGTATCTTGCATTGCTGACTGGGAAAACCGACTTCAGCTCCATTTCTCAACGAGATAACTGAAAGGGAATCTGTATGCTTTAAGATCTATCAGACAGTCTGATAGATCTTATCAGACTTATAGGCCTGGAAGATGATAATTCCTCTTACTCATTTTTCTGCCTATGATCAAGGTTTTTAAAACTAAAGAACAAAGTGGACAGGCCTTTGTAAACGTGGAGAAGAGTTGTCACCAGGATGAACGGTTTTTAAGCTGGTCTCCTTTCTTGGCTGATGGCCTTTCTTGCTTCTATAATATGCAACAGATTATTGGCAGGATGCGTTGTCATCTTTGTCCTGCACTGAGAACCACGTGTGCCAAGTCTTCACATGGGCTCTGACTTTAGGCACTTTGTGATCTGGAGGAAGTTAGTTAGCTTTGTAAGATGACAACAGTCTGACTAGGACATCTGCAAGGTTCTTTCCAACCCTAAGCTTCAGGCCACAGGTTCTAAAGCTTAGGGTGCTTTTCTTTAAATCCAGGATATGGACAGAAGGTTATGGAAATTGGAAGACCACTGAGCTCAACAGAGGAGCCTGAAATTGATTTTGGAATCTTCAACATGAGAAAAGTAATTACTTGGGTTGTATGCCTGGAACTAACAAAACATGGCATGTTAATTAGACCTTAATAAAAATAAATAAAACTTAAAGAAAAGTAACTGTTTGAAATGTTATCTTTCAACATGGAAAACGTTGTTTAAATTGTGTTCATTTCCTTCATTTCACATTACCTGCACACCAGAAAACATACAGGGGAGACTGCACTGGATGATAATAAGTACAAAAGATAGCTTTTGTTCTAGCAGTTTTCAGTGAGGTTTATAAAAACAAATATTTCAAGTAATGTAATGTTGTCTTAGAATAGCACACAAAAAAACATGTAAAATCACACAATGATTAAAAGAAATTTCTGGAAACATTATGCTATTCTGTTAGCCCCAACCACTCCAGAAAAAAAGGTATATATTTTATTCATACTGTCATACAAAAAGGAGAAGATGAATAATATAGAATCTACAGAAAAATAAAAGTAAGAACAGAAAGGATAAGGCTGACTTTCAGTCCTAGACAGAAAATAAACTAAGGCTATCTTTTAGTCAAATCTCTGCAGTCAAGTCTCCAAAATCTTTTACAATAGAGAGCAATCTTTGCCTTTGGAAAATAACAGTTTTCAGCCGCAGACTTAATATTAATGTTATACTTGGCATTTGCATATATTTTCATCAGATTAATCTCAGAGAGCATTTCAGAAGCAAATATTACTACCTGGGCTACCCAGTTGCCGTGACGGTTTGAAATAGGTAGTCAAAATTTAAAAGTTCTTCTAAATTCAAATTCATTGAAAAGTTCCTCCTCCCAAGCAAAACAAGGGAAAGAGACAACTAGCATTGTGCTCAATGTGTCATCTTCATGCCACGTTTTAAGCATTTTTGCTAAAGGTGGCAGACGATACAAACGCGGCATCAGATTTCATATCATATTTGCATTTCTCAGGCCTCCTTCCTCCACCCTCTGTGATCATGTGTTCTAGTTCTTTATTTTCAAAAGGCTTATCTCAGGCTCCAATCTTCTCTATCCCCAAACCTGTGATGGCCATTTCTACTTGGGCACCTTTGTTTGCCCTCCTTCTTCTCCTCAGCTGATCCAAAGTCCACCTACCCATCAAAGTTCCTTGGATGATATTTAAAAACATGTGCTAGTTTCCTGGTGCCTTAAGAAATAGAAGATGTGCTCCTGCCACAGGATAGACACATGTCAAAGTTATGAGAGGATTTAAGTAGAATTTTGAGGAGAAAGGAGTAACATACCCACAAAATTGTAAAACTAGAGCCTGAAAAGACCACGAGAAGACAAAAGACAGGTGAGGGTAAGATCTCAGTCACCAAAGTGAGGGGGAGGACTGGGAGCCACATGGGTTACTTCACAGCCCAAGTGGTAATCACTAGATTTTTTTAAAGCTTATTTATTTATTTTGAGAGAAAAAAAGAGAAAAAGAGAGAGAGAGGGAGAGAGAGCGCACATCAGTGGAGTAGTGGCAGACAGAGAGGGAGATGGAGAGAATCTCAAGCAGGCTCCACACTGAGCAGGACATGGGGCTCAATTC
The DNA here is from genome assembly GCA_030068075.1 of Paguma larvata. Lineage (NCBI taxonomy): Eukaryota > Metazoa > Chordata > Mammalia > Carnivora > Viverridae > Paguma > Paguma larvata. Next base: position 48,695,761 of record CM057829.1, on the reverse strand, counting down.
CAAGATGGAGATCATGACCCGAGCTGAAATCCAGAGTCGGACACTTAACCAACTCAGCCCCCCAGGCGCCCCAGAGTATGCTAGATCTTAATGTAGTGGCAAAGAAGATGTTATCTGTATCTCTAAAACTTTGTGGTTTGAGCTCTTACTATAGATTGGTAATCAAAAGTTATACCCTAATCTTAAAAAAAGAAATACTAAGAGTTGTCAAAATAAAAGCAAACCACAAATGAACAGCAACAATGAAAACAATCAGGGCTGAGATGGGACACTACTATCATCAACCTACACTCTTCCTGACACTGCCCACTGTCAGCACAGTGGCTCCTGGTGACCCCCTGAGGCAGCAGCCCCAGAGGAGAGAAAGGGGTGGGTACCTCAGTGTCCAGAATGATTGACTTAACAGAAGGCTAGAGTTTCCCTGATTTCATGTGGGAGTCTCTGAAGCCCAGGGCAGTAGGAGGTAGTTTAAATTTCTGTTCCAAGAACGAGGAAGAAGAACACTGCAGAAAAGGGCCTGAGGTTTGGAGGGGACACAGTGCTATATGTTAGCATATGAAAGATTAAATGGTAAGTAAGATACTTTGCTTTCTTTTCAGAGAGTTTAATCTTTAAAACTGGCAATGGTATAAGGAATGCAGTCTTTTTTTTTTTTTTTTTTTTTTTTTTTTTAAGTATAGGAAACTCCTATTTCAGGATAAAGAAAGAAGCCATGTGTTTTTGAGACACTGCAGTTGTTAGGTAATCTTGGAAAATTCCTGGAAGATTGGAGAGAAGGTATGAAATGAAACAGAGTAACCTGCCCTAATAATCAAAGCAAGGGACAGAGTGCATGGGTGGTGCAGTCGGTTAGTGTCCGACTCTTGATCTTGGCTCAGGTCATGATCTCATGGTTCCTGAGTTCGGGCCCGCAATGGGCCATCAGCGCTGATGGTGTGGAGCCTGCATGAGATGCTGTCTCTCCTTCTCTCTGACCCTCCCCTGCTTGTACTCTCTCTCTCTCAAAGTCACTTTAAATACACTTAAAGCTAATTTTAAAAAATAATCAAAGCAAGAGAAAAAGAGACAGAGTTCAGAAACTTTAGCTTATTAAATTACATTAACTCATTCTTTAACAAATTTCTTATAATGGGACATTTTTAAAATCAGGTACACCGAGTTTAAATTTACACAGGGTAATATTTATCATTTTCAGGTATACAGTCTGTTGAATTTTGATGAACCCATACTGCTGTGTAACCACTACAATTACCCAAAATGTTTTCTCATGTTCCCTTTCAGTCAATACCCCTCTATTCACCTCCAGCTCCTGGGAATCAGTGCTTTAATTTCTATCCCTATAGTTTTTACTTTTTCCCCAACTGTCATATAAACCCAATAATAAAGTCTGTAGACTGTTATAACTAGCTTTCTTCACTTTGCATAATAATTTTGAGATTCATCCATGTTATGTTTATCAAGAGATTATTATTTTTATTGTGATTAAGTATTCCATTGAATGGGTTTATCACACTTTGCTCACATGATGGATATTTACGATTCTGAAGTATTAATATTTTAGAAAAGGAAAAGACCACAGAAGTGCTGCATGGGTTTAGTAGGAGACCCAGAAAGGTAACTGTATTTTTTAAAGATTTTTTTTAACTTTTTAGTATTCTCTATACCCACTGTGGGGCTTGAACTTACAACCCCAAGATGAAGAGTTGCATGCTCCACTGGCTGAGCCAGGCAGATGCCCCAGTAACTGTATTTTTTAAGAGTTATCAAAGGACTAACAGTGCACTTTACTATAGAATTTTAGCAAAACATCTGACAAAATCTCCCCAAATAAGGGACAAGTGAGCTAGATGAGGGCAACTTAGACTCACAGCTGGCTGGATATTGATGCCCAAAGTGTAGACTGAGGGCATTTGTCAACCTTGAAGGGTGTTTCCAGGGGAGTTCTGCAAATCTCTCCCATTCATCGCACTCTGCTTGCTGTGTTAATTGACAGTGTGATTGAAGGCACATAGATTTAAGTGCTGGTATTAAAATAGAGAGGAAAATTCCTACATTGGATAATGAAAACAAAAGTTTTAAGTACTTTAATTTGGTGAAAAGTGTAGGTGGTGGGCCAAAATCAATGGCGTGAAATTTAGGGGAGATTAAGGGAAACATATCCACTTGCGGTATACTGATAGAGAGATCTGCCCCAAGAGCTTCTTCGAGAAAGGCTCCCCAAATCAGTAAGTCTAAACTAAAAGAGCAAAGGTCAGAATTTGAGGTTTGGATCACAGTTAGGTTTACAAGCTATATTTACCTTCGACTATTCCCTCTCTCTAACTAGATAGATTCCAGCTCATTGATTTCATTTTCCTATTACTAATTTCACACTGAGGAGCAGGAAGGTTCTGACAACTGACTGTGAGCAATACAATTACCTGCTGAGAAAATCCAGACTGCTATAGTTTATGGCACCTGATGTTAGAGAAAATGTAACTTCTATTTAATAGTCATTTTCTTAATTGTATTCATGGTTTTGAAAACTAGATCCCTCCAATTAACATTCTCAAGAGCATCTTTCTGCAACATAAACCATCTTTTCAAATTGGCTCAGCTCAGGAAGACAGTAACTATGCTGGATCCAAACTGGAATGTTCTACTTTGGACTTTCGCTCTGAGCTTTAGGGTACGTTCACATTTCAGCAATTGGAGGCATAGCACAGGGTAGAACCACCTTTTCTAGGGAGGGAGTATGTCTGTGTGCGCATGTGTACCTGTGGATTTATACGGCTTTTTGTCTTTTTATAGGTGTCATCCTAACCTCTTCTAGACTAATGGGCTTGACCTGAATAAGATCCACTGATGACAGACTTTAACTTTTTAAGGGAAAATGTACTACAACAGTTTAAACTCTATTCTCTATTAGTAGGGTTAAAAACTGAAGAAACTGAGACAGAAATGCAAGAGGAAATAATAGCAGATGGGTACCTGAGTGGCTCAGTCGGCTAAGCATCTGACTTCAGCTCGGGTCATGATCTCATGATTCGTGAGTTTGAGTCCCCCATGGGGCTCTGTGCTGACAGCTCAGAACCTGGAGACTGCTTTGGTTTCTGTGTCTCCCTCTCTCTGCCCCTCCCCTACTCTCTCTCTCTCTCTCTCTCGCTCTCAAAAATGAACACACGTTTTTAAAAAATTTTTAAAAACATAGCAGATGGGAAAGAAGAAATTGCTATTTGAAAGAGAATAAATTAGAATCCTTTCTTCTCTTTCCCTGTATGATTTTGCTAATAAGATGTTAGGAACAGTCTATATTTAACTCAGTGTTTATAAACTACCTGACATTATTAATGAGAACCTATCAGGAAATTTCCATATAATAGAAATTTCACAAACTTCTCTTCACACCTTATGATCTCTGGGTAAGTGCATTTTTTGCTTGTGGCTAAGGCCTTACATGTTTATCTTGAAAATCTCCAAAGCTTCAGTGCTTACTTGGAATGTAAATTAATATAGGATTCTCAATAGATAACCACTTGAGGAACAAGAGCTATTTTACTTTCCTTAATCTAAGTAAATATGGTTTCTATTCCACTAGCTTTGTTGTAGTCCAGAGAAATGTGACAAAGCTATTTCCGTATTGTTCTAGCTGTTTCCGTATTGTTCCGTATTTCCTTCAGAAATACTTATTCCTTTAATTGATCTGTCTAAACTAATTTAAACACTACAGCAATGCATAAAAACATCGCTTAAAACAAACTCCTATGGAATCTTCCCCTGTATTCTTCCTACCTTGGCAACAGTTGGACCTAGGATTCAGCACATCCTTTCCAAAAAGTAAGCAAATATTTACTTAGAATATATTGAAAAGGTGGGGGGCCTGGCATTGCTACTCTTGATGTCTAAGTCTTGAGGTCAAGCCCCACATTAGGTGTGGAGCCTACTTAATAAAAAAACAAGTAATAAAATAAAGTCAAATAAAATGTATTGAAAAGGAAATGGAAGCTTCATTAGTATTTGCCACTGAAGACTAGGCCACTCAGGTGTGTCTTTTAACCATAGATGGGTAATTTTTAGCTTTCTTGTGGGACACAAAAAGATGGATATAATAGAAACTATTACGCTACACACTAGCAGACGGAGAATCAAGAGAAAATCACCCACCATCATCATTCAGGTAATTAGAGTAAAAGCTAATTTCATTTGTCAAATTTCAACTTTCTACCTGGAAAATGTTTGACAAGCAAACTTCTCTTCCTCCACGTCATTCAGAGTGTGTAAAGGTCAGAACATTCTGGATTATTATTCTCATTGTTTTGTTATGTTGCAGCGTTCCAATGGGTGTTTGCTATCATAGATTTTTGATTTCCCAGATTGCATACAGATGACACTGTCACCAACCTCAGTTTCTGTTTTTTGGCCTCTGGAGGCACACAGGCAGCAAGATTTAAAGGGAAGACAAGCCTCCTTTCTTTCCCTCCTGGATTATTCAGCTACTGCAGGCTTAGGTCCAAATGTAGCCTGAGGCTCAGTCCGTACTCCCCACTACAGTTTTAGGTGACAGCCAGAAAAATGTCTTCTCCCACTCCTGAGAACAGACGTAAGGGCAGGAGGCTGGGAACCAGCCCCTGGAGAACAGCAGCAAAGGATTGTGGGGCTTTTCTGCAAAACCTTACTTCTTTTCAGGGCTGTGAAGGTAAGGCGTTTTATCTCTCTGAAGCAGCACAAACCCTGAATATAGGCCATGGGTAGAGACCTCACCTGGAGGAAAGTAGCTGGGGCTTATCCTCCCAAAACTTGATGGCATCTATCCTTGGTAGCCTAACTGGCTGTGGATATAGAGGAAGAGAGAAACTGATTGAACTTATTTTCTACAAAGATTATATTGTCCCATGGCCCTAAGTGCTTTTAAAGCAGAGTTTAATTAAGGTGCATAATTATGGTATGTAGTTCTCTGGTGGTGAGAAATGACTGAAATGTACTCTTTAGCAAGGACTTGATGCACTCACTAATGTTCTGGACTTCCTTCAGCTGGTGGTTCTCAACCCCAGATATAGCTCCCAAAGTCACCCAGGGAGCTTCTTAAAAGACACCAACATGTGGGTCCCACTCCGGAGATCCCGATTTAATTAGTTTGGGATGGATACAAAACATCAGTATTTTTTAAATGGTACCTATTCAAATTAAATGCAACCAGGGAGTTGGGTATGTCCCCCTAGGGCCAAGAAAAACCTAACTACCATGTTTGTTATCCTTCTCAGAATAAGAGAATGGAGAACTTAGCATTTCCCCCCAAGAACTTCTGTAGAACCTGAGTTTCATGGGATGTAAGCAGTTATTCTGAGAAAAAAAGTTCCTGTGATCACATTTTGGAAACATGGGGCTAAGCATTTCTTCCATTCAAAAAAGGTTCAGGGAGCTTTTGATATGCTAATATGTAACTGGCCTACTTCAAGGGGAGTATAATAGGCAGGGTTTCCTGAACCATAAAACACTTGACCATGAGACACTTTCAGGGAGCATCTCACGAGGCTCGTATTCTGCAAAACTCACTTTGGAGACGTGTATTTATGACCGCCCTGAATCTCTGCCAGACTGGGAGATGTATTGCCCATCTACCATCCTAAGAGCTCATTCTTCCTGCTCTTCTCAGCCACTTCCTCAGGTCCCAAAAAAGATTGAGTCCTTGTGATTCCACTTTACTTCAATCCAGCTCATTAGCAAAGGAGGCTGAGGATATAATCCTTGCACATGCATTAGGAAAGACCCAAGTCAATCACATTCTAGTCAACTCTTTGAAGGTGAAGACATTTTTGACATCCGCACCCTATTTTTGCATATAGTAATAGAGCTTGTAGGAATAAATGAACCATCTCCTTATATTTCTCCCTATCAGGCAGTTCATATTTCCTATTTAGAAAAAGGGAATGGAAATGCTAAGCTTAGGGCTCTTGTGCTTTCTTAGGTGAATTTTATTCAATTGTCGACTTTTTAAAATGAGCAAGTTTCTGAAACATAAAGAGAAAAAAATGAGATCATATGGGAGCACAACATAGAATAATAATTAAACAGGGAGCAGGAAATGGGGACTAGGGTATAAGATTATTGGTATAGAATGAACCTTAGAGATCATCCCGCTTAAATGTATCAATTTGTAGCTGAACATGTGGAGGCCAGACTGTTAAACGGTCTCCTCTAAAACCATACTGTCAGCTGAAAACAAGAGGAGACAGAGTTAGGTCCCTGAAACCTACCCTGAGTGCTTCTCACAATCCTGTGCTGTCTCCACAGATTCTCCCCAAATCCAGAGCTCAACAAAGATAGAAATTATTTAAATAACAATGTACCCAATTTCTTCACCAACTATGCACTGCCCAGGCAAACCACAGGGCCAGGTTTGCAACTTGCTGTTAGAAACAGTTGCCCCAGGGGGCACCGGTGTTGCTCAGTTGGTTGAGCGTACGCCTTCAGCCCAGGTCATGATCTTGCAGTTCGTGGGTTCGAGCCTCGTGTTGGGCTGTGTGCTGACAGCTGGGAGCCTGGAGCCTGCTTTGGATTCTGTGTCCCCCTCCCCTGTTTGTGCTCTGTCACTCTCTCTCTCTCTCTCTCAAGAATAAATAGACATTAAATTGTTTTTTTTTAATAAAAAGAAACAGTTGCTTCTGGTTTCTGTTGTTTGAATTACTAGTCTCCTATGTTCTGACCCTAAAAATCCATTAAATTGTCATCAAGTGAACTTCAAGGGATGCTTTTATATGTGTATCTCCTGCAGCAATTGCTTTGGTGCCATGCAACTTGGGAAGTATGATAAATATTGGCAATTGATTTAAATTTCTTACCCAATGTTAACTGAATGTAAGTAATTTAATGTAGGTTCATATAAGAAGTTCATCATGGTTCCACCTGTCTGCTAAGGAAGCAAAACTGTTGCCTATTTTATTTTTACTCTACAGTTTTACTAGTGAAAATTTTACTTCAAAGGAGACTATTTTTACTCTTATATATATAGAAATTGTCCCTATTTAACTAGTGAATAAAAGCTGACCACCTACAGTTATGTGTTGCTTCGCACATGGGAATGGTACTCAGTTTTTTGAAGTTTAAGTTAAAGTTTTAAAGTTTAATTTCAACTTTACATAAAGGAGCTTAAGTTTGGGAAATATAGGACCTTTTTTCTTCACAATTCGGGCCCATTATTTCGAATATTCTTAATTTTTAATTTTATTTTTTTCATGTTTATTCATTTTCAAGGGAGAGAGGGACAGTGTGAGCACAAGCAGGGGAAGGGCAGAGACAGAGGGAGACACAGAATCTGAAGCAGGCTCCAGGCTCTGAGCTGTCAGCACAGAGCCCAACGCGGGGCTCGAACTCATGAGCCGTGAGATCATGCCCTGAGCCCAAGTTGAACACTCAACTGACTGAGCCAGCCAGGCATCTCTCATTATTTCGAACATTATTAAATTAAATGGCCCTGGAAGGCCCCTTGAACTGGCAGAACATCCTGAAGGAGGCTTAATAATTTAACTTCTTAAGTTCCAAGCCCAGTTGTAGATTTCATGATGTTTTCTTTGTTGAGATTAGAGATTTAATCGAAATGCCCTCATTTCTCTTGTGACATGAAAGAACACTTTCACAAGATTAATGAAATCTTTCACTGCTGATTACTTTCCCTACCACTTTTCCACCCCCCTTCCCCCCACTTCCCCCATGAGAAAATAAAAAGAAGATACAAAACATACACACTTCCAGAGTTTCAGTTTTTGGAGAAAACCAAACGTGTCATGTTTAAGTAGAGACACACATCCTCTCTTGAGTACGCTGCGGAGCAGATAGTTGAGCTGACTGGAATTCATGTCATATGCGGAACTCTAAAGCAAAGGGGGATGAACAGCCCAGAAAGAGAAAACTCAGACACCAGAGCTGTCTTTAGAAACTGGGAGGGAAACAGAACTAAACTGACTCTGGAAGGCCCCCAAGGAGTGGGACGTTAGGGAGACAGATGTTGCCTCCATGGAAGGAAGGCATTTCAAATAGAGTTGTCGGAGATAGAAGGGATGTCTAGGCAATAAAAGAGCAGTCTATCACTGAAAGTTTTTAAGCCTAGAATGGGTGACGACCTGACAAGGATGTTGGAGAGAAGATCCAAATGTTGAGGGCGAGTGGGAAATGTAAGGAGCCTTCCAACATTGAGAATCAATGAAGAAAATGTAATCGCCTGCAAATACACAGTTATCTGGGACTGCCTACACATTTCTTATTTCCAGGAACTATGGGAGTAATAGAAAGGTCTATTCTAAGAAGGTGTGATGTCAATACACTTTTTGACTCAAACAGAAGAATTAAGCACATTGATCATTTCACTTACCCAGCCCATGGTTCAATTAAAACACCATGGCCCTGGGAATAAGCCAGTGGAGAATACTTCCAAGACCTAATAGAGATATTATCATAATCTACATTAACATATTTATTGGGTACATACTATGTGCTAAGTACTATGGATAGATAGAGGAAAGCTTTTCCTAATCATCCCAGGTAATTACCTGTACCGTGCTTAATCCTTCATTACAGAATCTCTCATATATTATAAGTCTTTGTAAGTAATTCTATTCCACATTACAAGTTCCCAAAGAATGGGACAATCCTTTAGTCCTAATCTTTGCACCGCTGGTTATTACCACAGTACAATCCAAGAAACAATAAAATTTCAGGTTCCCAAGGTGGGTGCTGAGAAAGAAAATCTCATTTTTCTGAGCAGCGGCTCTTTCTGAACTGAGCATTAAAGATAGTCTAACTTCCTCCCCTTGTTTACGTTGTCAGACATGCTTTTGCGGGGCTTTAGGTTCAAGGCAATTATGAGAATGTAAGAGACAAGGAAGGGAAAAGTTGCTAAGATTTCCTGAGATCGCAAAGAAGGGAATTCCTAACATTGCAGAAAATTAGGCACCTGGGTTTCTGTCTGAGCTGAATGCATTCTGTCTGTGAGGCCCAATGCCACCTTAGTCTAATTGCCACCACTGTTCCTGGGAATTGTATTTGCAGGGTTTTCTGCAGATTTCAATCAATTCTCTCCCCCTTCCAGTAGGTATTAGGGTGTCTGCTGTCTTCTCCACACTTCTGATGGTACTCGGTAAACTATAAATAATGAATAAACCCGACTCCTGTCATTTTGATGGAAACAAGCAGCTTTCCAGGCTATGGATTTGGAAAAGGGTCACTGCTATAGAGTTTCCCAGAGCACACTAATATGTCAACTACCACAGAAAACTGGAAAAGTGATCTGTGCTTTACAAGGTCAGACCATCCCCTAGCTTTACCTGGATACCTTCAATGTGCTAAAAGTAAGCCACTGTTCTCAAGGTACCAAATCAGTCACCCTGCAAGGTGTAATTCAAGTGGTCTGCATGGAGAATGATATTTTGACCAAGTAAAATAGCAGCACAAGTCGATGTTACTAATTAGATCATTCTCTATGCCTATTGAACCATGCTGTGTCCTTACTTCTTTTCCACCCAGAACTCAGCAAAAATAGTAGAAAATCAGACTCTGCCAATGGACTGTTTTCAAAGGTAAATGTGTTATGCCTCCTTTCTAATTCATTTTTCTCCTGAGCTTATGCTCTTATCAAAATTAAAGTGACCGCTATCAGTAGGAAATTATGAAAGAGACACATTCTATGCTGACATATTTTTACCCAGATTATTAGCAGCATAATAATCCTTTAACTATATTAGTATACAATATAGACCTTTACATAACTCTCAGTGTCATTTTAAAAATGAATTAGAATTGCTTTTCTTCCAAAGTTAACAACAACAACAAAAAAAGCTAATAGTCTAGAAACATCCTAGGGCTCTGTTACTTAAAGATGTCTAACTGTCAGAATCAACTTCAGAGTTTTGCAAACAACCCAGATGCCCAAGTTCAATGCTAGACTTGACCTATTAAATTAGATCTTTTAAAATGTGCTCGTGTCCTTGAGATTTTTAAAAAGCTCCAGGAAAGATTGTGCTGTGAAACCAGGTTTAAGGGATACACTTACAAAGTGTGAAGTCTTTTTTCAAGGTCAGGCAGCAAGCTGACCTTTACTGTCCTGTAAAGCTATTCTATTGAGGTTTCTTTTAATAAATGCACAGTAAAAAAAAAATACATACTTTTAAATTTGGTCTACATTGGAAGACTTCAGTTTGGGTTTTAACTGGAAATATCAAACACATATCTTTTGTTTAAAAGGACATAGTTTAAGATATGCCGAAAGAACCCAAAAAACAAAAAAAAACAAAGTTGGGCACTTACCTTATACCACGTACAAAAATTAACTCAAAATGGATCAAAGACCTAACTAAACATAAGACCTACAACTATAAACCTCTTCGAAGAAAACACAAGGGGGAAGCTTCATGACTTTGGGTTTGGTAAGGATGTCTAGATAGGACGGCAAAAGCACACACAACAAAAGTAAAAACAGGCAAGTTGAACAACACAAAAATTTCTGTGTATCAAAGGACATAATCAGCAGAATAAAAAGGCAACCCCCAGAATGAAAGAAAATATTTGCAAATCGTATATCTAAAAGAGGCTAATATCCAGAATATATAAAGAGCTTCTACAATTCAACAACAAATAAGCAAATAAACAGATTAAAAATGGGCAAAAAAACCTTGAATAGGTATGTCCCCAAAAATGACACAGAAATGGTCAACAAGCTTATGCAAAAATGCTTCACACCATTCAGCACTAGAGAAATGCAAATCAAAGCCACAATGAGATATCATCTCCCACCCATTAGGATAGCCGTTACAGAAAACGAAAACAAAAATAGCAAATAATAAGTATTGGCATAGATGTAGGGGAATTAGAACCCTTGTGTATTGTTGGTGGGAATGTAAAATGGCACACCACTGTGAGAAAGAATTAACACCTTTATTGTGCACATTCTGTGTGCTAAGTACTGTGAATAGAAAGATGAAAGCATTTCCTAATTACCCCAGGTTATTACTTGTACTCTGCTTAATCCTCTGTGATAAAATCTCTCTCATATATTATAGATCCATGGCAGTTTCTCAATAAATAAAAAAAAATAAAAATTACTGTATCATATAGTAATTCTACTTCTGGGTTTATATCCCAAAGAATCAAAAGCAAGATCTCAATGGGATATTTGCATACCCATATTCATAGCAGTACTATTCACAACCGCCAAGAGGTAGAAGCAATCCAAGTATCCATTAATGAATGAATAGATAAGCAAAATGCGACATATACATACAATAGACTATTATTCAGCCTCAAAAGGAAGGACATTTAACACACAGTACAACACAGATTAACCTTAAGAACATTATACTAATGAAATAAGCTAGTCACAAAAAGACATACTGTATGATTCCACTTATATGAGGCATGTAGAATGGCCAAAATCATAGAGACAGAAAGTAGAGTGGTGGCTGCCAGGGGCTAGGGTGAGGGGGAAATGGGGAGTTGTTTAATGGTTATAGAGTCTTGGGTTTGCAAAATGAAAAAGTCCTGGACATTTGTTGCACAACAATGTGTATATATTTAACGCTGCTAAACTGTACATTTAGAAATGGCTAAGATGGTAAATTTTACATTAAGTGCTTTTTGAAAAATATTTTCAAATGTTTATTTATTTTTGAGAGAGAGACAGAGCATGAGCATGAGGGGAGAGGGTCAGAGAGAGAGGGAGACACAGTTCTGATGTAGGCTCCAGGCTGCTCAGCACAGATCCCGATGCGGGGCTTGAACTCACGAACTGTGAGATCATGACCTGAGCTGAAGTCAGATGCTTAACCAACTAAGCCACCCAGGCACCTGTACATTAAGTGCTTTTTATCATAATAAAAAAGATATAATTTAGAAGTTTGCTATAAAGCGAATTTTAGTTAAGTGATTTCTATCATCCTTCTAACTTCCATTATGAAATCAGAAGATCTCATCAAAACAAGTAATCTGGAATGTAGTTAAAGCAAAGCAAATGAAACATCTAACAAATATTAGAAAGGCATAATAAATAGGAAATCATAGGGGTGCCTGGGTGGCTCAGTTGGTTAAGTGTCCGACTCTTGATTTTGGTTTAGGTCACGACCTCACCGTTCGTGAGATCGAGTACTATTATCATAGAGCCTGCTTGAGATTCTTTCTCTCTCCCTCTCTCCTCTCTCCCAATAAATAAATAGGAAATCACAACTTTTTGATAACAAACTACTCAATATAAAAATAATAATACCAAAATTTTATAGATAGTACTTTTATAAATAGATACACCATGTGGTGTTAAATTGTTTTAAGGTATGGTTGTGTATTTCAAATTGTTGTGATTGAGAATCTGCAGCCATACATAATCACGGGGGTTTTACACTTGAAATATAATGCCTTTTTTGCTGAGGATGGGGAGAGCAATTTTCAATACATTTACCTCTTCTCTGGGCAACACCAGACTAGCTTGTTACCATATTCTACATGAAGAAAGGTAAATAAGAGGATATAAAGCCCACATAGGAAACATTCTGCTCAAGTTTAGAAGTGAAAGTTTTCTCTACGGAGTCTGTGGCATTAAGCTGGCAACTAATTAAAGTATCAACAAATTAGCAGATTGTGCCTATGCTGAGCAAACAAATGGTTTGCCTATTTATTTCACACTGTCACTAATATTCGATTTACACATCGATGCCGTATTTTGTTTTGAGCCTGAAAAAGGACAGCTCACTGTCTGACGAAGACTGCAGCACCTGTAATTGGAAATATCCTGGTAGCTAGGATATAAAATCTGAATTCTCCAAGTTTCAACAGTATGTTCTTCTTTAGAGTATATTGATAACTTAACAAACTTCCTTAAATTGAGAATTCAATTTGTATAAAAATTATTATTAAGCTCTGAATTGAACTTCTATAAAAATTATAAATATCTTTAATGTGTGCACAAATAAAATGATGAAAAATATTGGGGCACCTGGGTGACTCAATTGGTTAAGTGTCTGAGTCTTGATTTCAGCTCAGGTCATGATCTCAGGGTTTGTGGGTTGAGCCCTGTGTCGGGCTTCACATTGACAGTGTGGAGCCTGCTTGGGATTCTCTCTACTCTGCCCCTTCCCCACTCTCTGTCTCTCAAAATAAATAAATAAATGTTAAAAAATGAAAAAAAAATACCTGTATGGATATGACAGTGGAGGAAACCATAACTTTTAAGCCTGGATCAGAGGTAGGGTAAACAGTATATCATTTACTAAATGCTTACTTTATATTCATTATTTTATTTTGTTATTTTTTAAATAAGCTCTACGTCCAACACGGGGCTTGAACTCATGACCTCAAAATCAAGAGTTGCCTGCTCTACCAACTGAGCCAGCCTGGCGCCCAGATCTATAATCATTATCTCACTTTAGCTCACTACCACCGTATAATGCAGGGTTCTTATTCCATTTAAAGCTAGGGAAATCAAGGCTTGGAAAGAATGCATTCTACCCCAAAACAACCCAGCTCACAGGTATCATATCAGGGTCTGGATCTGAATATGGTTCTACTCCAAAGCTGTTTTCTCTTAACTTCTGGGCATTGTCATTTCTACCAGTTTTATTACACTCACTTTCACTAATCCAGCTGAGTGGTGGGAAAAAAGTCCTGTAAGATATGTTTTTGGTACGTCTGGTGCATTTTTAGAAGGTAAACCCTAAGTTTAGTCTTCAAAGATGTATCTATTCCATCTTGAGGAGCCTTGTGGCATTATACAAAATATTCTATTTAAAAGCCCCTGATGTTGCAGATAAAATTCCAACTCATTTAAACACCCGTTATTTTATATAATGTAGTATCTTCCCCAACAGCATTATAATCAGTGAGAGGTACTGAAAACATTTTAAAATTTAATGTGTAATAGTCTTTGCTTAGCATTACTTTTTAAACTAAATGGTAATAATTAAAAGAGGATGAAGTATTTTTTACAATGATGAGAAATATCATGTAAGGCATTAGAATTTTAGAGTCTTAAAACTGGAAATTACCTGAGTAATTAATATATTCCTTTCCACATTGCATCTAGGGCAGAAATTATCCAAAGGAAAATTCTATTCTCTTCCAAAGAATCTCAGAAAATAAAATTTGAACATGCTTTCAGTAACACATTCCAGAAGCTTTAAAATATACTTGTGTGGTCTAATTTAAGAACCATTTGCAATTTCTAATTAGGCAGAAATTAACACACGCCTGCAAAATCAGTGTATGATATCCCATTAATTTTTGTCATATCATCTGTCCATTCAACAATGTGCCTCACCAAGATAAAGAACTATTTAAATGATTTCAGAATCTTCATTCAAAAGTACTATTATTTGAAATAATAGTGTTCACTTTCAAAGTCACAGTTTCCTGAAGATTGCACAGACAGATTTTATAATCGAAAATGCTTCGTGCATTAGTTATTTTTATAATTTGATCTTAGATGTTTGCAATTTCAAAAGATTCAGTCAGTCACTATATGAATATATAAGCGATATCTCTAGATGGAACTGTGATATGAATATAAAAATGCCTGGGTTAATAAAGATAGCTTAACAATTTAAAAAGAGTCTGAGGAAATTGGGAAACCAGGCTTACCTGAAATGTGTTAAGTGTCTCTGGATGTCAAGGTCTAGGATTGGAGTGGGTCTGGAGGATCCCAGTGGTGATCTATCTTGGCTCAAGAGGTCTTGGAATTCTTTACAAATTTGTCTAGAATAAAAGATTCAACATTCAAGTTGAACTCAACATGGGGCTTTAATTTCATCCCATGATATTTTACCCAAGGCTTGTTTTCTCGTTTAAAAGAGGACTAGATAAACTTTCATAAAGCAACCTCCAAAGTTCCATCTACAACATACAGATGACGTTCACAATAACAACTTTGCTCTCAAGCACTATAGGATGATTGTAAAACTTTTGACGTGACACAGCCCCATGAGCATTGACAAAACCGGTGTTCATTTTTAAGGTGAATATTCGTAGACTAACCTTACTTGGCCTAAGGAAAAATCTATATGAAAGGATCACACTTAATCATGACTTTTTATAAAATTAAAATATGATTTTTGGAGGGGATATCACCTTAATAAGCAAGTTTAAATCAAGAGAGCCATGATTCAAGTAGACTTTGGAAAATCCTGTTTCTCAGCATTTCATGATAATTCAGACTCCTGTGAACTGAATTTATATTTTAATATTTAAGGTATATATTTATTTGACACAATTCAGCCTCGCAAAAATGATTGCTATGTCCCATGTAAGCTGGTTTCTTGCAAAAGGTACCCCTAATAGCATTTTCCTGCTGCTTTTCTTAACATTAAACAATTGTGATTTCTGGTCCCGGTTTCAGTTTTAATTACCACCTTCCTGAGTACGTCGAATAATGGTAAAGCCTTTGTGATACATAATCGAAATGCTGTAATTCTAAAGAACCAAAACATATGAAGTAAATGGTTCTTTTTTTAAATAATGACAACAAAACACTAGATTAATACAGTAGCTGAAGAATGAAGTAAAGGACGGACGACCAAGGAATTGTTGAAAAGAATACATCTAAAGTGATGCTACTGCATATTCGAGGGATAATGAGATAGCGATTAGTTCTTTTCATCTGGGTACAACGGGTAGTCATAAAATCTAACCATTGGCCCTGACTATAATTATCAATGTATAATTATATGTAGCCAAAGACAAGTACAAAAGAGTCCAGTTACTCCAAGTGAATGTCCCTCTGTGGACCCAGCCACTAACTCCTCTCCGAAGCATTTGTGTCATGAACAAATAACTGCCAAAAAGTGACAAAACGTCTTGTGGCACAAATAATTTATCATTGAGTTAGAACCAGTGGAGTTTTATTATTAGGTGCCTAGAATTTCTTCTAACGATCATTTGTGATTTTTTTAATGAATAACAATCCTCAGGTTTAGTGCCAGTGTTATTTTCATACTGTGTTATTTCACAGAATTTGCCTTTTTCATTCTGAACACAGCTGAAAGTAAAAGGGGCCATAAGGAGAGGAAAAAGAAACAAACAAAAAAACAGAGATGGCCCTTATCAGCTCTAAATCAAACAGGATCCTCCGTAACCTCCAGCTAATGTTTTAGTTGAATCTCTGAGATATGGCATCTAAATGCATGCTTTTAACAATTGTAGGTCTGTACTTGCATTGAGAATGCTTGATCTGAACTTCTTCCTCTTTCTGTTCTGAGTCAGACTTAGTTGATTGTCAAGGGTATTGCCTATGTTTTAATAGAGGAAGAGCAATTTAGACTAAGTATTTGATGCCGGTAGGTGGCATCAAGTGATGCCATAAAGCTGCTTTGTGTCAGCTTTATTTTTAGGAAACTTCTAACTAAAATTTTAAATACAGACTCATGCTATCATTTCTCAGACTGGCAATAGAAACTACTATGTGGTAGATGCTTGGAATATCCATTATCACAAAAAAAAAAATACTGGAGTTGTTTAAAGACGAGTATTTAATTTTATATCAGATTAAAATATATTTAAAAACTGAAATAAAGGTTGAAACATTGCCTTAGTTCTTATGGTAGGATTTAGGAATTATTTGGATAATTGAATAAATTAATTTATAAGTTGGTAAATCAACTTCTTTAACCATATAAACCTTACAGCAAGTTACAATAAACTGAAAGTCGATGAAGAAATGAGGAAGAGGCAAAGGGTGGAAAAATTTAACTCATGCTGAGGAATTCAACTATGCCACACAGGAAGCTGTATCTGGAGAAGTTCCAAAATTCTCAACCTCTGGTATTTGATTCTGCTGTTTAATTCATTGACTTAGGACAGTTTCCTGACTTAAAAACAGATGACAATTTTGTAGACTCCCCTTAGGGAATTATGATCATCATCTCATTATGACAGTTACGGGGTTATTATTTTTATGACTAGTTTCATCCTTATTTAAAATTTTATTTATAAAGCTACAATAAGAAATACTTCTCAAAACAAAATGTCACATTATGAATTATGTAACACAAGACGATCTTTGGTGAATCATAAATTCTAACTTTATCACTTACGTCATTGTCCTTAAGTAGGCATAATTTTTAAGCTAATGTCTGAATTTCAAGTTCTGTGTTTCTCCTTTTGACGATTATTGTGACAGTAACAGTTAAAACTTGTTAACAATTCTGCTTTACCCTAATGCAGATCAAATGTTAAGTATATTTAGTTATAAATTCAGTGAAGAAGTTTAAATGCGTTCTTCCTTGAATCAAATGTTTTGTCCAATACATTCTTGAATTCAAAAATTATCTAATTCAGTTTCTATCCCTCTTATATATCATTGTCTTATTACACCAAAATATTTGGCTAATCAACAAAACACAAGAAATTAAGAGGAATTAGGAGGTTAGACCCTTAGTCAATGGGCCCTTCATATAAGTGTACAGTTGGCAACATAAGTAAATAGAACTGAATTTGTTTATTCATAGAGGTAAAAAAAAAAAAAAGAAAAGAAACATGTATGCCAATCCAACAATGCAGATCAGCTACTGGATCTCTCATCTGAAGATTTTGAATTTCATAAGTATTTTTGATGTAGTCGTTATGGTCTTGTGAACAAAGGTGAGCTCACTAGAAATGTCATGAATATCCATATAGTTCAACATTTCAACGTCAAGCATTTTAACTGAAAGTCTCCAATGAGTTACCTTTGGAAAACGAGAAACTGCTCAGAACATGTTAGATCTATCCATGCATTGCAGGAAAGGTATGTTATTCCTACACATCCCTTCACTTATCCACCTCTTTTTTTTAATGTTTATTTATTTTTGAGAGACATAGAGACAGAGCGCGAGCAGGGGAAGGGCAGAGAGAGAGGGAGACACAGAATCTGAAGCAGGCTCCAGGCTCTGAGCTGTCAGCACAGAGCCCAACACGGGCCTTGAACTCACAGACTGTAAGATCATGACCTGAGCCGAAGTCGACTGCTCAACTGACTGAGCCACCCAGGGACCCCACTTACCTACCTCTTTTGATGACTACTTGTATTGTGTATGCGTGCTATGACTGCATTGTCTCTGATTCTTTAATTCTCATTTCACATTGTCTAATAGGGAGATGAGATGGCTATAAACAACCAAAAAGACAAAAAAATTACACAGGCTATCTCCTAATTTCTAGATGCTTATGGCTGCTTTATGTTTACATAAAATAAGGTCAGTGGAATCAGTGAACTCCATTCTTGCTTGATATTTAACGGTGTGCAAATGTCCAGCTATGGGCAGAAGGATCAAAGAAAAAAAGTACATGTTCTCGCAATATTGTAAGAATCCAAAATATCATCAAAAAAAATCTACTACTCTAAAATAGATGCTCAGCCTAACTTTGACAAATATGAAAGTATTTCTTCTAATCCCCGCAAGTGCTTCTGACAGTGGACTTCTGTGAAAACGAAGTGTCCACATCAGTTTGAATGCAGAAACATTTAAACAGAGTTATAGGAACTCTCAAGAAAACGAGAACTTATATTTCAAGTGTTAATGGTACCATTAATGCAGATGGGAGGGGTGGGCAGCTACGAACCATTCCTGGGGGAAGGACAAGAAGAAGGATTTCTCTAGACTAGGGAGTGAAGGTCTTAGAATACGTAAGATGAGGGGGTGCTTTGGGGGCTCAATTCGTTAAGCATCTGACTTGGGCTCAGGTCAAGATCTCACAGTTTGTGAGTTTGAGCCCCGCATTGGGCTCTCTGCTGTCAGCACAGAGCCTGCTTCAGATCATCTGTCCCCCTCTCTTTCTGTCCCAGCCCCACTCTGTCTCTCTCTAACATAAATAAGCGTTAAAAAAAAGAATATGCATAATGAAACCAAAATCAACTAATTTTGAGATAGAAAATATAAAGGTGTTTTCTCTTGGATAATTTGTATTTGGGGATAACAGTGTCATTCAGAAGTGTCACATGGGTACACATATTGGGAAAATCAGTATAATCCTGCCAGCTTGAATGATATTATGCTTTGGAAACACCTGGAGGGCACTACCTAACTCCTAGCCTTGTATTCCTTTCTTGATCTGTAACACACCTTTATATTTATCCCAAGATTATATTAAGGATTCAGACTGACTACACATACTTGCAAGTCCTTCTGGAGAAACTGAAATCTTACTGATGAAGACCCCTGTGGGTCTTCCCTTGGAAGAGGGCAAGAGCAGAAGCAAAACCGAAGTAAATATCCCCAGGAGATACACCATACAAAATAATCCAGATCCAGGTCTTTCTACCAAGAAGTTTTTAGGACCTTGCACAGAATAAGATTTTCCCAAAATCTTAAGTCCACATTTTATACCTGCCTTATAATTTCCTTTCTCTACCTCTTGATGTTCATTTTTCTCTCTCTGCTATTCATTTCCCCTTCATTTCCTTGTTTTACCTTTTTATCCACCACCTTTTGTTTTCCTTCTCTTTGGGGCAAGATGAATCATCTAAGTTACTCTCAGAGGTGCAATACACAAATATATCCTAAACCCAGACAGTGCCAGCCACAAGCAGCACGAACCCCTAATACGGCACTCAAGTATCTTGGGCAAGCCTGTTGGGTGGCAAGTATCCCATTTAAACCCTTAGGCGTGTAAAGTAAAATAATAATAACTGTGTGACATTAGAAGTTGGTAGAAGAAGAAATATTTAATTTGAGTTTTATGCGTGTTGAGCCCACTTAAATGTTAGCCAACGTGTTGGGAAGTCATTTTCCATCAGTGTCTAAAAAGCATCATCTTTAACACTGTCTCTTTAACAGCTTTCCCCAGGGGTGCCTGGGTGACTCAGTCTGTTGAGCTTGGACTCTTCTTGACTTTGGCTCAGGTCATGATCTGACAGTTCTGAGATCAAGCCCCACAGGGGGCTTTACACTGACAGTGGGGTGCCTGCTTGGGATTCTCTTTCTCCCTCTCTCCTTCTCCCCTGCACGCAGGCAAGTACGTGTGCGCTTTCTCTCTCAAAATAAATACTAAAAAAATATATAAGTTTTCCCCAAACAAAAGTCTAATTTGGAAATAATTTAACCCGTCCGGGACTATTAGTTCTAAAATCTGATCATCACACATTAGGTCCTCTTTTGTCACATTCTCCCAACATTCATACTGTTTTGAGATCTTCCCCCCTTGTGTATTAAGGCACTGTGAGTGGTTTAGACCTAATTACATAGCAGCTAATGACATATTTGCCTGGAATCTACATTTCCTAAACATACTTTTCTCCTAGGAATTCCTGCATATTCTGGAGAGGTTTTGTAAACACTTTTGTCAGTGTCAATGATAACCCTCAGCTAAACAAGGGCAGTCTGTAAGTCTTGCTACAGACCCAAGGTGGGGGGAGGGTGGGGGGGGCGGGGAAATGTCCCTGTATTACTCATCTAGCTACGGAAGTGTGAGACCGTCTGTTGTAAAGAACTGGTACTTACTAGACTGTTTCCCTCATTCAAAGAAAATGGAAAAACGGAGATAAGGCACACAGAGACTTTCCATTCTGCTTACTTGGTGGCTAGGATCATCTTTTTTCTTGCTGTCTGTTCTTTCTGTTCCATATGTTGTCTGGCAAGATGTTCTCCTACAGCTTTGGCTGGAAACTCTGTTTCACAAGTGTAGCCAAAATCCCGAGCCAAGTGTAAAGCTTCCCCTGTTGGCAGAAAATAAAAGTCAGTTTTTCACAAATGTCTAAACTCAGTAAGAGTAACACTTTATATTTTCCTCAAGCCCCATTCCTGGTTGTGGTCTATTGGATCACTGTTCCTATTTATTTTAAACAATTCTAGGGAAAGGACTCTTGGGGGTGGGGCGGGGGTGGGGTAGGATGAAGAGAAACTGAGAAACAGAAGCTGCTTACCAGGCAGGGGTATGTGAAACACAACGGGAGAAAACCAGAATCTCGATCTAGGAGTTTTGACTTCCAGAGGGGCTCTGGCCATCAGACCAGATTGGCTTCTCAGATCCTACGCATTAATGCCCCAAAAAGCTCTCCGGGCTTGCCATTCTCTTGTTGCTCACCCTCCCATCTATTCTTAGTTTATCCAAAATATTCAGATATCTTTCCCATGAGATCTATCAAAATATTGGCAAAGGGTCCATGTAACTTTTCAAAGAAGTTGAAACACTTTGGAAACAGGAGATAAATGGATTTTTATCAATTTCCTACTGTGATGTTGTCAAGGACACTATATTGTGTGATTATAAAACCAGCATTACCGGGCTTTCTGGCAGGCTTCAGTATCTTTTAGCACAGTGCACAATGCTTCTTAAGTACATGGTTAAAAATGCAATCCTTTCTAAGTATAATAAAATCATAAATAACTTGGTCTTTCACAAAAATCTTAAAGCTGAGTAGGATATGAGGTAAAAATGATTTATCAGCAAAGTAAGATTTGGCAATGTATTTAAACCTTGAAAACAATAGCAGTTTCAAATCTCAAACCAAATTTTACCTGAGCATTAAAACTTTAAAAAAAAAGAGCTTTAACTGCACATATACTGAGCACATATTTTATTTAAGGTGAGGTGCTATGTAGGAGTAATGAGGGATATGACAGGGTCATTCTTGTGCCTAGGAGGATAGCAATTGTCCCAGTAAGAGAAGCAAAAACACCTTAATAGCACTCTATAATTTATATCGCAACATATATAAGTAGTATAATCTGTTCATATTTAGTGATATTACATTGATATTATACATAACACAAGCTATTGTACTGCAAGTATCAAATGAGTGTTACAGATATAATACTTTATAGAAGTTCGAAGGAAGAGAAGGTGGTAATCATAGGGAATAAGATTAGATGACGTTTGTGAATTATCGATCATGACTTCCACTCCTGTGCATGCACACGCACATTCCGTTTCAAAGCAGTGGCAGGCTTTTAGTTAAGTTTTTATATTCACGCGGTAGGAAACATCATTGTTTTTCTTCCATTCTAAATAGGAAGATGACATAACTAAATGGAGAGGGTCTCTTTACTGATTAGTCTGGATAGTGCTAATTAGTGAAGGGTCACAGTTTTAGATAAAGCTGCAATGCACAAGCAATATTTTTAAAGTGCTGACTTCCAGTGGCTTTTCATGCTAACCGACTAGGAAAGAAAATGTGTTCATATTTGGCAGAACAATGGCACCAAGTTTGTTTGTTTTTTAAGGATATAGTAATGGCATTTAGGATGGTCACTTTTGCTAGAAAAATGACAGAAGGGAGATAATTCAAGACATTTCAAATTTGAGGTATAAAGTCTGAAAGCCTGATGAAACCGTGGTAATAGCATGTGACAAAGAACAGACTCGTGTGATCTTAGGACTTACAAGTATCTCGCCACAAACACGATCATAATAACCCAGTCTGTCAGTGTCATCTTTGCACAGCATGTCGAGTTATGGATACAGATATATCTGCATATTGCAATATTATCACAGGAAGAGAAACTTAGATAACATCCTCACAGACACTATTATATACAATATATATTTGTTCCCCCACTGCCTGTGCAGTATAGTAGAAGGGAAACAGCACAGACAGGAGGATGGCAGCATGTCTCTTCAATTTTATGCTAAAACCTGATTCTGGCCCATTATATGCAAAGCTCTCACCGTGTGGTAGTTTTAAAAACAGTTTGAATGGAACAGCTGCTATTTACATTTACACTGACAGCCAGATCCCTCCTTCCTTTAGTTCTATTTACTGCTTTCCCTGACTTGCAATGTAACATTGTTACTGGATGTATAGAGATGCTACATCAAAAGAAATGGCAAGTGAAGACACTCTGATAAGTAGTTTAAACGTGTGCATCATGCCACAAAAGCTCTGTGTGCGAGGGCCCGAGAATGAATGAATAAAGGAAGCCATGAATTAAAATACACATGATACTCAGTAAGGAGAACAAATCTAGTTAAATCCTATACTGCAGGTTATTTTAGAGTCAACAAGTTTGAGGAAAATGGAAATTTTGGGATCAAAAAAGCATGTGAATAAGACTCTCGGGGATCTGTCTGATCTGCGAAGATAAAGATCAATGAGCTTCTCGGTCTCTGTGGTGGGACAAAATGCCCACGTGAACGGCAGGCAGGTACAGTCATCGGTAGTGGAAGAGTGATCCAGGAAGAGCCGAGAACATTTTTCCTTCTTTTTCCATATGGCGAATATTGCTGTGTTACCTCATGTCTTTGTAAGATGAGGGGGATGCCCTAGTTCTTTGTTTGCAAAACAGGTTTCGGTCATTTTGTTCATTTCGGTGCAGTTTGCCTCTTGACAAACCAGTTCCCCCCACTCATTTTAAAACAACCACTGAAGCGACATACAAACTTAGGCATGCATGAGTATTTTACATCATGTCTTTTCAAGAATATTTTAGAAATAGGGTGGATATTTGGGGATTGGGGTTATTGCCTGTAAAGGAGTATTTTAAGTACAAGACTTTAGGGTCTATAAGCTGAGTAGTGCTTATTGCCCTTCCAAAAAAGTAGAAACCACTAAGAAGTATTCATTTTTTCAATAACAACATCAGCCGTGGGTGACTTATACTGAGCAACTCTCAAAAAGCCAACAGAGGTCAAATTACAGAATCTGAGGAGAGTGTAAAATAAGAATTTGCTCCCTGATTTCAGGGCACTCATTTTTCACACTCAAAAGCAAAAAGGGGGGGTGCGCCTGGGTGGCTCAGTCGGTTAAGCGGCCGACTTCAGCTCAGGTCATGATCTCACAGTCTGTGAGTTCGAGCCCCGCGTGGAGCTCTGTGCTGATGGCTCGGAGCCTGAAGCCTGCTTCAAATTCCGTGTCTCCCTCTCTCTCTGCCCTTCCCTTGCTCACGCTCTGTCTCTATGTCTCTCAAAAATAAAATAAAAACGTTAAAAAATTTTATTAAAAAAATTAAAAAAAGAAAGCCAAAAGTGTGCAATAAGGGGAAAATATTAAGAAAAGTTTCTAGGGGCGCCTGGGTGGCTCAGTCGGTTGGGCGGCCGACTTCAGCTCAGGTCATGATCTAGCAGTCTGTAAGTTCGAGCCCCGCGTCAGGCTCTGCGCTGATGGCTCGGAGCCTGGAGCCTGCTTCAGATTCTGTGTCTCCCTCTCTCTCTGCTCTTCCCCTGTTCACGCTGTGCCTCTATGTCTCTCAAAAATAAATAAACATTAAAAAAAATTAAAAAGAAAAAAAAAGAAAAGTTTCTATGCCCATCACTGATGCAGCCTAGAAGTGGAAAGTTAATGGGAAAATGATTTTGGGATCACTTGTTTTACTGAGTTTCTGGGCTCCCACATTGTTTTACAAAAGAAGCTCTAAATGTATTTTTAAATAGAAATGAATACAC